>OX463223.1:1633987-2163987 GCA_949820135.1 Sylvilagus floridanus
GAAACTTCAAAAAGTTCTTGGGAAATACGTTAACAGAAAAACCATACATGGATTTCAAAATTATCTTGTACCGAAATACTCGCCTTTTGTTTCTATTTTACATGAACTTTTTCAAGTATCTTGATACTTACGTGACAAGGTTTCTTAGCATTTAACATCATTGAAATGAAAAACAGGAACAGAATTCGCTGTAAGCCATATTTCATTCAAATTACAAATATATTTATCCAGTGGCACATGACGGTACTTCCAAAAGTTAATAATACGTGTGTATCACAGAAATATGTGTAAGACAGAGGTCTTCCATCTGCTGGTTCACTTCCCAAATAGCCACAATCACTAGGGCTGGGCCAGGCCTAAGCCAGGAGCTCCATCCAGTTCTCCTATGTAGGTGCAGGGGCCCTAGGCCTTGGACCACCCTCTGCTGCTTTCCCAGGTGCATCAGCAGGGAGCTAGATTGGAAGTAGAGCAGCCAGGACATGAACTGATGCCTGCATGGGATGCAGGTGCCAGATCAATGCATTATACCACAACACTGGCCCTAGGTTCAAATTTTTTATACCAAAACAAGCATCTTAAAAAATTTTTTATATTTATTTGAGAGGAAGAGAGAGGTAGAGTGAGACAGATCCTATCTTTTGGTTTACTTCCCAAAAGCTTCCAACTGCCAGGCCAAAGCTGGGAGCTGGGAGCCCAATCCAGGTGTCCCACATTGGGTAGCAGGAATCCAACCACTTGAGCCATCACTGCTGCTTTCCTGGGTCCACATTAGCAGGAAGATGGAATAAGGAACTGGAGGCAAGCATCAAAACCCAGTCCTCCAATATGGCATGTAGATGCTTTAACCAGTACCCCAACCACCAGGCTAAATGCCCACCCCAAACTTACCACTTAATTCCACTTTTCTGTGAGTTTCTTGAAGCTAGTAACAATACCCATATCTCACTCCATAAGGAAAAAATATTCATGCTCAGAGGCCTACAGGTATATGAAACTTACAAGAAGCTATCAACTTGTATACAGATTTTTGTTAAAAAGAATCACGACAGGATGACCAACAAAAGGCTTTCATGCATAAAGATATACTGGAGAAAGGGAATGGAAAGAACAACTCCAGCAGAAAATGAGGGATTTAATTTCTCACAAAGAAAACTGTCTTGGTGTAATCTTTAATTGAATAATTTAAATTTTAATTTAAAATATAAAAATGTTCAGTATCTAGACAATTGCATCCTTTGCAACTATTTAAATTCACTGTTTGGATGTTGAGGCCAGCACTGTGGCAAGTAGTTAAGCGGCTGCTTGTGATACGAGCACCCCATATCAGAGCACCGGTCTGCTGATCCAGCTTCCTGCTAATGCACCTGGGCAAGGCGGAAGATGGCCCAAGTGTTTGGGTCCATGAGACCCATGTGGGAGACCCAGATGGAGATTCCAGTTCCTGGCTTCAGCCCGGCCCAATGCTGACTGTTGTGGCCATGGAAGATCTCTCCCTTTCTGTCTCTATTGCTCTTCCAAATACATAAGTAACAAAATACACCTCTTTTTAAAATGTAGATTTTAACTTAATACTAGGCAAAGAGATACACTGATTAGAAAAACATATTCAGGGCCGGCGCCGGGGCTCAATAGGCTAATCATCCACCTGCGGCGCCGGCCCACCAGGTTCTAGTCCAGGTCTGGGCGCCAGATTCTGTCCCAGTTTCCCCTCTTCCAGTCCAGCTCTCTGCTGTGGCCCAGGAAGGCAGTGGAGGATGGCCCAAGTGCTTGGGCCCTGCACCCGCGTGGGAGACCAGGAGAGGCACCTGGCTCCTGCCTTCGGATCAGCGCGGTGTGCTGGCTGCAGTGCGCCGGCCACGGCGGCCGTTGGAGGGTGAACCAATGGTAAAGGAAGACCTTTCTCTGTCTCTCTCACTGTCTACTCTGTGTCAAAACAAAAACAAAAACATATTCAGGCCGGTGCTGCGGCTCACTTGGCTAATCCTCTGCCTGCGGCGCCGGCACCTGGGTACTAGTCCCGGTTGCTCCTGTTCCAGTCCAGCTCTCTGCTGTGGCCCGGGAGTGCAATGGAGGATGGCCCAAGTGCTTGGGCCCTGCACTCACATGGAGACCAGGAGGAAGCACCTGGCTCCTGGCTTTGGATCAGTGCAGCACGCTGGCCATAGCGGCCATTTGGGGGGTGAACCAACAAAAGGAAGACCTTTCTGTCTCTCTAACTCTGCCTGCCAAAACAAACAAACAAACAAACAAACAAACACACATATTCAGTGGCTTGGAGAGCAAACAAATCTGTGGACAGCTCATCTACTGGCAACTATCTGATGCCCATATCTCCTTAGCGACCCCAGAGAGCTCCTGATGGTGCCCCCAACCCACTCTTTCCCAGTCTGGCCAACCTCTCAAGATTACAGCTCTCATGTGGTGCTCTGGACAATATACCCCCCAACCTTGGCGTCCCACTGGTCCTGTTGCTTCAGTCCGAGCCTCAGCTCCTTCACCTTGTCTCTCCCCCAATGAAGCCACTCTCCACACTGCAGTGTCTTGGAAAACATACTGTTGCTTTTATGCCTAAAGCCCTCTGATGGTTTTCCAGCAAATGGCAAGACACCCAGGGATGCCAAAAGTGGCCCTTAAGACCCCTTTTGATGGGCCCCTACAGACCTTTCTGAGCGACTTCCTGTGTGCTCATCAGGCTCCTGCAACTCTGGCCTTCCCTCTGCTCCTGACCACCCCAAATTTGGGCCTGCCTTAGAGCTAGCCATGCCTTCTGCTGGGAACGCCAACCCTACACCTGTCAAGGGCGCTTCTTGTCATCAGAGGTTCAGCTGAAATGTCCTCTCTTCCAACAGGCTACCCCTGGTTGTCCCCAGTCACACTCTCGCTGTAGCCACCTCTTTCAGCATGGCACTGAATACTACCTGCTGGCTGCTGCTTCGCTGGTTTTCTTCCAATAGTGAGAACATTTCAGCAGGCACAGAGTATTTGTAGGTTGTTCAAGCCACCAACAAGTAAGGGAGCAAGTTTTTTGCTAGGAGGGTCAATCCAAAAACTTGGGAGTGCATTTTTTTCCCACCCAAAATGAAAATAGCTTAATGGGACCCATGGAAACACACACACATTCTTAAAATTGTGGTGACCTACTTCACCGAACAGGGATGCTCCAAAACCCACAGCAACAGAGTCAAGACACACCAGGGAGGAATAAGCAGGCCAGTACAGCATGAAACCCAAGGCCCACGGAGAGCTGGCTGTGAACACCAGCTACACTGGGCTGCTGGTGGAATCCAGCTAACTGTCCTCACAGGGCAATGCTGGTCCATGCTGGCAGCGCTTCTCACTTTCAAAATAATCCAGAAATTTGGCTTCTCTATAAAGTCTCTTGGTTTTTAAATGCTGGCAACTAATCTGAAATTTGTTTTCCTTTAAAAATTTGTACTTATTTATTTATTTGATAGGCAGATAGACAGACAGACAGACACACACACACACACACACATCCTATCTGATGGCTCATTCCCCAAATGCCTGTGAGGACCCAAGGGTGGGGGCCAGGAACTCAACTCAGGTCTCCCACTTGAGTGGCAGGAACCCAATCACTTGAGGCATCACTACTAGGTCTCCGTTGGCAGGGAGCTAGAGTCAGGAGCCAGGAATGGAACCAGGTGCTCCCATATGGGAAACCAGCATCTTGACTGCTAGGCCAAATGCTCATGCCTAAAAAGTTCTAAATACTACTCGTTTCAAATAAAATCTCTCTGTGGTCACATGGAATCTGCTACCCTGTGGTTTTCCGACTAGAAGAAAACTCACTGAATTACACAGTACTATTTTTAGCTTCTGTGACTGAAAGACAGGAGATGGGTACAACAGGGCTTTGGTGTTCAAGCAGTTGCTGGCATGAGCTGCTTTCTCGTGAGGGGGATGTGTGTCACAGGGAATCCTGCGTTACCATCACTCTGGGGAGGCATCAGGCACAGACAGCAGAACAGCTTTACCCAATGCACCAGCTCTAACCTACTGGTATTCTTGAGGCTGCAATTAGTGTGATATTTGCATACCTGTAACTTATCAGGCCTGTGGTACACTGAGAAAAACCACATCCCAGAAGCTCTTCAATCTATGTGCCTCCGGTGGTTTTAAGATGGCTTAGTTTGGGGCCGGCGCTGTGGCGCAGTGAGTTAAAGCCCTGGCCTGAAGTTGGTTCTAGTCCTGGCTGCTCTTCTTCCAATCTTGCTCTCTGCTATGGCCTGGGATAGCAGTGGAAGATTGCTCAAGTGCTTGGGCCCCTGCACCCATGTGGGAGACCCGGAAGAAGCTCCTGCTCTTGGCTTCAGATCAGCACAGCTCCGGCTGCTGTGGCCATATGGGGAGTGAACCATCGGATGGAAGACCTCTGTCTCTCTCTCTCTCTCTCTCTCTCTCTCTGTGTGTGTAATTCTGTCTTTCAAATAAACAAAATAAATCTTTAAAAAAATAAAAAGATGGCCTAGTTAGAGCCTGGACAGGGCAGAAAAAGTTCCTGGCAAGCTCATGATTATTTGGGCCTTGAACCCTGGGGTCAGAGGGCACTAGGCCCAGAGGTCCCACTGGCTGTGGTCCTCAGTATGCTGCCCTTAGACAACCTGAAGAAGGTGCTGGGCAGTCCACCACATCCCTCCTAGAACACCTAGAAGCTACTTTTCAAACTCAGTCCAACTATTTGCTCTCCAGTCCCTTTGCTTTTATGAATGGCAAAAAAACTGGACTGCAGGGTGGGCCACTAATGGTCAATGAGAAGACCCCAGAGACTCAAACAGAACACTCACCATGTTTTGCTCAGCAACAAAACAGTCAATGAAGCGCTCAGGGTGCTCTTTCTTGAATATTTCAGAGAAAGTAGCATTCTTGGTGTCACCATCCAGCACAACGACTCTGTCATTTGCATAACCCAGTTTGGCTAGAGCCAAACCACAGGCTTTCCGAGTAGCCACCTACGAGAAAGTCAAGTGGTAGCATTTCATGAAATGCATTTAGAAGAAAAGAACCATTTTGTAGATTTAGTCACCTATGTTGATGAAGTAGGTGAACTTCCAAGGCCAGTGCTGTAGCACAGTGTGTTAAACCGCCACCTACAATGCCATCATCCCATATGAGCAGCACTTCGAGTCCTGGCTGCTACACTTCTGATCCAGCTCCCTGCTAACGCATTAGGGAAAATAGCAGAAGATGGCCCAAGTGCTTGGCTCCCTGAATCTACATGGGAGACCCAGAGAGGAAGCTCCCGGTTTCAGCCTGGTGCAGCCCTGGCCATACGGGAGTGAACCAGCAGATGAAAGACCTCTCTCCCCCACTGTAACTCTGCCTTTCAAATAAATCTTAAAAAAAGGTAAACTTGGGACTCACCAGTGATCTTTTATAAGATCATACACATGAGATAGTAGCTTATCTTAAACTTATACCTGGTTCATTGGGTATCAATTTCTCAAAAACGTCCCCTACACAGTTGATGTGCTACTTAACTTTTTTCAGCTTATGCTCTTTCTGGTTAATATCCTCCTATTTTTAGTTCTCAAGTACGTAACACTTCATAACTCAACAGAATTTCAGACATTAATTTGTCTTGGTATACTTTTTAAATTGCTCTGCTACATTAATTGGTCTCTCATCCAAAGCTTACAGATGCCATTTTATTTGAAATATTTACTTCAACTCAATATATTCTCTGTCCCATCCATAAAGTTTATTAAAACTTTTAAATTTTTTTCCCAAAATACAAATGTCTGAGTGATTTTTTAAGTTACAGAACTGGGGGCTGGCATTGTGGCATGGTGAGTTAGGCCACCCTGTGGGATATCTGGTTTGAGTCCCAGCTACTTCGTGTTTCCGAACAAGCTTCCTGCTAACATGCCTGGGAGGCAGGTGTTGGACCAAGTACTTGAGTCCCTGACACCCACGTGAAAGACCCAGAAGGAGTTCCTGTCTCTGGGCTTTGGCCTGGCCCACCCCCGACTGTTGCAGGCATTTGAGATGTGAACCAGCAGCTGGAACATCTGTCTCTTCTTCTGTCACTTTGGCTTTCAAATAAATCAATTCATAAAAATATAAATTATATAACTGATAATACTCATTGCAAAAACAAAATAACGTAAGAACCATGGTATCACTAATAAAGAATTCCATTAGGATACTCCTTGAGATTGGACTGAATCTATAAATTAACTTAGGGAAGAACTGACATCTTTACAATGTTAACTTTTTCATTAAAAAAGTTTGGCAATCCCCAAACTATTAAACATAGAACTAAATGTAAACATAGAATTGAGTATGACCCAGTAACTGTACTCCTAGCCATATATCCAGGAGAACGTGTATTACCTATACAAAGACATACACAAAATAGCCAAAAGGTGTAATAGCCAAAATAGCCAAACCAAATGTCTCAAGAGATGAATAGATATTGTGGTATATATTAATACAATGAAATATTATCTGACCATGAAAAGGAATTAAGTACTGATACATGCTATAGTGTGGATGGATGTTGAAAACATTGCTAAAGAAAAGTCAGACACTAAAGATCACATATTGTATGACCCCACTCAAGTGAAATGCCCAGAATAGGCAAGTCCAGAGACTAAAGATACTCAGTGGTTTCCTGGAGCTGGAGATTAGAAATAGAGCAACTGTTCATGCATGAAAGTTCTTTCTAGGGTACTGGAAATTTAACATTGACTTTATTTTCTTGATGACTACACAACCAGGTCAGAACTGTATACTTTAAATGGGTAAATTACACAATATATGAATTATGTATCAATAAAACTATTTAAAAAAACATGCAAGGTTTACCTTTTATTTGTCTTCTTTTTGCAAAAAACAATTTTTTTTTTCTGTGACAGGCAGAGTGGACAGTGAGAGAGAGAGACAGAGAGAAAGGTCTTCCTTTGCCGTTGGTTCACCCTCCAATGGCTGCCGCGGCTGGCGCACTGCGGCTGGCGCACCGCGCTCATCCGATGGCAGGAGCCAGGTACTAGGTGCTTTTTCCTGGTCTCCCATGGGGTGCAGGGCCCAAGCACTTGGACCATCCTCTACTGCACTCCGGGCCACAGCAGAGGGCTGGCCTGGAAGAGGGGCAACTGGGACAGAATCCGGAGCCCCAACCAGGACTAGAACCTGGTGTGCCGGCGCCGCAAGGCGGAGGATTAGCCTGTTGAGCCACGGCGCCGGCCTGCAAAAAACAATTCTTAGGAGTGGGCATTGTGCTGCAGCAGACTGAGCTGCCACTTAGGACATGCCAGTGCCAGTTTTAAGTCCTGGCTTCTCCGCTTCTAATCCACCTTCCTGCTAATGCCCCTGGGAGGGCAGCACATGAAGGCCCAAGCACTCAGATTATTGCCACCCACACAGGAGATTTGCATGGCGTTCCTGCTTTCTGGCTTTACAAAATATTTCATTTGAAAGGAAATTACACAAGAAAGGGAGACACAGAAATCTTCCACCCACTGGTTTACTCCCCAATGGCTATAACTGGGCGAGGCTGAAGTCAGGAGCCAGGACTTCTTCTGAGTCTCCCATGTGGTTGCAGGCTTCCAAGTACTCAGGCAATCTTCCATTGCTTTCCCAGGCACATTAGCAGGGAGCTGGATGGGAAGTGGAGCAGCTGGGAATCTAACTGGTGCCCATATGGGATGCTGGTGTTACAGGCAGCGGCTAAACCTGCTACATCACAATCCCAACCCCTTCTGGCTTTGACCTGGTCCAGCCCTGGCTACTGTATGCATCTGGGGACTAAATCAGTGGTTGGAAGATCTCTGTTATTCTCTTTCAAATAAATAAATCTTAAGAAAATATTCTTAGGCCAGTGGATGAGAGCTATTTCTTTGCTATGCTTTTTTTTTTTTTAAGATTTATTTATTTACTTGAAAGGGTTATAGAGAGCGGCATGGCAGAGGCGGAGGGGGAGAGGTCTTCCATCTGATGGTGCACTCCTCAGATGGCTGCAATAGCCAGAGCTGAGCCAATCCGAAGCCAGGAGCTTCTTCCAGGTCTCCTACGTGGGTGCAGGGGCCGAAGCACTTGGGCCATCTTCTACTGCTTTCCCAGGCCATAGCAGAGAGCTGGATTGGAAGAGGAGCAGCCAGGGCTCTAACTGGCTCCCATATGGGATGCCAGCACTGCAGATGGAGGATTAACCTACTGTGCCACAGCACCGGCCCTCTATGCTTTTCAAATAAAAAATTTACCAATTTAAATTTTTTGTAAAAAAATGCAATGTGTGTACAGTACAAAAATCCAAAGTTCTAGTGGGGCACTGAAAGAAGACACCATTTTCCCCTGCTCCCATCCCACCATCTCCAGGGCTAACAGCAGCAGCTTTGTGAGGTGCTCTGAGAAATGGCCAATGCACCAACATTCGGTGAACATTTCTTATATATAAGGCATTCATTTATTTATTGGAAAGGCAGAGGTACAGAGGGAGAGACAAGAGATCTATCTGCTGGTTCACTCCCCAAATAGCTTCCAAATGGCTGAAGCAAGAGCCAGGAACTCCATCTGGGTCTTCTTCCACATGGGTGGTGGGGGCCCAAGTACTTAGGCCGTGTTCAACTGCTTTCCTAGGCACAGCACCAGGGAGATAGATCAGAAGCAGAGCAGTGGGGACTTGAACTGGCACTCCAATACAGGATGCAGGCACTGGGGCTTTTCACAACACCAGCTTTTGATCCTCTTCTTCTTTTTCTTTTTTTTTTTTTTAAAGATTCATTTTATGTATTTGAAAGACAGAGACAGAGAGGTACAGACAGTCGTCTTCCATCTGCTGGTTCACTCCCCAGATGGAGCTGCACCGATCCAAAGCCAGGAGCCAGGAGCTTCTTCTGGGTCTCCCATGTGCGTGCAGGGGCCCAAGGACTTGGGCCATCTTCTCCTGCTTTCCCAGGCCATAGCAGAGAGCTGGATTGGAAGTGGAGCAGCCAAGACTAGAACCGGTTACCATATGGGATGCTGGTGCTTCAGGCTAGGGTGTTAACCCACTGCGCCACAGTGCGGGACCCCCTCTTCTTTTTTTAAAGATTTACTTGAAAGGCAGATATATAGAAAGAGACACACACAGAGAGACAGAGATCTTCCTTCCACTGATTCACTCCCCAAATGGCTGCAGCAGCCAGGGCTAGGCCAGGTGGAAGCCAGGAGCCTGAACTCCATCTGGGAGTCTCCCATGTAGACATCGGGGCCCAAGCACTTGGGCCATCCTCCATTGCTTTCCCAGGTGCATTAACAGGGAGCTGAATGAGAAGTGGTGCAGCTGAGATTGAACTGGCACCCGTATGCAGGCTGGCATCACTGGCAGTGGTTTAACCAGCTACTCTTGTTCTTTAACTGCAAAGGCTAACACTTCCAGAGGGGCTGAGTCACTCTACCAGATGTATAAGAAATGACTTCACCCTTACACATGAAAATAGCTCTAGAGTTCAGTTATCTGGATCTATAATCAAACTAGCATCTCACCAGTCCTATTCTGTTAATATTACATATATATATATATATATATATATATATATATGTATGTATGTAAAGATTTACTTTTATTTACTTGAAAGGCAGAGTTAGAGAGAGAGGTAGAGGTCTTCCATCTGCTAGTTCACTCCCTAAATGGCCACAACTGGGGCTGGGCCAGGTCAAAGCCAGGAGTTTCTTCCGGGTCTCCCGTGTGGATGGCAGGGACCCAAGCACTTGGGCCACCCTTTGCTGCTTTTCCAGGTGCATTAGCAGGGAGATGGATCGAAGTAGAGCAGCCTGGACTCAAACTGGCGGCCATATGGAATGCCAGTACCACAGGCTGGGGCTTTAACCTGCTTCACCACAGTGCCAGCCCCTAAGAGAATTTTTTAGAACAAGAAATGATGTTGAATTCTATGAACTACTTCTGTTTACATGTATAAATGTGATCCTAATTTTCCCTTCTCCTTTTGACTAAGTAATACAGTGATGAATTAGTAATTTCTGGTTTTACCACGCTGTGAAAGCAAAACAAATTCAGTAGAAACCATACTTAAGAGATTTGAATTTCTTCCTAGATGTGTGACATGCAGCACACTATCCTCTCCAGTAATGCTGGCCCCTTTCTCTAGGTTTTTAAGTTCTGCATACTTCAGGTCTGTTACAATATACCACAATGTAGGATATAAAAATGATGAGTAAAAAACTAAAAGGCATGGTATGGTGGGTTAAACTGCTACTTGCAACATCAGCATCCTGTATGGACAATGGTCCATGTCCCAGCCACTCCACATCCGATCCAACTCCCTGTTAATGTGCCTGGGAGAGCGGTAGAAGATGGCCCAAGTGCTTGGGCCCCTGCGCCCATGTAGGCAACTCAAGAAGAAGCTCCTGGTCTTTGCCTGGCTATTGTGGCTGTTTGGGAAGTAATTCAGTGGGTAGAAGATCATTCTCTCTCTCCCCCTTTAAAGAATTATTTTATTTATTTGAAAGACAGAATTACAGAGAGGTAGAGACAGAGAGAGGTCTTCCATCCACTGGTTCATTCCCCAATTGGCCGCAATGGCCGGAGCTGCGCCGATCCAAAGCCAGGAGCTTCTTCTGGGTCTCCCACGCGGGTGCAGGGGCCCAAGGACTTGGGCCATCTTCTACTGCGATCCCAGCCCATAGCAGAGAGCTGGAGAAGAAGAGCAGCCAGGACTAGAACTGGTGCTCATATGGGATGCTGGCACTGCAGGCCAGGGCTTTAACCTGCTGCATCACAGCAGCAGCCCTGGAATATCACTCTGTTGCTCTCTGTTGTCTCTTGCTCTAACTTTGCCTTTCAAATAAATAAAAATAAGTCTCTAAAAATAGTCAAAAAACTCAAACATTTACATATGTAATTTGGTTCTCTCTAGAAAAAAATATTTATTTGAAAAGCAGAGCGACTGTGAGAGAAAGAGAGAGAGAGACAGACCCACATTGATCTTTCATCCACTGGGTCACTTTCCAAATGGCCATACAAAAGCTAGGTCTGGGTCAGGCTGAAGCCAAGAGCAAGGGACTCCATCTGGGTCTCCCATTTGGGTGGCAGGGGCCCACGAACTTGGACCATCTTCTGCTGCACTCCCAGGATCATCAGCAGAAAGCTGGATCAGAAGGGAAGTAGCTGGGACTCACGCTGGCACTCTGATATGGGATGATGGTGTCGCAAGCAGCAGCTTAACCCCCTGTGCCACAATGTCAGTCAGTCCCTTGACTCTTTTCTGAAGAACTAGTTTCTAATTGGCCTGTCTCCTTGTCTAATCCCAAGACATGGTTCCAAAGACCAGTCCACCTGTATCACCATCCTTCCTATACATTCAGAATCATAGCAGTTTCATGCATTGCAGAGTATCAGGTCACAGACCAAAGTCAGGAAGCAAGAAAAAGCCAAAGAACACAAGGCAATAACAAATAGCAACTGGATAGTAAAAAATGTCAGACTAAGTAAGTGTGAAAGCAGATTTAAAAAAAAAGGGCATAGCTATTAAAAGAGGTGAGTTCATCTTTTTGGCTTATAACCATTAATTAAATGTCACACGGTCTAGTAATTGGTTCTTCTATAGAAATCATAAAGAATTCTGTGTATTCAGTAGGAGAATCAGAACAATGACTTGTTCCATTATCCACCTTCTTGCTTACCTGGTCGCCAATTTCATAAGCAGGCAAAGAGATCATCTTTACATCTGTGATGCGGACTTGAGGAGAATCCTCAATAGGAGGTTTTGGCACAAGATTCCTACTGGTCTGTATCTGGCTCTCAATTAACTTGATAATTACATCTGCTCTTTCTTTTGGCACTGGTTTTCCATACCAACTTTCTGCATCTTCAACATCTGCAACAAGAAGAAATAATAGCTATTTTCCCATAAATATTTAATAAGTGCCTTTTAGGTCATCTAAACACATCCTGACAATAGGGGTGCCAGCGCAGGACTCGCAGGATTAAGAACTTGGCACAGAGGGCTAGGGATGGTGTTACAGACTGAACAACCTGGATGAAAGCCCTCTGGCTTTGGAGGGGGCCACTGCCCACGTAATAGTGAATGGAGAGGAAAGTGGGGGAGATGAAACTGGAGAGACAGGCAGGGTAGACTATGGAGGGTGGGGCTTGTGGGTATAGGAGGAGGAACTGAATTTATCCAGAGCAGTCTGGAAAGTTATCAAAGGATTTGTATCAGGGGAGTGAGTGGAAATTAGTTTGGAGAAGTATGCTAGAAGTGGAAAGCCCCCTTGGGAAGCCACTGCAGTTCAGGGACAAGATGGGGTCTTAGCAATAATCATCACAGCAGAGATAAACTTTACAGATGAGTATGGGGGAGGGGCATGTAAGGGAAAGGCTGTGTTTTGGGAGGAAATACAGAACAATTTTATTCTAAAATGTCTATATATTCTTCCCCCAAAATTGGTTAAATTTATTTGAAAGGCAGAGGGAGAAAGAAATGCCACCTGCTGGTTCACTACCCAAATGTCTGCAACAGCTAGGGCTTGACAAAGTCAAAGGCAGGGACTCAATCACTTGAGCCATCATGTGCTGCCGTCTGGGGCGTCCATGAGCAAGAAGCTCGGCTGGAAGCAGAACAGGAACTAGAATCTAGGCACTCCTGAAATGGGATGAGGGTGTCCCAAGCAGCAGCTTAACTGCTATGCCAAATGTCTGCTCCTAAAATAACTCTTTATATATTTTTTCTTTTTTTAAAACTTTCATTTAAAAATACAAATTTCCGAAGTACAGTTTATGGATTACAATGGTTCCCCCCCATAACTTCCCTCCCACCCGCAACCCTCCCATTTCCTACTCCCTCTCCCACTCCATTCACATCAAGATTCATTTTCAATTCTCTTTATATACAGAAGATCAGTTTAGTATATACGAAGTAAAGATTTTATCAATTTGCACCCACATAGAAACACAAAGTGTAAGATACTGTTTCAGTACTAGTTATAGCATTAATTCACATTGAACAACACATTAAGGACAGAGATCCTACATGAGGAGTAAGTACACAGTGACTCCTATTGTTGACTTAACAATTTGACACTCTTTATTTATGGCATCAGTAGTGTCCCTAGGCTCTAATCATGAGTTGCCAAGGCTATGGAAGCCTTTTGAGTTTGCCGACTTCGATCTTATTAGACAAGGTCATAGTCAAAGTGGAAGTTCTCTCCTCCCTTCAGAGAAAGACACCTCCTTCTTTGATGGCCTGTTCTTTCTACTGGGATCTCACTCGCAGAGATCTTTCATTTAGGTGTTTTTTTTTTTTTTTCCAGAGTGTCTTGGCTTTCCAAGCCTAAGATACTCTCATGGGCTCTTGAGCCAGATCTGAATGCCTTAAGGGCTGATTCTGAGGCCAGAGTGCTGTTTAGGACATCTGCCATTCTATGAGTCTGCTGTGTATCTCACTTCCCATGTTGGATCGTTCTCTCCCTTTTTTTATTCTATCAGTTAGTATTAGCAGACACTAGTCTTGTTTGTGTGATCCCTTTGACTCTTAGACCTATCAGTATGATCAATTGTGAACTGAAATTGATCACTTGGACTAGTGAGATGGCATTGGTACATGCAACCTTGATGAGATTGTATTGGAATCCCCTGGCACATTTCTAACTCCACCATTTGGGGCAAGTCCGATTCAGCATGTCCCACTATTGATGTAAAATTTAATACTTTATCCCTTTTAGTATTTTTGGTTGAACTCTGTAACACACAATTATTCTTAGGTGTTTAAATTTAACTGAAAAGTGATCCCTGTTAAATATGAGTGGGAATAAGAGAGGGAGGAGATGTACAACTTGGGACTCTTTATATTTTTAAATACAACCATTTAAAGTTGAGATGAAAAATTTGAGGTGACAGCTTTGAAGGGTACAAGGAGTTAGTCTTTCAACACTTCCTACTCCCCTAGTCCCAGATCCACAGCTACCTTTCTCAGAGGTGACACTTTGCCATTTCCTATATTTTCTGAGTCTGGACCTAGGCATATGCGTGTGTATGCACACCCCTAACCGTGCATCTGCTGGTACATGTAGCATACTTTCAAACTGCATAGACCACCCCCCTTCAGCCACTCTACCTGATGGGCTGTCTTAGTCCCTCTCTCATTGCTCACTTGCTGGGGGTCTCGACTCCTCCCTCCCCTAACAAGACATACTGTCTAGTGAGAGCAAGAGGAAGAAACAATCTCTAGCATCCACCATAGGCATCATCACTGTGACTTAACTCAGTTGCCTGCCTGCCTACGCCTCCTTTGCTGGGCAGACAGATGTTTTCAATAACCACAAGCAGGAAAGAAATGCTTACTTGGCATGCCCCGGCCCTTGAAGGTCTTGGCAACCACAGCAGTGGGCTTGCCCTTCACTTGAGCTGCCTGCCAGAATACCTGGCACAGTGCCTCCACGTCCCGGCCATCCACCACGTAAGTATTCCACCTGTCAAAGGAGGGAGCAGCCAGGTTACATGAGGCAAAGAGGGGCAGTACAGAAAGAAGATAAAGCAAGAGAGGACGTGGTTACCCAAAGGCCTCGCAGCGCTTCTGGTAGATCTCTATGCAGTGCTCAACGGGCAAGGTGCCACCATGTCCCAGACGGTTCACATCAAAGATCGCCACAAGGTTGTCCAGATTGTAGTAAGAAGCGAAGGTCATTGCTTCCCAAACAGAGCCTTCTGAGGTCTCACCATCTCCCAAGAGGCAGAACACCCGGTAGCTAGAACAAGCCAAGAGCACTTCAGGAGCATGCTGGGGGATGGGGAGGCTCATGTGAGCCATTCAAGCAAATGTCTTTCAGCAGAGACACGAATGAGTTGCCCTGAGAAGCTACTTCTGGCCATCTGGTCCCATGCAGCTGCTGAGGCCATGCTGCTTTGAGAGCTTGGGCCTCAGGAGCCAGGTTCTGGGCCTTTTCTCATGCTATCTGCAAGGCTAGTTTTAGGTTCTCCTGCCACCTCTCCCTATCTACAGGCCAGAGGGCAATGGAAAGAGTCAGCTCCCCTGAATCCCCGAGCAACATTCCCACATACACTTTTTTAGTAAGCTCCATTTATTTTAAAAATATTTTATTTATTTATTTGAGAGATAGAATTACAGACTGTGAGAGGAAGAGACAGAAAAAGAAGTCTTCCCTCCACTGGCCCACTCCCCAAATGGCCACAATGGCCGAGCTGAAACCAGGAGCCAGGTGCCTCCTCCTGGTCTCCCACATGGGCAGGGGCCCAAGCACCTGGACCATCCCCTAGTGCTTTCCCAAGCCACAGCAGAAAGCTGGACCGGAAGAGGAGCAGCTGGGACTAGAACCTGGCACCCATATGGGATGCTGGCGCCACAGGGGGAGGATTAACTCACCGCACCATGGTGCTGGCCTCTGTAAGCTCCATTTTTAAGCACTGTCACCTTCTATTTCTGATAACTTAAAATAATCCTAACGACCAAAATGTCTTACCTCAGTAGCACATATCACTGGAAGCACTAAACTCCACAGAAGAAAATGACACGAAGCATTCATGCCAGTAACACACAGCCCTAATACCAGTAAAATCTTCTAGTTGAAAGAAGTTATTACCCTCAGGCTCAGAACCAAGAAAGGCAACAACACATAACAAACATCAATCCATGTGTGGGGAACAGGGCTGAGTGGCTACCTGAGGAGTGGAAGTGGCACAATTCAGTACTTCTGGAGGGGTCACCAGGGGCTGCAATGGGGAGGGAACTGGCCCTTTAGGGTTCTTCCCCATCCCAAAGACCTAGCTGGCTGTCCCCCAAGATCCTAGGAAAGAGAAGCTCTGGACTCATACACATCAGGTACATCAGAGGGAACTTGTGAGGTTAGATCACCATGTCCCCATGGCCAATTCTGGGACCCTCTCTGGCCCTCTCCTTTGTCTTGCTTGCTAGGGACATGCCCTGTGAGAAAGACTGATCTAATGGAACCAATCCAAGGGGAAAAAAAAGACCTTCATTATTAACCACTAGGGGTCTCCCGATGCAGAGGCAAATGCCCCATCTAGTCATTCCTAAGTGAAATTCACTAAGAGAAACAGGAAGGCACTGCCGTTGGAAAAGATGAGCATTCCAATCAGCGGCTCCACGCTCCAGGCGGCACTTCAGATCCAGTCAGAAATGCTGGAACAGTCTCCAGAAACATGCTTTCTTTCCCAATTTCCAAAGGCACCACTGTCTTCCCACACTGACAGCCCACACAGCCAGTGTGTGGTACAAGCAGGGCAGTTAAGTGATTCCTGGGTAGGTGCCTTACCTGGCCTTGTCGAAGTACCTGCCAGTGTATGCCATCCCGCATGCAGCCCCCAGTCCTTGTCCAAACCAGCCTGTTGCCACATCAACAAACGACAGCCTCTGTAAGACAGAAGGGACCCAGTGAACCCAGAAGCAGCTGCAGGACAGGAGGATCAGGCCCACTTTGGCACATGCAGGCTGCTCCTGTGGCCCACACAGTACGTATCATGGGAATGGCCCCTCCTGCCCTGC
Source organism: Sylvilagus floridanus (assembly GCA_949820135.1). Classification (NCBI taxonomy): domain Eukaryota; kingdom Metazoa; phylum Chordata; class Mammalia; order Lagomorpha; family Leporidae; genus Sylvilagus; species Sylvilagus floridanus. The sequence continues at coordinate 1,650,469 of OX463223.1, forward strand.
TCAGTGAACTCTTCACCACTCCCACATGCACCCCGAGCCTCAGATCAATGTTACAAATGGACAACAGAGCAAACCCTTGGTGACCCAGATGAAGAGATCCATCTTTCAAGCCTGGGGAGCACAGGTGATCCAGTGTGGCAAGGGTAACTGGAGCTTTGGGAACACAGAGGAGGGAGCCTATGTGCAAGGCAGAAAATGTCAAACTTGACTCTTGCCATTTTTCCCAAGGCTTTTCTTCTAGTTATATTCAATGTTTTGGAGAATGTGGGTTCTTAAATAGAAACCAGAAACATTGAACTCAAGTTCTCTGCTTTGTAAACCTCAGGCCAACTGGTGTTTGAGAAGCAGTCACCTAGAAGTACCGCTACCAGAGAGCAAGCTCCCTTCCCTTCACTAACATCCTGGTTGTCTGCACAGAGCTATCCATGCCACCGGGTTGTCGCCCGCTCCCAGGCTTCCAGAGACAGTAAACTGGTTCAACAGCTTCTGCCACCACCCTGCTGGCCTGGCCACAAGCATCCTTTACCTATGTCTCTGCACCAGCCTCTTCCCCATAGCCATTTTCAACGCAGACACCAGGGGAGCCTGCTAAAAGGTAGAGGCAGCTCATCCTATCACAGCTGTCCGAAGTCTTCTAAATTTCTGTTCAAACACAGGCATTGTGGTCTTTCTGGATTTCTGTGCTTCAATTAGTGCCCTCCCATTCTCCTGTTTCCTCGCTTCCTGTTTGTCCCCCACCTCCGGTAAAGCATCTGCTTTATTCAAGCAGAGGCAGGTGCGTGTTCATCACTGTCATGGATAAACAAATGGCGCCTCTCAGTCTCAGCTGGCTCTTCCTGCTTGTTTCCCACTCTCCTCCTCCCTGGGCTCTTAGGACCTTCTCTGGCATTCTCCATATACTCTGTGCCCCCCCAAGACTCCTGTCAGTGTTGCATCTCTACCCTAGCAGAACTGTCCCAAAGTCTCTCTGACCACATCTCTAGCTGTCTTCCTCCCTATGGGGCCACCTCACTCCTGCAATGAGAGCTCAGACCAACTGTTTCCCCCTGGCTATGACGTGTGGGGCAAGTAAGACCATCTCCTAAAGGTCTCACTGAATGGAAACAATGGACCACAGCAGGCAGTAAGGTCTGCGTGAGAAGACTGGTGGGGTGTCAGCACGATGCCTGGTGCAGAAATGTCCCATATGAGTTTCTTTCTCATTCCCACAACTCTTATACAGTGGTGGGAGGAGTGGGAGCAGACACAGCCCAGGGAGTGGAGGACTAGAATAAAGATGGACACAAGGTGCTACTGACAGCCACAAAAGTAAAGGACTTCTCTTCCCGATGATCTTCTCATCTCTGCTGTAGCAAAGTGTGCTTCCAGAACAAGTTCACACAAAGGCCTTTTGGTTGGTTCCCAGGCCTGCTTGGCTGGAGAAAACAAGAGTTAACAAAAGCAAATCAAAGGTCTGGGGGTGGAGGTTGGGCTGAAGAGAGACCCCACGTCCCTCTACCCCAGCAGCTTTCACAGCACTATGTCAGCTCTATTAAGGGAGTCAAAGAACGTGACAGTCAGTGAGGGTGCCAAGCCTCAGCAGGCCTCCTGATGTAGCACTCTGCACTGGACAGTTACGCCCTGACCCTACAGTCACCTGAGGCCAGACCCAGTGCCTCAGGAAGAACAGTGGTGAAGGCACTGCCTGCTCTGGCTGGAGTGTTCCCTTTTACTCTGTCCCTAGTCAAAGCCACCATGCACTATGCTTCCTGCATTTTTTCCTCTTCCAATTTTATCTGCCGTCTAAATATGATGAACACACAAATTCTAGCGGCTGAACAATGCTTACTGTGCTACTGTATACCAGAAAGGCTCTTTATCCCTCTGGGGTTGATAACTTGATAGCAGCAGTTATGCGGCAAACTACACATTTTCCCTTTGAAAGCAGAAACCTGAAAGCCCCTGTTGTATTTGTGTACCCAATTTTAGCATTTTTTATTAAAAAGAACAGTTCAAGCTTATAAACAGATTATAAGGCTAGTACAATGAATTTTCATATACCCAACTTTTACTAGCAGACCATTTACTTCATCTTTGTCTTTACACACACAAACTTGACTGAATTTTTTGTATGTTAATATTTGAAATTTTATTTTTGCCCAAGTGTTTGTGATCACATTTCAGACACCAAAACAAGGGTAGGAATGATGATTCCCAAGTATCTTAGCCACACCCACAGTTGACTTTGTCCTTAAACCACTCCCCAGCGCCTTGGTCTGACATGTATGTTTGGACATGGTGCTCTCCAAGGCAGGTTTTAGATGGTTCGCTCCAGGACACAGTGTTCTTAAGACAAAAGCAGCCACATGTTCTCAGCTCAACCTTGTTTTCACTGTTCCTTTTCTTTCCTGCCCCACTGCATCATGAGGTAGCTGGCATTGTATCCAGTCTAATGACAAAGTGCCCCATTAGTGTCAGGTGAAAGCTATGGAGAAATGGCAGAATGCCAACTGACAGGGCGGGATGTCTCTCCAAGTCACTTGATTTCCCTCAGATGCAGCTAGGCCTTTCTGCTGAGGTTGGCTGTTTCTGCCCAACAGGCACAGGCAGTGAGAGCAGCATGATCCTGCAAGGTGAAGCTTTAGTACTAGGTGGAACGAGGCAGGCTACCACTAAAGGAAAGAAAGGCTGCCACGAGCCAGCACGCCTGCCAGGCATGTCACATGGCTTCAGGTTGGTTCTCGTTAGAACACCTTATAAACCTTCATAAGGCAAAGAGCCAAAATGATCATCAGGGCCCACTCCAGGCATGCTGCCATCAGAGAGGGAAGACTGTCATTGCTTCACTCCCCCAAAATCCCTGCAACAGCCAGGACTGGACCAGGTCAAAGACAGGAGCCAGAAACTCAATCGAGGTCTCCCGCACGGATGGCAAGGACCCAGTTATTCGAGCCATCACTTCTGTTTCCTAGGGTGTATATGAGTGAGAAGCCAGGAGAGAGCTGCTACTTCAACGCAGGCACTCTGACATGGGATGCAGGCTTCCCAAGAGGCATCACCACCACTGTGCTAAAGATCTGGCCTAATCGGGCAGCTTTTAGAAGCCCGGGAGCAGGCCCTGGGCTGCCCTGCCAGCATACCTTGGAGAGGATGAAGCGGTCATTGTCTGGGTTCTCCGGCTCTGACTGTCTGTATCTCATCGTGTAGAAGAAAAGCACAGACAGGATCTCAGCAGCGCTGCTGCACGACGTGGGGTGGCTGAAAGGCAGACATGACACACAGATCGTTTCTCACAGGCCAGTGCTTCCCAAGCAACACAATGTACAGCATGTGGCCTTCTCAGACCAGAAGCAACAGTCATTTCTCCCAGCCCAGAATGATTCCCGCCAGGGGCCACAGCCTCCCAAGTTTGCAGCCTTGAAGCAAGCATCAAAGTCCAGTAACCTCGGCTTCCCCCTGCACACAGCCACCTGCTACAAGACCAGCCCCCTGGTATCAGTGGAGTACCATGTACTTGAAGCAAGGTCACCCCAGGCCTTGAGTATTCTTGTTTGAAGTCATCTGTGTTAATTCTACATGCTGATGCAAATTCAGGAGCCACTAATCAGAAACACCATGAAGATCCCATCCTACCTCCTAAAATGAATTTCTTTATGAAGTGAATGATGAAAGACAGTAATTTCTCATGGTCAAGTAACTTGGGCCTTTACTCAATGTCAAAATAAGCACTGGTCTTAGAAAGCGGCCTGCATGTGAGTTTAGCTGGTCCTTCAATAATTAAAATTAGGGGAGGGCACAGCACAAGGTTATAAAAGCAGCTCCCTAGAGTCTTTTCCCCACAGTATGAAGAATAAGATTTTAGGCTCATCTCAGTCATATTATCTCTTGGTTCATGCTTCATAATACAGAAAACAGACTTAAAATTCTTGCATTGCAAGTGTTCTCTAAAGTGGATGATTTGGTTTCTAAGCCATTAGAGATCATTGAGAAATTACAATCCTCTTACTAATTTTAAAAGTAAAGGGAACAAATAAGTATCTAAAAAAATCTCAGGGGGCTAAAATACTTGGGTCTCTGCCACCCATGTAGGAGACCTGGACCGAGTTTCTGGCTCTTGGTTCTTGCCTGGTCAGCTCTGCTGTTGTAAGCATCTGAGATTAAAGAGCTCTCAGTCTCTCTGCCTTTTAGGTAAAAATGAAAATTCAAAAATACCTCAAAAAAACATGGCTCTTAATTTTTTTAGAAGGGGCTGGCGCTGTGGGATAGTAGGCTAAGCCTCTACCTGCAGCGCCAGCATCCCATATAGGTGCTGGTTTGTGTTCTGGCTGCCCCTCTTGCAATCCAGCTCTCTGCTATGGCCTGGGAAAACAGTTAAGATGGCCTAAGTGCTTGGGTCCCTGCACCTGCGTGGGAGACCCAAGGAAGCTCCTGGCTTTGGATCAGCCCAGTTATGGCTGCTACAGCCATTTGGGGAGTGAACCAAAGGATGGAAGACCTTTCTCTGTCTCCCCTTCTTTATCTAACTCCACCTCTCCAAAAAAAAATCTTAAATTTTTTTAAAGAAAAGATTTGAAAGATAGAAATCTTCCATCTGATGGTTCATTCCTCAAATGGCTACAATGGCTGGGACTGGGGCAGGTCAAAGCCAGGAGCCAGAAACTCCATCCTAGTCTTCTACCATGTGGGTGGCAAGGGCTTAAGTACTTGAGCCTTCTCCCACTCTTTCCCAGGCACATTCGCAGGAACTCGATCAGAAGCTGAGCAGCTGGGACTCGAACTGGCATTCCAATATGAGATACCAGCACTTTTTAAAGAAAGATTTATTTATGTATTTTAAATGCAGAGTTACAAAACAGAGGAAGAGAGAGACATGGACAGATCTTGCATCTGCTAGTTCACTCCCCAAATGGCTGTAACAGCTGGGGATGGAACAGTCTGAAATCGGGAGCCAGGAGATTCACCCCCATCTCCCACATGGGTGGCAGGAGCTCAAGTACCTGGGTCATCTTCCGCTGCCTTCCTAGGCACATTAGCAGGGAGCTGGATTGGAAATTGAACAGCAGGACTTGAACCAATGCCCATATGGGATGCTGGAATTGCAGGCAGTGGCTTAACCTACTGTGCCACAATGCCAGCCTCTTTAAAAAAAAAAAAAAACTTTGGGACCAGTGTTGTGGCATTATCAGAATCAAAGGCAGGGTCTCTGATATAGGAGCTGGGGATCTTAACTGCTAGGCTAAATGCCCACTCCCTAGGACAAGATTTAAAAGACAGCATACCAATTTTGAGGCTATATTAAAAAGTTAATGTAAAAATGCAATCAAACAGTAAATTTAGGAGTAGGTGTTTAGCCTAGCAGTTAGACACCTGTGTCCCACACTGGAGTGCCCGAGTTCAATTCCCAGCTCAGGCTCCTAACTCTAGCTTTCCACCAATGCAGACCCTGAGGAGGCAGAGGTGATGGCTTAAGTAACTGGGTTCCTGCCACCCAGCTCCAGCCAATGGAAATACCTGGGAAATGAACTAGTGGATGGAAGCTCCCTCTATGAAATAATTTTTAAAGATTTTTTTTTATTTATTTGAAAGAGTTACACAGAAGAAGGAGCGGCAGAGAGAGAGAGAGAGAGAGAGAGAGAGAGAGAGAGAGAGAGAGAGAATATGTCTTCCATCCACTGATTCACTCCCCAACTGCCAGAGCTGTGCTGATCTGAAGGCAGGAGACAGGAGCTTCTTCCTGGCCTCCCACGTGGGTGCAGGTACCCAAGGACTTGGGCCATCTTCTACTGCTGTCCCAGGCTATAGCAGAGAGCTAGATCAGAGTGGAGTAGCTGGGACTCGAATCAGCGCCCATATGGGATGCTGGCACTGCAGGCAGCAGCTTTACCCACTATGCCACAGTGCCAGCCCCTGAAATAATTTTTTAAAAAGATTTATTTGAAAGGCAGAGTGATGCCGGCGCCGCGGCTCAACAGGCTAATCCTCCGCCTAGTGGCACCAGCACCCTGGGTTCTAGTCCCGGTTGGGGCGCTGGATTCTGTCCCGGTTGCCCCTCTTCCAGGCCAGCTCTCTGCTATGGCCTGAGAGTGCAGTGGAGGATGGCCCAAGTGCTTGGGCCCTGCACCCCATGGGAGACCAGGAGAAGCACCTGGCTCCTGCCTTCGGATCAGCGTGGTGCGCAGGCAGCAGCCGCCATTGGAGGGTGAACCAACAGCAAAGGAAGACCTTTCTCTCTGTCTCTCTCACTGTCCACTCTGCCTGTCCAAAAAAAAAAAAAAAGTGACAGAGAGATCTTCCATCCACTGGGTCACTCCCTGAATTCCACAATGGCAGGGGCTGGATCAGGCTGCAAACAGAACCCATAAACTCCATCTTGGTCTTCCACGGGGATGGAAGGGACCCAAAGCACTTGGGCCACGTTCTGCTACCTTCCCAGGGGCATTAGCAGGCAGCTAGATGGGAAGCTTGAAGGCTGGAACTCCAACCGTGCTCGGGTATGGTGTGCAGGCACTGCAAGTAGCAACTTAACTGGCTGCACCACCTGGAAGGTCACCACAGAACACAGCAAATGGGGAGTAGGGGAAGTTTATTGGGGGGGGGGGGAGACGACAGGGATCTGACAGACTGGATGGGGAGAGCCAAAAAGAGGAGCGGGCCTGAAAACAGGCCTTGTTACAGACTCACGGGGCGAGGACTGGGAACAGTGAATCCCGTTAGAGCGGGGGTGGGGCTGCTGCTTATGATTGGGCCTAGTAAGCCAGGTTTGGTCCTGGAGAGGCCAAGACGACATCCAGGGCTTGAGATGGCACTTCTAGATATGTTGGCACCATTTCACCAACACCAGCCCCGAAATTTTTCTTTTAATTCCATCCTCCACAAATATTTTAAATTTCCATCAAAAGGGATAAGACTGGAAATAGCGAATGGAACATGCAGCAACTTTGTGAGAATCAAGCAACACACTCCTGCATGACCCATGAATCCAAAAATTAAATTGCAAAGAAAATTAAAACAGAGAAACATCAAAAACAAAAGCACAAAACCAAAACTGAACAGAAAAAGCCAAAACAGTGCCAAAAGTTAATGTATTTGTAGTTGTAAACACATTAAAAAAAAAAAAAAAAACCTCAAATCAACAACCAAAACAACTTAAGGAGCTAGAGAAAGAAGAAACGCAAACCCATCGAAAGGCAAAATACGGATTAGGGCAGAAATAAAACAGACTAAGAAAACGGAAAAAAAAAAATCAATGAAACCAGAAGTTGATTGTTTAAAAAGATTAAGCAAAAATGAAGAGTGAAATAGCTCAACTCAGCAAACCAGAGGCCCGTTCCGCCGCGGAAGTAAACATTCGAAGAGCATTCTACGGGCAATGGACTGGTAACGTGGACTTTCAGCAAGAGAAAGCCCAAGAGGACTACACCACAGCTAGAAAAATCACATGCCTCCAATGGGCAACGGCTCGGACAGAAATCACTGCCTAGGCGGCCAAGCGCCCCGCACGAGTCTCGCTGGAGAGTCTACCAAACGCGGAAGGAATCCACCGCCACCCCGCTCACTTCACCCCAAGATGGCGGGGTGGGGGTGGGGCCGGGCCGGGCCGCGTGGGCGGCGACGGTTTTGCTCGAGCCCAACGGTTCCACTTCCGTTCCCGCTCTCTGCTAAGGCTCCTGGGAGAGCAGCGGAAGATGGTGCCCGGTACGGGAGGGGGCCCTGCGCCCACGTAGGAGACCGGAAGGAGCTCCTGGCTTCGCGTGGCCCGCCCCACCGTGGCGGCCATTTTGGGAGTGAACCAGCGGATGGGCGATCTGTCTGTCTCCCGCCAAGTCTCTCAAATCAATAATTTTTTAAAAATGTAAAACTAGGACATTGTGAAATTCACCCTACAAAGACAAAACGACAACAGCCTTCTGAGCAGACAGAAAAGCCTCCGACAAGACAGCCGCGCTGGCAAAGCCCGCAGTGCGTCTCTGCTCTTCCTTGCCAACGGCTTTCGTTTTCCCTTCACTTTCTCAGCCTCCGATAGGATGGCGCCCTCATCTCCTATCGCCCGGCGTCACCGCGCAGTTAGCCCCTGTCGCCCACCAAACTGCAAACCGCGGCCCGACCGTTGCCATTCCAGGAGCACCGCCCATCCAAAAAGCTTCCAGATCTTTCTCTCCTAGCCAGAGAGGCCTCGGCCGCCTCCAGAACCCTAGCGGCGGCGGGTGGGGGGGGGGCAAGTGCCCGGCCCTGACCACGACAAGAACACTGGCTGGCACGGATCGCGCTCCTGGCCAGCTGGGCACCTGTGCCCAAGCCCACCGGGGCCCCAGTGAGGCCCTTCAACCTGCCAGCCGGCGGCCCGACCCAACCCGTGCTTCCTAAGGGGACCTTACCCAGAGCTCGAGGTGCAGGTGGCCCTGATAGAATGGATCCGCAGGCGGTTGGCCATGTCCCGCAGCACCTGCAGCGTGTTCTCGTCGGGCTTGCCCTCCTCAGCCATCGCAGTGCTCGCCTCAGAGTCCGACATGGCTCCTCGCACTTCAGCGTCCGCAGGGAAATGCTGAGGTGCGCGCCCGCGGCGGTGCCCGGGGCCTCGGTGGGGGATCCATCCGCGAGAGAATTCCTCCGCGAGGGGATCCCTCCGCGGCACCCAACCCGCCACTCACCCGATGAAAGGCACTGTGAATACTGCCAGTTGCGTGATTAACGTTGTACAAAATAATCCAGTCCTTTCTATGTATCTTCCCTTCCATCAGTCGCAACGACTGCGCGAGCGCTGGAACTCCTTTTGGAGTGAAAAGAAGTTCGGTCGCCCGTGGCGAATGTAGTTAGAGGCGAATCACGCAGTTTAGAGGCGGTACGAAGTTGAGGGGCTGCCGCGGGGATTATTTCGCGCTAAATAAAAAAGTCACGCTGGAATTTAAAACTTCGCGCAGGGTCACCCCTTTCCCTGTAACTAGCCCTGCTGCCAGGTGCTCTTTTCAGCTGGGAAGTGGCCTCAGCCCCGCGTGCCAGTGCAGCCTCTGCGTGTGGTTCTTCCTTCACTTTCTAGAACCTTCTGCAAGCCTCCTGTGACACTTGAAGTGGCGTTAATCCAACGCCCTCCTGTAGCTTCACAGGGAAGCCTGTGTTGAGTGAGCTCAACTATGGAACGTGCGCCCTTTCCCTCTGACGGCTTTTTTCTCAGGCCATGCAGCTCCGTAAAGGCTGCAGTGTCAGTCTCAAAGGTTTTCCCTTTGAGATTGTCCTGCGGGAACCACCATGGCTGCCAGTGGCTCCACCTCCACAGCGCTTGGCAAATTCGAGTACGTGGGAGCCTGAGTGTTGAGTCTGGTTCAATAATGCAGAATAATTGTGCGAGCCCCCCAGGGTGTCACCTGCTTGCCACTAAGTCCCCGTGTTCGTGCTGGGATAAAGAATGTATGCGTTTAAGATTTCAAGAGTCCTTAATTCATTGGCAACAAACCTGAACCTCTTTATACTTCTACTTGGAGACGATGGCGTGCTCATACCCCTGCGTACTCATCAACACTGGGTAATGTTAACCTTTTATGTTTTGGACATTCTGATGGATGAGAAAATAGTATACTCATCGCTTTGCCTTATAATTTCCTTGTCAATTTACACTTGCATATTTTTTACATTTATTGCTGGTGATATTTCCTCCTGTCTGCGCTCTGCGTTATTGTCTTTTCTGGTTTTGTATGCAATGATTTATATCACTGATTTCTACTTCTTTACATATTATGCTGATTAGCTCTTTATCAGAGATAATTCCAAATCTTTTTTTCTCAATCTGTTGCTTTTCTAATGGTAAAGGGCATACTGTGCTTTTAAGAAAAAAATGTGTAAATGGGTGCTGGTTCTAGTCCTGGCTGCTCTACTTCTGATCCAGCTCACTGCTATGCCCTGGGAAAGCAATAGAAGATGGCCCAAGTGCTTAGGCCTTGCACCCACGTAGGAAACCCAGAAGAAACTTCTGGCTCCTGGCTTCAGATCAGCACAGCTCTGGCCGTCGCGGCCATCTGGGGAGTGAACCAGTGGATGGAAGACCTCTCTCTCTGTCTCTACCTCTCTATGTAACTCTGTCTTTCAAATAAATAAAATAAATCTTTTTTTAAAAAAGCAACGTTTAGGTTTTGCTTCAAACACTATTTTTTAGATTTATTTTTATTTATGTGAAAGGCATAGTTACAGAGAGGCAGAGACAGAGAGAGAGAGAGAAAGACAGAGAGAAAGTCTTCCATCTGCTGGTTCACTCCCCAAATGACCACAATGGCCAGAGCTGTGCCGATCCAAAGCCAGAAACCAGGAGCTTCCTCCAGGTCTCCTACACAAGTGCAAGACTTGGGAGATCTGCTGCTGCTTCCCCAGGCCGTAGCAGAGAGCTGGATCAGAAGTGGAGCAGCCGGGACTTGAACCGGTGTCCATATGGTATGTTGGCACTGCAGGCGGTGGCTTTTTACCCACTAGGTGACAGCACTGGACCCAAATGTTGCTTATTTTTTAACTTGAGGTTTTTCCCTCCAAAGAATTGAAAATTTTAATTTTATAACATTTTGGTTTGAGTTCTGCTTAGAAAGGTCTTCTTGGTCTGGCGCTGTGGCACAGCAGGTTAACACCCTGGCCTCAAGCACTGGCATCTCATATGGGCGCCAGTTTGAGATCAGCTGCTCCCCTTCTGGTCCAGCTCTCTGCTATGGCCTGGGAAAGCAGTAGAAGATGGCCCAGGTCCTTGGGCCCCTGCACCCACGTGGGAGACCCAAAGAAGCTCCTGGCTCCTGGCTTCAATCAGCACAGCTCTGGCCATTGAGGCCAATTGGGGAGTGAATCATCAGATGGGAGACCCCACCCCCACCCCCCGCCTCTCCTTCTCTGTGTAACTCTGACTTTCAAATAAATAAATAAATCTTTAAAAAGAAGTCTTCTCTACCCAAAGATTATAAGAACATTCCTTATTGTGTCTTTCTGGTACTTTTATATTTCTACTTTTTGTTGATTTCTTTATTCTGTCTGGACTTTATTATTGTATGCAATGTAAAGTAGCACTCTATCTTAATATTTCTCGACTAGTCTATTTTCCCATGACTACATTATTTTTTTCAAAAATTTTTTAGCTCTTCTTTTGCATTCTCTCTCTCCCTCTCTCTTTTAAAAAGATTTATTTTATTTATTTGAAAGACACAGTTACAGAGAGAGAGGTCTTCCATCCACTGGTACACTCCCCAAATGGCAGCAACAGCCAAGGCGGGGCTGATCCGAAGCCAGGAGCCCCTTCCTGATCTCCCTCATGGGTGCAGGGGCCCAAGCACTTGGGCCATCCTCCACTGCTTGAACCTGCACACGTATGGGATGCTGGCGCTTCAGGCCAGGGCTTTAACCCGCTGTGCCACAGTGCCGGCCCCGTCTCTCTCTCTCTCTCTCTCTTTTCAGGAAGGAGCAGAACTTTTTTTTAAAAAAAAGATTCATTTATTTATCTATTTGAAAGTCAGAGTTACACAGAGAGGAGAGCAGAGAGAGAGAGAGAGAGAGAGAGAGAGAGAGAGAGGTCTGCCATTCACTGGTTCACTCCCCAATTGGCTGCAATGGCTGGAGCTGTGCCGATCCAAATCCAGGAGCCAGGAACTTCTTCCAGGTCTCCCACATGGGTGTAGGGGCCCAAGGACTTGGGCCATCTTCTTTTTTTTCTTTTTAAGATTTATTTATTTGCAAGTTAGTGTTACACACAGAGAGAGAAGAAGAGGCAGAGAAAGAGAGGGTTTCTGTCCACTGGTTCACTCCCCAGATGGCCGCAATGGCCGGAGCTGCACCACTCTGACAGGAGCCAGGAACTTCTTCCGGGTCTCCCAGATGGGTGGAGAAGCCCAAGAACTTGAACCATCTTCTACTGCTTTCCCAGGCCACAGCAGAGAGCAGGATTGGAAGTGGAGCAGCTGGGACTTGAACCAGCGCCCATATGGAATGCCAGCACTGCAGGTGGTGGCTTTACCTACTATGCCACAGCACCAGCCCCCAGAACTTTTTTTTTTTAAAGATTTATTTATTTATTTTAAAGTCAGAGTTATGGAGACAGGGAGAGATTGAGAGATCTTCCATCCACTGATTTCACTTCCAAGATGACCACAACAGCCGGAGCTGCACTGATCTGAAGCCAGGGGCCAGGAGCTTCTTCTGGGTCTCCCACATAGGTGCAGGGGCCCAAGCACTTGGGCCATCTTCCACTGCCTTCTCAGGCCATTAGCAGGGAGCCAGATCAGAAATGGAGCAGCCACGGTTTCATAGGCAGTTGCTTTACTCACTATGCCACAACACGGGCCCAGTATTTTCTCTGCCAAGTACATTTTGGGATCAGCTAATTTAAGATTCATAAGACATCTTCACTGAGATTTTAATTGTGACTTCATGGAATGTATAAATTGGTATGTAAAGGGTGGCACATTCACAATATCAAGATGGTACATAGCCATTTTTGTCAGATCTTGGGGGTGGGTATTTGGCACAGCAGTTAAACCGCTGTCTAGATCATCTACATCCCATATGGGAGTGCCTGGTTCAAGTTCGAGCTGCTCAGCAGCGGTGCTGTGGTGTAGTAGGGTAAGCCTCTTCCTTCAGTGCTGGCATTCCGTATAGGCACGGGTGGAGTCCTGGCTGAGCCACTTCTGACCCAGCTCCTTGCTGTGGCCTAGAAAAGCAGTAGAAGATGGCCCAAGTGCTTGCGCCCCTGCAGCTGCGTGGGAGACCTGGAAGAAGCTCCTGGCTCCTGGCTTCAGCTCGGCTCAGCTTTGGCCGTTGTGGCCATTTGGGGAGCAAATCAGTGGATGGAAGATTTCTCTCTGTCTCTCCCGCTCTCTCTAACTCTGCCTCTCAAGTAAATACATACATTTTTTTTAAGTTCCAGCTCCTCTAATTCAGACCCAGCTTCCTGCTGACACACTTCCTGGGATGCAGCAGACAATGGCTCAAATACTTGGGTCCCTGCCACCCACGGGGGAGACCTGAGTGGAGTTCCTGGGTCCTGGCTTTGGCCCAGCTCAGCCCAGCCCTGGCTGTTGCGGCCATTTGGGAAGTGAACTAGCAGATGGAAGACCTCTCTGACTCTGTCTGTTTCTCACATTTTCTGTCTCACAGCCTTTCAAATGGAATGAAAATAAATAAGTAAGGAAAGTCTTTTCAGAGGATTGATTTATTTTTGAAAGGCAGAGTGACAGAGAGAGCAGGAGAGACAGATCTTCCCTCTGCTGGTTCACTCCCTAAATGGCTACAATGGGTGGGGCCAGGCCAGGCGGAAACCAGAAGTCAGGAACTGCATCCAGGTCCCCCATGTGAGTGGCAGTGGCCCAGTAGGTGGGCCATCATCCGTGTCTTCCCAGGCACATTAGCAGGGAGCTGCATCAGAGGCAGAGTTTGCGGACTCAAACTGGCACTCCAGCATGGGATGCTGGCATTTCAGGTGAAGGCTTAATCACTGTACCACAAGCCAGCCCCAGTTTGAAACAGGAGCCAGTGGGCTTTTCTGTAGAGGGCCAGGTCATATATGGGCTTCACAGTCTCTGTTGCCACTGCTCATCTCTGCCACTGTAGCATGAAGGCAGCCATGGGCATACGTGAATGGATGAGTTTGGCTATGTTCCAATAAAACTTTGTTTATGGACACTGAAATTTGAATCTCAAGTAATTTTCACCTGTTAGGAAATACTCCTGATTTTTTTTTCAAGAATTTAAAAATGCAAAACTCATTCTAACCTCACAAACCTTGGTTCAAAAGTTGAGTAGCTCTATGAGGTTTATTACCCCTGAAAAATAACAATTCCTGGTGTCCAACCCCCAGCTTTCCATTCCCCAGGATAAACCATTTTCAATACTTTTTTAAAAAAAGATTTATTTATTTATTTGAAAGTCAGAGTTACACACAGAGAGAAGGAGAGGCATAGAGAGAGAGGTCTTCCATCTACTGGTTTACTCCCCAATTGGCCACAATGGCTGGAGCTGTGCTGATCTGAAGCCAGGAGCCAAGAGCTTCTTCTGGGTCTCCCACGTGGGTTCAGGGGCCCAAGGAGTTGGGCCATCTCCCAGTGCTTTCCCAGGCCATAGCAGGAAGCTAGGTCAGAAGTGGAGCAGCTGGGACTTGAACCAGCGCCCATGTGGGATGCCGGCACTGCAGGTGGCAGCTTTACCTGCTACACCACAGTGCTGGCCCCGGGTTCGATACTTTTAACTGTTTCTTTTGGCATTTGTCTCCAGTTCTTTAAATAATTTGTCTATAGAAACCTTTCCTTGGGTTTTGTATTTTAGGAATTATTGACTGACTTATCGACATGTAATATGATGATGTGGTTCTTTCACCTGCCAACCCCCCCCCCCCAATCCTTCTAGTACCGTTCACAAGGGTTTTGGTTACATAACTCCTTAGTGTTTATATTATTAGGTCCATGGCAACATAAATTACTATGTAAAGGTAATTGCTATGATTACCTTTCCTTCTCTTTCAATTTTTTTTCCCTTAGAGTCAGCAGTCATCTCCTCCCACCCCCGTTAGCTTATTTTTTATTACTTATCCATGGCTCAACACTTCCCCCAACTGTCTAAACCCATCTATATGCACAAATATGTACATAATTATAGTCATTCTCCGCAGCACTCTTGGAGTCTTTAGTGTGTTCTCCAGCTGTGAAACTGGGCCCTCCATTTTTTAAAAAAGATTTATTTTGTTTATTTGAAAGGCAGAATTACAGTGAGAGGTAGAGCCAGAGAGAGGTCTTCCATCCATTTGTTCACTCCCCAAATGACCACAACAGTCAGAGCTGAGCTGATCCAAAGCCAGGAGCCAGGCGCTTCCTCAAGGTCTCCCACACAGATGTAGTATTTGGGCCATTTTCCACTGCTTTCCCAGACCATAGCAGGGAACTGGATCGGAAGTGGAACAGCCAGGATTTGGACCAGTGTGCATATGGGATGCCTTCACTGCAGGCTGGGGCTTTAACCCACTGCGCTACAGTGCCAGCTTCTGGGCCCCCCCCCCCTTTTTTTTTTTTTTGGACAGCCAGAGTGAGTGGACAATGAGAGAGAGAGACAGAGAGAAAGGTCTTCCTTTTCCGTTGGTTCACCCCCCAATGGCTGCTGCAGCTGGCGCGCTGCACCAATCCAAAGCCAGAAGCCAAGTGCCTCTCCTGGTCTCCCATGCGGGTGCAGGGCCCAAGGACTTGGGCCATCCTCCACTGCCTTCCCGGGCCACAGCAGAGAGCTGGCCTGGAAGAGGAGCAACTGGACAGAATCCGGCGCCCCGACCAGGACTAGAACCTGGTGTGCCGGCGCTGCAGGTGGAGGATTAGCCTATTGAGCTGCGGCGCAGGCCTGGGCCTTCCATTTTTAAGTTTTATTTACACATTTATTTATTTGAGAGACAGAGAGAGAAAGAGATACAGACAGGCCTCCCACCTACTGGTTCACTCTCAAATGCCCACAACAGCCAGGGTTGGGCCGTGTGGAAGGCAGGCACCTGGCGCTCCATCCAGGTCTCTCAGGTTGGTGTCGGGGACACAGGTACTTGGGCCATCATCGCTGCCTCCCAGGGTGTGCATTAGCAGGGTGCTAGAATCGGAAACAGAGCTGGACCTTAAACTCAGGCACTCCGATATAGGATGTGGGCATCCCACAGAGCATCTTAACTGCTGCACCAAATGCCAGCTGTGGCATCTCCTTTTGCCAGATTGAAGATTATCTTTGCCTTTCTCTGGTCCTGGGTTCCCTGCTTGCTAAATCCCGTCTGCACCTTCTCATTGGGGTACTCCCTGATTTTGGTGGCACACTTTCTCTGGTAGTTTCCAGAGGAAGAAGATAGAGGAGGCAAACTATGGCTTCTTTCAGGTCTGGAGATGTCTGCTTTTTAAATATTTATGTATTACTTGAAAGGCAGAGTTATGGAGAAAGAGGGAGTGAGAGAGGGAGAGGTCTTCCATCTGATGGTTCACTCCCCAAATGGCTGCAATCACCTGGGCTAGGCCAGGCCTAAGTCAGGAGCCAGGAGCTTCATCCGGGTTTCCCAAGTGGGTGCAGGGGCCATCTTCTGCTGCTTTCCAGGGAGCTAAAGTGCAGCAGCTAAGACTTGAACTGGCATTAATATGGTGTGCCAGTATCACAGGCAGTGGCTCAATGCGCTGCGTCACAGTGCTGGCCCCTGAAAATGTCTTTAGCCTGAGTGTAGAATTCCAGGTTGCAAAATTACTTTTCCCTTAGAAATTCCAAGGCGTTACTTCATCGTGCCCCTGTGGTTGCTGTTTGAAAAGTCTGAAGACATTCTGGGTTCTGATTCTTTGAATGTGACCAGTTTGTTTCTTCCCAACAGTCATTCTCTCAGCATATTGAAGGTATTATACAACTGTCTTCTGCATTTCATCGATGCTATTGAGGAGTCAGCTTGTATTCTGAAAGTCATGGTTTTAAAGGTAATTGGCATTCTTTCTCTAGCTGCTCTTAAGCTCTTGTGTGGACCTATTTTTGTTTTTCCCATGTGGGATATATTGGGCTACTTGAATTTGTGGATTTGTGTCTTTCACCAGTTCTCGAAAGTTCTTAGGGATTATCTCTTAAAATATTGCTCCTGGGGAAGGCATTTGGCTTAGAGGTTAAAATGATGCTTAAGACACCCACATCTAGGGCTGGCAGGGCTGGCATTGTAGTATAGTGGTCAAAGCTGCTGCCTGGGCATCCCATATGGGCACTGGTTTGAGTCTGGCTACTGCACTGCTGATCCAGCTCCTGCTAATGTGCCTAGGAAAGCAGCAGAAGATGGCCCAAGTGCTTGGGCCCCTGCACTGGCATGAGAGATACAGAAGCAGCTCCTGGCTCCTGGCTTTGGCCTGGCCCAGCCCTGGTCATTGCGGCCATTTGGATAGTGAACCAGCAGACCCCTCTCTCTGTCTCTTCCTCTCTCTCTCTTTCTCTAACTTTGCCTTTCAAATAAAATAAATCTTAAAAAAATAAAACAAAAAGACACCTACATTCCACGTCAGAGTGCTTGGGTTTGATCTTTCCCTCCAGCTCCTGAGTCCAGTTCCCTGCTAATGCAGACCCTGGGAGGCCATGGTGATGGCTTAAAATAGTTTGGTTCCTGCCACACACGTGGGAGACCTAGACTGAGTTCCCAGCTCCCAGCTTTAGCCTTAGCCCAACCCCAGTCATTACAGGCATTTGGTGAGTGAACCAGCAGATGGAAGCTCACTCTCACACTCTAACAAATAGTAAATAAAAACATAAATAAATGAGATTCTGTCTGCTGTCTCTGACACAGTGATTAGAGTTTTGTTACACCTTCTCATGCTTTTTCAAATTTTTGGTTTCTTTGTGCCCCTTTGCTGCATTCTGGGCATATACTCCATTTCTGTTTTTTTTTTTTTTTTTTTAAACAGGTAGAGTTAGACAGTGAGAGAGAGAGAGAGAGAGAAACAGAGAGAAAGGTCTTCTTTCCATTGGTTCACCCCCAAAATGGCTGCAACGGCCGGAGCTACGCAGATCCGAAGCCAGGAGCCAGGTGCTTCCTCCTGGTCTCCCATGCGGGTGCAGGGGCCAAGCACTTGGGCCATCTTCTACTGCCTTCCCAGGCCACAGCAGAGAGCTGGACTGGAAGAGGAGCAACTGGGACTAGAACCCGGTGCCCATATGGGATGCCGGCACCACAGGTGGAGGATTAACCAAGTGAGCCATGGCACCGGCCCCCTCTGTTGAACATTTTATAACTTTCTAAAATGCTGAAATCTGGCATATGTATACAAAGGTGCAGAAAACATCAACATGTATTTTTTTAAAGGATGACTGTTTTTTTTTTTTTAATTTATTTATTTTGAAAGAGTTACACAGAGAGAAGGAGAGGCAGAGAGAGAAATGTTTTCCATCCACTGGTTCACTCCCCAGTTAGCCACAGTGGCCGAGCTGCGCTGATCCGAAGCCAAGAGCCAGGAGCTTCTTCCTGGTCTCCCATGTGGGTGCAGGGGCCCAAGGACTCGGGCCATCTTCTGCTGCTTTCCCAGGTCACAGCAGAGAGCTGGATCAGAAGTGGAGCAGCCAGGACTTGAACCGGTGCCCATATGGGATGCTGGCACTGCAAACAGTGTCTTTATACACTACACCACGGCACATCAACATGTATTTTAAGGACTAATTCAGGCTGGCTCTGTGGTGCAGTAGGTTAATCCTCCACCTGCGGTGCTGGAATCTTATATGGGTGCCAGTTCTAGTCCTGGCTACGCCTCTTCAAGTCCAGCTCTCTGCTATGGCCTGGGAAAGCAGTGGAAGATGCCCCAAGTACCTGGGCCCCTGCACCCATGTGGGAGACCCGGAGGAAGCTCCTGGCTCCTGGCTTCGAGCTCCAGCCGTCATGGCCAACTGGAAAGTGAGCCAGTGGTTGGAAGACCTTTCTCTCTGTCTCTCCCTCTCACTGTCTGTAACTCTACCTCTCAGATAAATAAATAAAATATTTTTTTTAAAAAAAGGACTAATGAGAAGGTGAGCACACATTTAACTACTACTAAGCCCAGGTGTCCCAGCCTCCACATGTCCCCCTCCCTTGTGGGAAGCACCATGCTGACATGTATGCTGCTAATTTGCATACTTTTGTGTAGCTTTGCTACCTGCGAAGGCATCTGTTTGTAATACTATTTAGTGTTCCCTGCTCTTGAAATTTATATAAAAGAAATCACGTGGCTTTGTTTTTCTGTGTTTGGTTTATTTTGTCCAGTGTTATGATTATAAAATTCATTCATGTTTTTTCAAGATTTATTTGAAAGAGTTACAGAGATGTAGACACACACACACACAGAGAAGTCTTCCATCAGCTGGTTCACTCGCCAAATGGCCACAACAACTGGAGCTGAGCCACTCCAAAGCCAGGAGCCAGGAGTTTCTTCAGGTCTCCCTCGTGGGTGCAGGGGCACAAGGACTTGGGCCATCTTCCACTGCTTTCCTGGACACATTAGCAGGAAGCTGGATCTTAAGTGGAGCAGCTGGGAGTTGAATCAGTGCCCATATGGGATGCTGGCACTGCGAGCCAGGGCTTTAAACCGCTGCACCACAGCGCCAGCCCCCATTAATGTTTTTTCGAATCTGTTGTTTATTTTCATGGCTGAATAGTACTGCATTGTTGAATATATTACACATTCTGGTCTTGATGGAGCGGTGAGTTGCTTCCAGTAATGGTTATTGGAATATCAGTGTACCTGTCTCCAGGGGATATTGCCTATAGGTGCAATTTCTGGGCCCTTCCATATGCATGCACTCGACTTTGGAATACAACCAAATGCTTTTCCAAAACGGTGGCGCCCGTCTACTCTCCCAGCCATGATGGAGAGTTTCTGTTGCTCCGCATCATTGCCAACATTTATTATTGTTCGCCTAAGTTTTGCAAAGTGTGTAGTGGTATCACATTGTATTTTTTCAGTCAAGGTGTAATTTACATACAATAAAATACACATAACAAAGTCATCTACTTGTATTACCAAACAAGCACTTCTGAGTTGCCATTGAAAAAGTATTTTCTAATGGCACATCATCGTGAAGGCACTTATACATTTTTTTTTCAGAATACCCATTTATTGATTTTTTTTTCTAAAGATTTTATTTATTTGGCCCGCACCATGGCTCAATAGGCTAATCCTCTGCCTTGCGGCGCCGGCACACCGGGTTCTAGTCCCGGTCAGGGCACCGGATTCTGTCCCGGTTGTCCCTCTTCCAGGCCAGCTCTCTGCTGTGGCCCGGGAGGGCAGTGGAGGATGGCCCAAGTGCTTGGGCCCTGCACCCCATGGGAGACCAGGAAAGCACCTGGCACCTGGCTCCTGCCATCAGATGAGCGCGATGCGCCGGTCGCAGCGCGCCGGCCACGGTGGCCATTGGAGGGTGAACCAACAGCAAAGGAAGACCTTTCTCTCTGTCTCTCTCTCTCACTGTCCACTCTGCCTGTCAAAAAAAAGATTTTATTTTTTTGAGAGGTAGATTTACAGACAGAGAGAGGGAGAGAGAGAGAGAGAGAGAGAGAGAGAGAGAGAGAGATCTTCCATCCACTGGTTCACTCCCCAAACGGCTGCAATGGCCAAAGCTGTGCTGATCTGAAGCCAGGAACCAGGTGCTTCCTCCAGGTCTCCCACAGGTGCAGGGCCCAAGGCCTTGGGCCATCCTCCACTGCTCTCCCAGGCCACAGCAGAGAGCTGGTTCGGAAGAGGAGCAGCTAGGATGCAAACCAGCATCCATATGGGATGGGATGGATGGGATGCCGGCTCCACAGGCAGAGGTTAGCCTGCTATGCCACAGTGTGAGCTCCCGAGAGCACTCTGATACTTTCACAGTAGAAACAGAAAGAGGCTCCACCTGGTTGCCCTCTGTTTCTCTCTCCAAGTACCTTGACTTCCCTCTACCCTGCCTGTGGGTCCCAGCTCCTTTTGGAGCTAAGTGGACAGGGCCTCAGAGGGGTTTATGGACTGGCTCAGGTCTCAGTAGTGGAGCCTGGATTTGAACTTGGCTCTGTCTCAAAGGCATTGCTATCCCTCACTATGTTAGAAACACAGTCTTTTGTGCTACAGTAGCATTTTCCTCTGAGGCAGGAATGAGTCTGGCTGGCTTCCATACCACATGGTGTGTGCTCAGGAAAAATGCATTGAGTGCATGATTGAATGAATGATCCTATAAGCATGCAGATCTCTCTGCCTACTCTTCTATCTTCCTGGGAGTAACAATATGGCAAGCCAGAAAGGCTGATGGGAATGCATGTGTTCTCTATTTTTTAAAAAAAACATTTATGTATTTATTTATTTGAAAGAGTTACAGAGAGGGAGAGAGAAAGGTCTTCTATTTGCTGGTTCACTCCCCAGTTGGCCGCCATGGGAAGGACTGAGCCAGGTGGAAGCCAGGAGCCAGGAGCTTCATCCAGGTCTCCCAGGTGAGTGGCAGGGGCCCAAGCACTTGGGCCATCTTCCACTGCTTTTCCCAGGCCATTAGCCGGGAACTGGAGCAGCTGGGAAATGAACTGGCGTCCATATGGGTTGCTGGCGTCACATGCAACAGCCTCACCTGTAACATCGGCCCCTGTGTTCTCTGTTTTATAAGAACAGTTCTTTATAGATGAGACCCAAGATTGGTAATTCTTAGAAGAGAAAATAGGGGGAGAGGTCCAAGAACAGGCTGGGCAGATGTGGAGGGGAGAGTCTGGCCATCTGTGGGGCACATGGTCAAGGTCACCCATAGAGGAAGGAGTCAGTGCCGAAATGGAGGGGGGGGGTCTGGAAGATGAACTCCACTTCCCCAGGCTGTGCTGTCTTGAAAGCACCCGTGGTGCACACGTGTGTCAGTGTTTATGTGTAAGGCTTTCTGTGGAGCGAAGGGACACATGCGAGTCTCCTACTGTTTGCAGCTTGCAGAACACCTACTTGGATTTCTTGTTTCTCAATGCAGACAGAACATACCAAGAGCCCAAGCACAACCCTCCCATCCAGCGTGCCTTCCTGCAGGTCCCTGTCATCCAGCGAGGATGGCCCCAGTGGTCACTCCAGCCTCGTGAACGCGGAGCTTGCCCGAAACTTGCAGGACAGCATCAAGCACCGCATCCTCTACCTGTCAGAGCAGCTGCGGGTGGAGAAGACCAGTCGGGACGAGAACACCATGGGCTACCTCAAGCTGGTGTCCAGAGCTGACCGGCACCAGGCCCTGCACATCCGGCAGGCCTTTGAGAAGGTGAACCAGCGCACCTCTGCCACCATCGCGCAGATCGAGCGAAGGCTCCGTCAGTGTCACCAGCAGCTGCGGGAGCTGGAGGAAGGCTGCAGGCCCAAGGACTCAGTGCTGAAGGCAGAGGGCAAGCTGGGCAATAGCCGTGAGTCCCCGAGGCAGGACAGGAAGGAGAGCTTGGCCGCCAGCCTGCAGGACAGTGCAGAGAGCTGCCTTGCAGGCTCCCAGCCGGGGAAGGTCCCAGAGCCAAGGTGTGGGGCCCAGCATCGGAACCTGCTGTTGCACCAAGCCAAGGAAGAGCTGAAAGAAGTCAGGCAGCTCCCCGCCAGCCTGCAGGTGTCCTGTCAGAGCCTGAGGCACAAGTGTCTGATGGACCTGCAGCTGTCTCTGGAGTCCCTGCAGGAGGAGAAATGCAGGTGAGGCAAGGCTTTCTCACGCCGTGGCGCGGGGGACCAGGAGCAGGTGAGGGACGACCCCGGGCCTCCGCTGCGGGACAGCGGGAGGGAGCGGGCTGCACAGGCAGGGTGAGGGCACATGGGAAGGACAGGTTCATGCTTCTGTTAGCCACTGGGCCCTGTACTGGGCCTGCACCTGCCTTGCCCCTTGCTGGCAAATGAGGATGCAGCTGGGTGGGCCCTGCCAAGGCAGTGAGACAGCAGCTGCCCTTGACCACAGTAGGACATGTCTGCAGCACCTGGTCCTGGTTAGGGACCTGCTGTGTTCTGGTGCTGTCTGCTGGGAAGCTCTGGCTGCCCCATCTCTCAGCCGTATGCCTCACTGAGCCAGGGCACGAGGTGGAGTATTGGATACTCCTGTCAAAAATGACTGCCTTCTGGTGAATGCTTTCTCCCCACCTTGAAGTGGCTTCCTTTTATTCCCCTTATAGCAAGACTAGGGCCCACCGATTAGAAAAAGTGGAGGCTTACTTGATCTCTCAAGGGATCCTCGCTACTCCTCTCGGGATCCTTCCTGAGGGCCACGCGGCCCATCTCGCCACCATCTGGGAATCCTCCCAACAGCCCAGCCAGGGATGGTGGTTCAGGCGAAGCAGCACTGCTGCCATGTGCATGAAGATGAGAGCTCTGCAGTCCTTTTAGTGTTGATGTGTGTGCAGACACTGCGCTGAGTTCATGGAGGGGCCAGTGCTGTGGTGTGTGTAGACTGGGCCTCTGTCTGTGGCGCCAGCATCCCACGTGGGCACCAGTTCCTGTCCTGGCTCCTCCTCTAGCCTGGCTCTCTGCTGATGACCTGGGGGAGCTGTATGGGGGTGGGCCGGATGCTTGGGCCCCTGTACCCACATGGAGGACCCAGAAGAGGCTTCTGGCTTTAGATCAGCCTGGCTCCAGCCATTGTGGCCATTTTGGGGGTGAACCAGTGGATGGAAGACCTCTCTCTCTGTCTCTCCCTCTCTCTGTGGCTCTGCCTTTCAGATAAGTGAATAAAATAAAAAAAAGTAAGTTCATGGAAATGGAATTAAAAAGCAAGTGTATTTGGGTACAAAAAGTTGTGAAATCTAGCCCTACTTTTATTTCATAATATGTACTTCCTAAAGATTTATTTTATTTATTTGAAAGACAAAGTTAACAGAGAAAAAGAGGGAGAGAGCTCTTCACCCACTGGTTCACTTCCCCAATGGCCACAGAGGCTATGGCCGGGCCAGGTTGGAGCCAGGAGCTTATTTGGGGTCTCCCACATGGCTGCAGGGACCCAAGCACTTGAACAATGCTCCACTACTTTTCCAGGCACACTAGCAGGGAGCTGGTTTGGAAGTGGAGCAGTCAGGGCACAAACCAGCACCTATATAGGACGGTGGCACTGAAAGCAGTGGCCCAACCCACTATACCACAGTGCCAGTCCCATTCTCTCTATTTTTTTGAGGTTTATTTCTCTGAAAGACAGTGATGGGGGTGGGTGAGAAAGAGAGAGAGAGAGAGAGAGAGAGAGAGAGAGAGAGAGAGGTCTTCCATCCGCTGGTTCCTTGCCCAAATGGCCACAACAGTAAGGGCCAGACAAAAGCCAGGAGCCAAGAACTCCAGCTAGGTGTCCCACATGGGTGGCAGGGGCCCAAGCAATTGGGCCAATTTCTGATGCTTTTCCAGTTGCATTACCAGGGAGATGGATCACAAATGGAGCAGCCAGGACTTGAACCAGTGCCCATATGGGAGGCTGGCATTGCAGGTGGTGGCTTTACTCACTGCACCACAGCGCCAGCCCCATAATGTACATCTTCATGAACTTTTTTTTTTTGACAGGCAGAGTTAGACAGTGACACACAGAGAGAGAGAGAGAGAGAGAGAGGTCTTCCCTTTTCCGTTGGTTCACTCCACAAATGGCCGCTACGGTTGGCACGCTGGGGCCGGCGTGCTGCACTGATCTGAAGCCAGAAGCCAGGCACTTCCTCCTGGTCTCCCATACGGGTGCAGGGACCCAAGCACTTGGGCCATCCTCCACTGCCTTCCCAGGCCACAGCAGAGAGCTGGACTGGAAGAGGAGCAACCAGGGCAGAATTCGGCGCCCCAACCAGGACTAGAACCCGGGGTGCCGGTGCTGCAGGCGGAGGATTAGCCAAGTGAGCCGTGGAACCAGCCCTTCTTGAACTTTTTAAAAAAAGATTTATTTATTTATTTATTTGAAAGGCAGGGTTACAGAGAGGCAGAGAGAGAGAGAGAGAGAGAGAGAGAGAGAGAGAGAGAGAGGTAGAGGTCTTCCATCCACTACTTTACTCCCCACATGACTACAGCAGCCAGAGCTCTGCCAATCTGGAGGCAGGAGCCAGGAGCCTCCTCCCGGTCTCCCACAGGGGTACAGGGACCCAAGGACTTGGGCCATCCTCCACTGCCTTTTCAGGCCACAGCAGAGAGCTGGATGGGAAGTGGAGCAGCTAGGACTCAAACTGGTGCCCATATGGAATGCCGGCACTGCAGGCAGTGGCTTTACCCACTACGCCACAGCGCCGGCCCCCTTCATGAACTTTTTTGAAGACTGCTTGTTTATATGGGATTCCAAATATTTTTAGATAAAAATAAACTTTTTTTAGTTCAGTCTTCCATGAGCTTCCTTTTTTAAATCATGTGTTTATTAGGCAATAGTTTGTCATTTATAAAAAATACTATACTGGGTTCAGCACTGTGGCATAGTGGGTAAAGCCGCTGCCTGCCGTGCCGGCATCCCATATGGGCACTAGTTTGAATCCCAGCTGCTCCACTTCTGATCCAACTCTCTGCTATGGTATGGGAAAGCAATAGAAGATGGCCCAAGTCCTGCAACCGCGTGGGGAACCCAGAGGAAGCTCCTGGCTCCTGGCTTCGGTTCATCTCAGCCGTTGTGGCAATTTGGGGAGTGAACCAGCAGATGGACGACCTCTCTCTCTCTACCTCTGCCTCTCTGTAACTCTGCCTTTCAAGTGAATAAATAAATCTTTAAAAATAAAAAAATAAAAAATTACCCTGACATACACAAAATTTCCTGAAAATGGTAATTAAAAACAACTGCTCCTACCCCTTCATGTTCAGTCTAGATTGGTTTAATCTTGAAGTGTAACCTGACAAGAATGAACACCAAAGCTTCAAGTCCTGGACAAGGTAAAATACTTGCAAGCCTTCTGGATACTCGCATTGACTGATATCAATAAGGGAACCAGTTTTCGATGTTGTAAAAGAAATGTGTTCATCTCCAATGACAATTTTAAGCCCCTGCCAGCCCACTCAGTCAGCAGGGGGCTGCAAAGCAACATCTTATTTGGTCATTTCACCATCATCAATTATTCTCTTCAGCTCCTCCATCTCCCTTTTCTGTACCTAAGCCTCTTTTCCAATCGTGACGTAATTTGTGTAATTTGTTACTGTTGGCATATCTCACTTTCCTGTTGGGTCGGAACTCAACCTCCAGGAACTCGTGGCCGAACCTGTCCTTGTGATGCACAGAGTGGCATAGATAAGTCACTCTTCATGGCTGGTAAAAAGCAACCAAGAATGAACTTCAGAGCAAACCAGACCGCCACAGTCTGCATCCAGCACTGCCGTTTATCCATGAACTAACTTTCTTTTCTTTTCTTTTCTTTTCTTTTCTTTTCTTTTCTTTTCTTTTCTTTTCTTTTCTTTTCTTTCTTTCTTTCTTTCTTTCTTTCTTTCTTTCTTTCTTTCTTTCTTTCTTTCTTTCTTTCTTTCTTTTTTGTCAGGCAGAATGGACAGTGAGAGAGAGAGAGAGACAGAGAGAAAGGTCTTCCTTTTTCCGTTGGTTCACCCTCCAATGGCTGCCGCGGCCGGTGTGCCACAGCCGGTGCACCAGGCTGATCCGATGGCAGGAGCCAGGTGCTTCTGGTCTCCCATGGGGTGCAGGGCCCAAGCACTTGGGCCATCCTTCACTGCACTCCCAGGCCACAGCAGAGAGCTGGCCTGGAAGAGGGGCAACCGGGACAGAATCCAGTGCCCCAACCGGGACTAGAACCTGGGGTGCCGGCGCCGCTAGGCAGAGGAATAGCCTGTTGAGCCACGGTGCTAGCCATGAACTTTCTTTTTAATATTTATTTATTTGACGGAGGGACGGAGGGAGGGAGGGAGAGAGCGAGCGAGCTTCCCAGTTTGCCAGTTTACTCCAGAAATGCTGGGGGGCTGGGACTGAATCAGGCCAAACCTGGGAGCTAGGAACTCAATCTAGGTCTCCCATGTGGGTGACAGGAACCCAATTATTTCAGCTGTCATGGCTGCTTCCCAGGGTCTGCATAGGAGGAAACGAGTCAGGAGCCAGAGCTAGAAATCAAACCCGGGAACCCTGATGTGGGATGCATGCATCTTAAGCCATGTCCTAAATGCTAGACTAAACTACACCTGCCCCATCCATGAACTTTTTGAAGTACCCACATATGTAGAATTTGAGTTACTTTTAGGTGGGCTTCAGAATCACCTCTTAACAGTTCCATCTCGTCCCACCTCTTATAGTCCACAGTGGGGTTTAAATTTCAACATGTTTTTGGTGGGGATATTCAAACCATATCAGCCCCAAACTGTTGGGAGGCCTAGCTCCCAGTGCCTGGGAATGTCATTTAGAAAACATCACGTGGAAGCAGGGCTGTGGCAGAGGTACTGAGCGGGACTGACACGCAGTCATGCTGCAGCCAGGTGGGCCCCGACTCCGGCAGCACTGGTGTCTCAGGAGAAGTGGGCTCTGGACGGCCGTGTGTGCGTCAGGAGGAGGCCATGGAACACGAGGGCTCAGGATGCAGTGCCGGGAGCCAGCGAGGCCCAGAGCACGTTCTCCTCGCAGTCCCGAAGGAGCCCACCCTGCCGCCCCTGGCTCCCCGACCCCCATCTGCTGGTGAAGCTGCAGGGCCTCTGGCCCTTTGTTCCCGCAGCCCCTGGACACTCCTGAATTCATCTTGGCCTACAGTGAAATTCCTTGTAAGCATGGCTGTACGACGTAATGAGCTTTTACCAGAGCCATACAGCTGGGCAAGTAAGATCCCAGTAAAGAGCTTTTCTCTGCAGAAAGTTCCCTCATGTACTCTTCTTGTCTCTGCTTCCTGCACTCAGTGTACTTGTCTGGAGATTCATCCAAGTTTCAGAATGTGCAGGGCTCCCT
Organism: Sylvilagus floridanus; assembly: GCA_949820135.1. NCBI lineage: Eukaryota > Metazoa > Chordata > Mammalia > Lagomorpha > Leporidae > Sylvilagus > Sylvilagus floridanus. The sequence continues at coordinate 1,677,712 of OX463223.1, forward strand.
CCAGAACCGGAAGTTCCTCAGCCGCGAGCTCGCTGCAGTTGGGGCGACTGTGAAAGCAGCAGCTGTGAAGACTCTTGCACGAGTCTTTCTCTAAACATGCGCTTTCCTGTGGGGACTGTGCGTACCAGGCTGAGTGCATGCCGTAGAGTTAAAGACTCTGATAGACTGCTTGTCCAGACTGGGTATGCAACATCCAGTTGCTGCCCACACTTTCAAGTGTTCAGTGTGGTCAGTCCTTTAGATCTCAGCCTTTCAAGGTCAGCCACAACTTGGTGAACTTAAACTCTAAAATTCTGTCACCCTAACCCATGTTTCTTAACCTGAGCACTATAGACATTTTAAACTAAATGATTGTCTGTGCTGGGGACTTCCTGCGCATTGCAGGAGGATTAGCCGTGGCCCTGGTCTCTACCCACTGGATGCCAGTAGCACCCTACATTCATTTCCTATTGCTGCCGTAGCAAGGGATCCTCAACTTGGTGACTGCAAATAGCAGAAATGTAGTCTTTCACAGTTCTGCGGGCCAGGAATCTGAAAGCAGTGTCACAGGGAGACTCTTAGTTTGTGGCCACGATCATTCCAATCTTTTTTTTTTAAACTTATATACATTAATAAGGATTTTTTTAAAAAAAATATTTGTTGGGGGCCATGGCTCATTTGGTTAATCCTCCTCCTGTGGCACTGGCATCCCATATGGGCACCGGGTTCTAGTCCCAGTTGCTCCTCTTCCAGTCCAGCTCTCTGCTGTGGCCCAGGAAGACAGTGGAGGATGGCCCAAGTCCTTGGGCCCCTGCACCCGCATGGGAGACCAGGAGGAAGCACCTGGCTCCTGGCTTCGGATCGGCACAGTGCCAGCTGTAGCAGCTATTTGCGGGGTGAACCAATGGAAAAGGAAGACCTTTCTCTGTCTCTCTCTCTCTCTCTCTCTCTCTCTCTCTCTCTCTCACTGTCTATACTCTACCTGTCAAATAAAAAAAAATATTTGTTTACTTGAAAAGGAGTTGTAGGGGAGGGGAGATCGAGAGAGAGAGAGAGAGAGAGAGAGCGAGAGCCATTTCTGCTGCTTTCCCAGGACATTAGCAGGGAGCTGCATCAGAAGTGGAGTATCCAGGACTCGAACTGGTGACCAAATGAGATGCTGGCACTGCAAGCAGTGGCATAACTAGCCATGCCACAGTGGCGGCCCGTCTAATAATTTTTTGTAAAGATTTATTTATTTTTTTGAAAGGCAGAGTTACACACAGAGAGAAGGAGAGGCGGAGAGAGAGAGAGAGAGAGAGAGAGAGAGAGAGAGAGAGAGAGAGAGAGAGAATCTTCTATCTGCTGGTTCACTCCCCAAATGGCCACAACAGCCAGAGCTGGGCCAGACCAAAGCCAGGAACCAAGAGCTTCTTCCAGGTCACCCATGCAGGTGCAGGGGCCCAAGCATGGGCCATCTTCTACTGCCTTCCCAGGCCACAGCAGAGAGCTGGATCAGCAGTGGAGCAGCCAAGATTTGAACCGACACCCATGTGGGAATGCCGGCACAGCAGGTGGCGGCTTTACCCAATATGCCACAGTGCCGGCCTCTTTTTTTTTTTTTTTTAAAGATTTATGTATTTATTTGGTAGACAAAATTACAGAGAGGGGAAGAGACAGAAAGAGAGAGATCTTCCATCTGCTGGTTCATTCCCCAAATGGCCATGGTAGCTGGGGCTGGGCCAGTCCAAGCCAGGAGCCTGGAACTCCATCAGTGTCTCTTACATGAGTGGTAGGGGCTCAACCACTAGGATCATGTTCAGCTGTTTTCCCATGTGCATTAGCAGGGAGCTGGATAGGGAGTGGGGCAGCCTGGACTCCAACCAGAGCACATACAGAATGCTGGCATCACAGGCAGTGCTCAACCTGTTCCCCCATGATGCAGGCCCCATCATTTCAATATTCAAGGCCAGCATCTTCAGCTCTCTCTTTGCTCTGTCTAAACATGATCTTCTCTCTGTGTGTCTAGTCTCCACCCCCCCCCACCCTCTCATAAGAATACATGTGACTGGGGCTAGCACTGTGGTGTAGCAGGTTAGGTTGCTATCTGCAATGCTAGCCTCCGGATATAGGCAGTAGTTTGGGTCCCAGCTGCTCCACTCCAGATCCAGTTCTCTGCTATGGCCTGGGAAAGCAGCAGAGGATGACCCAAGTCCTTGGGCCCCCGTGTCCATGTGGGAGACCCAGATGAGGCTTCTGGCTCTTGGCTTTGACCTGACCTAGTCCTGGCTGTTTCAGCCATCTGAGGAGTGAACCAGCTGATGGAAGGATCTCCCTCTCGGTCTCTGTCTCTCCTTTTCTCTCTGCAACTCTGACTTTCAAATAAATAAATAAATCTTTAAAAAAAAGAAATACATGTGTGATTGCATTTATTTTTAATAGACAATTTCTTTTCTTTTTAAAAATTATTTGAGAGGCAGAGCTACAAACAGAGGAAGAGACAGACAGAAAGATCTTCCATCTGCTGGTTTACTCCTCAAATGGCCACAGTGGCCAGAGCTGGCTGATCTGAAGCCAGGAGTCAGGAACTTCTTCTGGGTCTCCCACGTGGGTAAAGGGGCCCAAGGACTTGGGCCATCTTCTGCTGCCTTCCAAGTCCATAAGCAGAGAGCTAGATTGGAACAGGAGCAGCTGGAACACAAACCGGAACCCATATAGGATGCTGGAGCCGCAGGTGGAGGCTGAAACTAGCATACCGGTGATTGCATTTAGCCCCGACAAGGGTAATCCAGAATAATCTCTACAATTCTGTACCCTTTACATGATCACTTGTGGGAAATCCTTTCTTTGCCATATAAAGTAACATTCACAGTTTCCAGGGATTAGGACATGGTTATCATTGGGGGGGGGGGCATTTGTTAGCCTACCATGTCCTACCTTTGGTCTGTGACAACCAGAGCTGTCTCCAGTCATTGTCAAATGTCCTTTGAGGGGCAGTTCATCAATAGTTCAGAAGCACTGTCCTAGCTCCGTGCAAATAGTGCCTGCAACGTGATGGCCACATCTCTGATGACCAGTGATGTTGAGCTCCCTCTAACGTGCTTATTGAGATCCACAGCCACTCTATCCCTCCCTTCCCTACTTCCTCTTTCCTTTGGCCAAGTTCTTGACCTGATCCTGCCTTCCTATTCTTTCTCTCAGGCAACACCTGTTGAGTTCCTTATCTTTGCCCCCTTCTCTTCTCCACTAGCATTATGATTCCTCCACCCACCTCATTACTTGGGTTCCTTGTCGTTTTCCAGAAGCTTCTGTAGGCCCACCTCCACTTATCTGACAATCTTCTTCCATGTCTCCTTCACAAACTGCTGGCAGAGGTTCTGAGAAAAGAAGCTGCTCAAGTCACAAAGCAGCTCACTCTTTGTCAGGGGCTGGGGGACAGGAGAATAGGGAGCTGCTGCTTAATCTCTGCAGGGTTTTCTTTTGGGTTGATGAAAGTGTCTGGGTACTAAGTAGTGGTGGCTATACCACATTGTGAATATGCTAAGTGCTACTTGTCCACTTTTTATTTTTGACTGGCAGAGTTAGACAAATGGAGAGAGACAGAGAGAAAAGTCTTCCTTTTTCCGTTGGTTCACCCCTAATTGGCCGCTACAGCTGGTGCGCTGCGGCTGGTGCACTGTGCCAATCTGAAGCCAGGAGCCAGGTGCTTCCTCCTGGTCTCCCATGCGGATGCAGGGCCAAAGCACTTGGGCCATCCTCCACTGCACTCCCAGGCCACAACAGAGAGCTGGACTGGAAGAGGAGCAACCGGGACAGAATCCAGTGCCCCAACTGGGACTAGAACCTGGGGTGCCAGCGCTGCAGGTGGAGGATTAGCCTAGTGAGCCACGGTGCTGGCCATTTGTTCACTTTTAAATGGCGAGTTTTATGTGATATGAATTTCCCCCCATAAAATAAGTTAATTAAATTTGAAAAGAAACTGCTCAAGTACCAAGTGGGCAAAAATTTCATCCTTGCTTTGTATTTCTGGCTGTGTTCACAGATCATGTCTATGTTGGATCTAAGTTCCCATCAGACCAAAATTACCCTCAAGTGACCATGACGAGTCTCTCTGCTTTGCTTTCCCTCATGTATGCCAGGTCCTTGGGAGCATACAGATTCTAGTTCCTCTGTGCTAGGAATGCTCTGGAATGATTTGCTTGAAGACAAGATTTGAATAGCAGAGGCTTCACTGTGACTCTGGGAGCTCTTGGCCCTGGTTATCCAGTATTGGACTAACTGTCCTCAAGGTGCCCTCAAAGGCCCCTGTGGAAGGCTCATTTCTTCCAGGATGTCAGCCCCTGCAGCTCAAAGCAGCCTGTGTCTTTGGATCTCTGAGGAGGCCTTGCCTAGGGTCTGAGCTGCTGTCTGAACTGGTCCCTCTCTTTCCTGTTTTATTGAGGCAAAAGGCAGGTATCCTATCAGTTCATCTGTAAATATTTCAGTGTGGATCTGAAATCAGGATATTTTTGTCAATACAACCTAAATGCCACACATAAATGTTTTGAGAACAATTCTTTACTATTCAATATCCAGTTAGTGTTACCTGATTGCCTCCTGTATGCCATACATTCCCTTTTATTTCTAAAGGGTAGTTTTGCTGGGTATAGAATTCTAGGTTAGTACTTACTTCTTTGCAATAAACATTTTGAAAGAAACATTCCCTTCTGATTTCCTTTGCGCCTGTTGAAAAGGTGCTGCCAGGCTTTTCTGCCAGATAATGCTTCTTTGAGCATTATCTGCTTACTTCCTCTAGTTCCTGTAGAGATTTTATTTCTTTTTGGTGGTTAGTGGTTTTGCTATGGTGATGCCAAGTGTGATCTTTCCATTCATCCTGAGTGGGGTTTGCATAGCTCTTTGGATTTGTGGCTTGATGTCTTTAATTACTTTAGGAAATTCTCCACTGAAGGTTCAAGGATTGGAATCTTTTCAAATATTGCTTCTGCTCTATTATCTCGCTCCTTCTAAGACTCCAGTTGCATGATATTAGATCTTCTCATTCTATCTCCGATTCTCCTGGTTTGCTGGCTGTATTTTCCAGCCTTTTGTCTTCATTCTGAATATTTGCTGCTGAACCATCAGCTTCAGAGTCAAAGAAACTATTTGCCTGGGTCTAATCTGCTCTTAAGCCCATGCCACAGTGCCAGCCCCTCTACATCTTCCCTCTTACCAAAAAAAAAAAATCAAGAAATCATTCTATGAGACAGGTATTTGGCCTAGTGATTAGGATGCTGCCTAAGAAACCCATGTCCCACACTGGGAGTACCTGGGCTCTACACCCAGCTCCAGTCTCCTGCTAATGTGTACCTGAAAGGCAGTGGTGATGGCTCAAGTAATTGGATCCCTGTCACCCATGTAGGAGACCTTCTGGGCTCCTGGCTTTGGCATGGGCCAGGGTCAATTGTTGCAGGCATTTAGGGAATGAACCAGCAGATGGGAGCTTTCTCTGTGTCTGTCTCTCTCAAATAAACAAATATATTTTAAAATATGTTTTTTAAGTTAAAACAACCAAAATGGGCCCGGCACTGTGGCATAGTGGGTTAGGCCGCTGCCTGCAGTGCCAGCATCCCATATGGGCTCCACTTCTGATCCAGTCTCTGCTATGGCCTGAGACAGCAGCAGAAGCTGGCCCAAGTGCTTGGGCCTCTACACCCGCATGGGAGACCCAGAGGAAGCTCCTGGCTCCTGGCTTTGGATAGGTGCAGCTCCAGGCATTGCAGCCAATTGGGGAGTGAACCAACAAATGGAAGACCTCTCTCTCTCTCTCTCTCTCTGCATCTCCTTTTTGTATGTAACTCTGACTTTCAAATAAATAAGTAAATCTTAAAAAAAAGCAATCAAAAGAACTGTTTCAAGATTATTGTCCACCTCCAGCCTTTGTTCTCTGCTCCCTGTGCTCCACCCCTTCCTTGACTCTGGCACAGACTGTGGAAAGCATCCATGTTAGGAATACACTTAACCTCCCCAGAGTTTTCCAAACTGTTGATCCTTCCTTTAAAACTAAAACAAAAACACTGGGACTGGTTTTGTAGTGTACCAAGTAAAGCTGCCACCTGAAATACCAGCATCCCACATGGGCACTGGTTCAAGTCCTGGCTGCTCCACTTCTGATCCAGCTCTCTGTTAATGCACCTGGGAAAGCAGTGGAAGATGGCCCAAGTGCTTGGGCCTCTGCACCTGCATGGGAGACCTGGGTGGAGTTCCAGGCTCCTGGCTTCAGCCTGTCACAGCCCTGGCCACTGCTGCCACTTGGGGAATGAACCAGCAGATGGAAGATCTCTGTCTCTGTCTCTGTCTCTCTCTCTCTCTCTCAGTAACTCTGCCTTCCAAGTAAATAAATCAATCTTTAAAATAAATAAACGTTGGCCGGCGCCGTGGCTCAACAGGCTAATCCTCCGCCTTGTGGCGCCGGCACACCAGGTTCTAGTCCCGGTCGGGGCACCGGATTCTGTCCCGGTTGCCCCTCTTCCAGGCCAGCCCTCTGCTGTGGCCCAGGAGTGCAGTGGAGGATGGCCCAGGTGCTTGGGCCCTGCACCCCATGGGGAGACCAGGAAAAGCACCTGGCTCCTGGCTCCTGCCATCGGACGAGCGCGGTGCGCCGGCCGCAGCGCGCCGACCGCGGCGGCCATTGGAGGGTGAACCAACGGCAAAGGAAGACCTTTCTCTCTGTCTCTCTCTCTCACTGTCCACTCTGCCTGTCAAAAAAATAAATAAATAAATAAATAAATAAATAAACGTTGCTCATCCTTAGCTTCTGTGGCACCACTGTCCCCTGGCTTTCCTCTCAGGTTCTTGCTGGTTTATCTCCTTCATATGTGTGTGTGTGCCTCAGCCTAGGCCTTTTCCACAGTTTATACCCTCTCCCTAGGGGGACTACCTGTCCATCTCTATCTGCCACTCAGCAAGTCAGTGCTCCACATGTACTATCTGCTTAATACCAAAAACAAACACTGGAGTGCAGGCTAAATGACATGTTCAAGCAGGTGCCAGAGAGGAGACTTAAACCTGGGGCAACTTGACTCAGAACCAGTGCACTGAATCATTTCCCTTCATCTGCAAGTTTCCTCTTGGCCTCGTGTTCTTCCCTGGACCCTGTGGTTCTCACCTTCAACCTCTCTGACTTCAAGGAGAAAGCAGGGGGAGGCAGTTTCCCAGCACCCCTCATCACCTCCACCCAGAATCTTTCTCTTTCTTTGGGCCACAGCTTTCATTCCCTGTCACCCTCTTTGGGGACTTTGGAAGTGCAGTCTCTCTGTCGTATGTCTGCCATCCTAGGTGCTTTCTTGGAGTCTTTCTTTCTATGATTAACATGGTCTTCCCTTCCCAGTCAGACTTTTGTGGAGTTCTTTCCAACTCCTGTCTCCACTCCACAGGGCTTGCTCACCCCAAGTTCCTGAATGGATTTCATCTCGACAGTCAGTTGTCACTCTGCCTCCCTTACTTTGCTTGACTGTCCAGTTATATTTGACACTGTTCACCATTCTACCTTCAAACATTTGCTCACCTTGACTCCCAGGAGGCCCCAATCTTCTGGTGATTTCCTATCACTTGGGCTTTTCCTTGGGTGGCTCGACGCTACTCCCTGGCGCCCCCACTTGTACATCTGTTCAGGTGAGCTCGCCCATCTCAGAATACCTGCCCGCACCTGTGCTCCTCGAGCCCTCCTGTGCTCATGCCTCCATCCGTCTTCACTTCTCCTCCAGGGTGCCGGCCGTTACGTTACATTCTAGTTAACTTGCTGAAAGCCAGTTCTCAGAGGTGATCAAGAATACACGGCCAGGGCCGGCGTCGTGGTGCAGTGGGCTCAGCTGCTCCTTGGGACACCTACATCCCATATCACAGTGCCTGGGATCAAGTTCCATGTCTGCTTCCAATCCAGCTTCCTGCTAATACACCAGGGAGGCTGTAGATAATGTCTCAAGTACCTGGGTCCCTGCCACCCACATGGGAGACCTGCGTTGAGTTCCTGACTCTTGGTTTCAGCTTGGCCCAGCCCTGGCTGTTTGCGGCCATTTGTGGTGTGAACCAGCAGATGGAAGATTTCCAATCTCTCTCTCCCTCCCTCCCTTACTCTGTGACTCCTTAAATGCCTGCAACAACTGGCGCTGGGCCAGGTCAAAACCTGGAGCTTGGAACTCAATCAAAATCTCCCTTTAAGAAAAAGAATTTACTCCTTTGAAAAAACAGTTCAGTTTAGGACAAGCTGTATGGGAGAGGGTGATCTTAACAACTTGGGGATATTTGGATATTTGGGGATGTTTTAGTTGACAAATAAACATTTTCCAGAGTGTTCCATTTGCCTCTTTGGCTAGAGGTATTGGACAGACAGCGGTCCTTGATCAAAGAAGTGAGAGAGAGGGAGGAGTCAGCCATGTTGGAGGGGAAGGACCCGGGGGCAGAGAGGAGGGGAGGCTGAGGAATGTCTTTATGAAAATATCGTTGATGAACATCTTTTTTTCAAGATGTATTTATTTATTTGAAAGTGTTACACAGAGAGAGAAGGAGAGGCAGAGATAGATAGATAGAGAGATAGTCCTCCATCCACTGGCTCACTCCCCAAATGGTCGCAATGACCAGAGCTGCACCGATCCAAAGCCAGTAGCCAGAAGCTTCTTCTGGGTCTCCCATGCGGGTGCAGGGGCCCAAGGACTTGGGCCATCCTCTACTGCTTCCCAGGCCATAGCAGAGAGCTGGATTAGAAGTGGAGCAGCCAGGACTCGAACCAGCACCCATATGGGATGCCGACACTGCAGGTGGCAGCTTTACCCGTTATCACAGTGCCGGCCCAGATGAATATATTCTTACTCAATAATCTATTCAGGAATACAGTCATATATTCTTAGATTGGTGCACAACCTATTCTTTGCATGAGGAACATTGTCATGAATATGCACGTGGGCAGAGTCCATGTGGTGAACATGCTCGGGGCCAGGTCCTTTGTGTTAATGGAAAGACAGTATTGAAGAGTCTGTTTGCATCCTGGACACCCTGCTGCCTCCCTGTGTCTGTGAGCAGTAGCCCAGGCCCACTTCTCACAGGGACTCAGGGCAGAGACAAAGGACACAATTCATGCATTGATATTAGGAAGTGGCTTTTCATGTGTTGCTTTTCCACAACTAAGCGCTGAGCTTATTAGCTAAGTAGGGGACCTCTCCACAGCTTTGTCAGGCAAATCCTGGGAGCAGGACTGACGGAGGCCCTGTCTTGTCCTCCCTGCATCCTCCTCCTGGGCTCCCCTGCCATTCTGTGGACTCCAGAGCTCTTGGGTGCCGTCCCTCTTTTGCAGTGCCCCGCCCCCTGCCAGCTGGTGTCAAACGTGTCTGACCGCTGCCCTAAATGATGGTGCCAGAGCCCCCCCACCAGCCTGCCCCCTGTCCTTCTGGCCTGTCCTTCACTGTCCCCAAATATGGATGTGCAAAAGAGTGTGTAGATGATGAAACATTCGAAGCCCCAGCTTTCCCAAAGCTTCACATTTGCCATAGCTTCTATTTTTTAAAGAAATAAGACTGTAGAAGATTCAGTTGAAACTGTTTATCGCTCCCTAACCTCATCCCTGTCCACTTCACTGTCTTCACTTGGGTGCTTATATTTTTCATACATTTTTAAAGATTTATTTATTTATTTGAAAGTTAGAGTCACACAGAGAGAGAAGGAGAGGCAGAGAGAGAGCGGTCTTCCATTCGCTGGTTCACTCCCCAATTGGCTGCAACAGCCGGAGCTGCACCGATCCAAAGCCAGGAGCCAGGAGCTTCTTCCAGGTCTCCCCTGGGGGTGCAGGGACCCAAGGACTTGGGCCATCTTCTACTGCTTTCCCAGGCCATAGCAGAGAGCTGGATCAGAAGTGGAGCAGCTGGGACTCAAACTGGTGCCCATATGGGATACTGGCACTACAGGTGGCAGCTTTACCTGCTACAACACAGCTCTGGTCCCTTTTTCACACATTTTAAAAAATAATTTCACTAGTCATATATTTCTTTTTTTTTTTTTTTTGACAGGCAGAGTGAACAGTGAGAGAGAGAGAGAGAAAGGTCTTCCTTTGCCGTTGGTTCACCCTCCAATGGCTGCCGCGGACAGCGCGCTGTGGCCGGCGCACCGCGCTCATCTGATGGCAGGAGCCAGGTGCTAGGTGCTTATCCTGGTCTCCCATGGGGTGCAGGGCCCAAGCACTTGGGCCATCCTCCACTGCACTCCTGGGCCACAGCAGAGGGCTGGCCTGGAAGAGGGGCAACCGGGACAGAATCCGGCGCCCCGACCGGGACTAGAACCCGGTGTGCCGGTGCCGCAAGGCGGAGGATTAGCCTGCTGAGCCACGGCGCCGGCCATAGTCATATATTTCTATGCACAATAAGTGATGATGTTTTGCTTGTGTATTTTTTCACAACTCGAGATATAATTTACGTGTCACAATGTGCTCAACATTAACTGCATTTCACTGATCTTTATTAAATTTACTGAGTTGTGCAATGATTTCCACAATCCAACTTTTTTGTCCTGCTTCAACCGTCACCATTATCTAATCCCACAAGATGTTTACCGTTCCCAGAAGAAACCCTGGCCCCAGTCCCTGGCGCCCACTCGTCCGCTCGTGGCTCTACAGAGGGGCCCTTCTACATTGCGCATGCGTGGAGTCGTGCACTGTGTGGCCCTCTGCATGTTTGTGGAATTCCATAGCAGACACAGATAGTTTAGATCTTCCCTTCTACACCTGCTTTTTGTTAGACTCGTACTAAACAGTAAGTATACAGAAAATACGCCTGAATGTGTGTGTGTGTGTGTGTGTGTGTGTGCATGTGACTGATGGGAGTTTGGGGGATTCCTAGGAGACCCCGGAGGAGGGGGCAGCCCATGCCTGGCCCCGGGACAAGCGGGGGAACGTGGCATCACACCGCAGTCTAGTGAGGGGTGCTCCTGTCGGTGTGGGCTCTGGGCAAGGTGCTGAGGGAGGAGCGCTTTCTCTTTTGTTTCTAAGACGAGCAGTGCTGGAAGAGCAGGTGAATGAGCACCTGCAGGGGCACCTGGATGAGATTTACCACCTCAAGCAGAGCCTGGCTGCCACCGAAGAGAAAATGGCCTATTTGTCCTATGAGAGAGCCAAGGAGATATGGGTGAGAATGTGGGCTGGGCTGCAGGCGTCCTCTGAGGCCAGTGAGAGCGATGGAAGAAGGAGCGCACCTCTTCCGATAGCCCAGGCTGAGGCCAGAGCCACAGCCTCCCGCCACCCCCTCGCGAGAGTTCCAGGACAACACACACACTTGCCGTAGGGCGGCAGCGCCCAGCCTACACCGGGCTCCCCTCCATACCATTCAGCTCAGCTGCTTTGGGAACTTGGGCTGTGCAGGTCTCACAGTCCAGAGCTGTTGCTGGAGCCCGGCCCAGAGTCTGTGACTCCAAGCCCTGGGATGGGGACAGAATGCCCGCCCGCCTTGTATCTGGCTTCCTGCCACCCCACCCTCTGCCAGCACCATAGCCGTGGGGAGCAGGTCCTCCGGGTCGGGAGACAAGGGATGCTGGCCTCTCACAGCAGCTCTCAGTCTCCCTGTCTGTCCAAAAAGAGCCAGCGCAGCCGTGCTGCTTGCATGCGCACTCACGCACACACACACACACACACACACACCTGCCACTAGCTCCGTTGAGTGGCTGCGCGTTCTGCACTGCCTTGTGCTAAGCAGCTGTGTTTTTGTGGCCTGCAGGAAGTCATGGAAACTTTCAAGAGCCGAATCTCCAGACTGGAAGCTCTGGAGCGAGTCGCTCAGCTGGAGATGACGGGGAACCTCCGAAGCCGCCCCAGGAAGTTTCTGTTCATCTTCATGAGCCTGCTCCTCACGCTGGCCACTGTCCTCCTGGTCCTCGTCTCCACCGTGTGTGCCTGCCCCTTGTCCCTGGTCAACTCCCGCCTGCGCACGTGCACCATCCTCGTCCTGCTCGGGCTCGGGGTGCTGGTGTGGCAGAAGCGACACACCATCCCCACCATGGCCTGGCAGGCGTGGGTCCCCTCCCGATGGAGACTGGATGCCAAGGACTCCAAGCCCCCGTCAGATGGATCTTAAGGGGCCAGGAGTGCCTCCTGCCTCAGAATGCCGAGTCCCTCCCTCCTTGTGGGTGATGAGGGCCCCCAGTGAGCACGGCCACCCCAGCCACTCGGATTCCATAGCCACCAGCCCGGTGAGATGGAGGCACGTGCCCACGCCCCCCACGCTCCGGTTTGCCTCAGCCATTCCACGCGCCCCGTAGTCCCGAGGCTCGGGCAAGATTAAAGTCTGTAACGCGCCACTCTCGTCTCTGGCCCTCTCGAGACCCCGCACCTGAGCACGGCGAGGCCCAGGCAGCCCCGAAGTGCAGTGGCAATGTGGGAGACGTTTTCGGTTTTAGCAAAGAGAAATTACATTTGTTTCATGGGGATGGAGAAGAAGGAGGGGACAGGTGGCCAAAGCCCCGGTGGGTGCAGCAGGTGGGAGGCAGATGTCATGCAGGTGACACTGAAGAGACGGATGACGCCTCTGTTCTGGAGGCGCTGGAGAGCTCAGAGCTGTCCTCGACCTTCTTTCCAAAGAGTTGCAAGATGCAGTTTCGAAACTGGGGGGACAGAAAACGGTGCTCAGCAGGGCAGGGAAGGCTGGGCGCTGTGCTACAGGCTAGGCTTCCGCATGCCCAAATGTCCCCCGGCTGACGTCACACCTCCCTGCTCCCGTCCAGAGCTCTGTGAGGGGATGGAGCAAAGCTCCAGCTGTTCCCTGCACGTGGTCAGTCTCCATGCTGCTCATCTCATTTAGCGATGCGGATGGTGACTAGTGTGGGTTGAACTGGGTCACCCCAAAAGGAAGGTCTGAGTCCTGACCGCTGGAGCCGGGGATGTGTCCTCATTTGGAAATACGAGGGCACTTCAAAAAGTTCGTGGAAAATGGAATTAAAAGGTAAGTTTATTTCGGTGCAAAACGTTTCGTACCCCTGACAGTTGTCGGCAGGGTACACACTTTCCATGCGCCTTTTGAAGTCCCTTCACACTCTTGTGGGTGTGATGAACATGTGCACAAGGGAAAGTGGGATACCGTCAGAGTGAAGAGGGGCAGCTGCACTCAGGCAGAGAGGGGGGCTAAGGGCAGGGATTCTAGGGGTGCACCTTCGAGTCCAGCAGAAGCCAGGAGAGAGGCAGGGAACTTGGGGAAGCAGGCATTTCTCTTGTTTGAAGCCACCCAGTCTGCAGTGGCTTGTTATACGGCAGCCCCAGGACACTTGTACAGGGACCAACAGTGGTGTCAGCTGTGGGACCCACGCGTACAGTGAGTCACCTCGGCGATACACGGCAAGAGGCTCAGAGGCATTGCACTTCAAAGGAGTGTGATTGCCATCTTGTTTCTGGTCCCGAAGTCTTGGCACGAGGTGAGGACTGGGTAAACAGTGCTTGAGCCACCTGCCTCCGGTTCCAGCAGGGCTCTGCCCTTTGCTGGTTGACTGCTGAAGACATCCGGGCCATCTGAATTTCCGGACGTGTATCTTGTATCATCACAAACTAACCACAATGTTTTCAGCACCCAGACCATAGGTGTTGCCTAAATATTTCGGGCCTATTCTCCAATATCTCCTGCTCCCTCTATCATCGGAATTCTCCAACGACAACAAAGACTTGTCAGCACTAATGACAGTAGAAAAGGCGGCAGCAGCTAAGGCTGAGGAGTGTGTTCACCAAAGTCAGCCAGCATCGCCTTCCTGGGCACCCACGGTGTGCCAGACCCTGCCCCAGGGGGTACAGCAGGGAACAAGAGCCGAGTTCTACGAGCCTCGGCCGGAATGCACAGCAGATGTTGAAGGAAAACTTCAGAAGGCCTCCCAGTGCAGAGGTTCGCCTAGGGGAGGGCCTTCGGGAGGGAGAAGGGAAAGAATCAGCTAAAGACCATGCTTGACAAGATAGCTTTGGTTTCCAGCCAGTGACGCCAGACCCAAAAAGACACCCTTGCCACAGACAGGAAATGGGTATGGGCATGTCCGCGACGTAGTGCCCAGGAATCAGGTGCAGGACTGGTCCTGCGTGCGCTGTTTGGAAATCGCCAGGATGAATGCATGCCTGAGGAACTCCTCAGCCCTCACAGCTGCTTGGGCAAATGGGAGCCAGGGTGGAGCAGCCGTCAGATGGATGAGCAGAGGGCAGTGGGTTGGGAGGGGTCTGGTGAAATGGGAGGCCCCTGGGGGTGTCTGCACCTTAACGGGGTGTCCGTAATCACGAGGTGATGAGCCTCGTGAGGTCACCCAGACCTACCAGGAGAGTCCGAAGTCCTGGGCGCCTCGCTGAGGCCCCAATGCAGGCCAACGATGGTTCCTGTCGGACGGGATCTTGGGCGAGACCACGGTGCCTGCCTGCTGGCTGACCTGTGGCCGTGTGAAAGCCCCTTCTTGACCAGCACAGGCAAGAAGGGCCTGTTTTTGTTCTTACACAAGAATAGACTCAAAAATTTAAGAGTTTGAAAACAGGAAGAAGGTGGTTGAGAGAAGCGTGGAGTCTGTAAGCCCTGGAGGGTGAGCCCAGGGTACACGCAGAGCTGCACACTACATCCTAGAGCATGTGTGTCCCAGGGGAGCCCCTGGAGCCCGAGAGCAGAGCACCACAGCACCACAGCAGGGAGGCGCACCACACAGATGTGCTGGGCTGGGATCACCACAGGGTTCCAGAGGGCGTGCCTAGGCCTTCGGCTAATGGCTGCGGCCTCTTCCTGCCGCAAGTGCACTTCAGGCAAGTGCTCTGTGGGCTCCTTGCTGGAGACTCGATTCCAAGTGGGAGCCACCCGTGGATGCTTCCGGGCTCTATAATCAAGCTCCATCTCCTGATGGCGTTACTTACCTGCCGATTCATGAAGACGTAGATAACGGGGTTGTAGATGGTGGCACTTTTGGCAAAGTAGGATGGTATGGCAGCCACCAGAGGGTGGAAAGAGTAGCCAGGGTGGGCAGTAGCAAAGCATGCGAAGAAGGTGTAGGGGCCCCAGCAGAGGCAGTATGCAAAGACCATCACCACCACCATGCGGGTCACCTCCTTCTCAGCCTTCTGGGTGGACTCAGATTCTTTCTGTTGCTTAGCCACCTGGAGAAAGCAGGACAGTGGGTGGAGCCGTCATCCAGGGCTCTTGTCTGAAGGGACTCCATGCTGCCATTGCTTGGGCAGTGAGGTCAGAGAGGTGGCAAGAGCAGGGCAACCCAGCACGAGGGGGTCCTGGGGAGGAGCAGCTAGCGATAAGCCCCACCCTGACTCGGGTCACAACCTGCCCCAGGCAGCCGCAGGGGCCCTCGAGGGCTGCCTGCCGGCTCTGAGTGGCAAGCAGCTGGCCTGGCCTGGGACTCCCCCTAGACCTGGGCTCAGGGCTGAGCGTGGAGGCCTAAATGCATCACTGGAGAAGGAGCTACGAATGAGAGAGGGGGCGAGATGGGAAATGGGGGGCAGGAGTGGCGAGAGCAGTTGGGGTTTCTGGCTCCTCCAGAGAGTGGGCAGGCAGTCCCGGCCCTTCGCATCCTGCGAGCTGAAGACAGGGGACCTGGGGCTGGAACTACCGCCCACAGCCAGAGGTGCGGAGTGCATCCCCGAAGGCACTGAGCATTTTCTTCCAGGGGTGGAATCCTCGTATCTGAGGAGTCGCAGGGACTGGCGGGGGACAGGAGAGCACCCTGGGTGAGCCCTTGGGCCAGCCTGGACAGCCCGCCAGGCACGGCTGGGGCCAGCGGGGCACGGGGCTTACCGTGCGGATGGCCATCCACACTTGCAGGTAGCACAGCACAATGACGCTGAGTGGGATGATGCAGCACGTGATCATGAGCACCATCATGTAGGACTGCACCCCCGGGTACGAGGTGCCGCTGAACACATCCGGGCCGCATGAGGTCTTCAGGCCGTAGGGCCAGTACCTGGGGGGGGGTAGTCAGCAGCCCAGGGCCCCCGACCAGCGTGTCACTCACGTGGATGGGGTTTGGCTTTGTTTCCTCATGGAGGTGGATTCGTATTACAGGAATTCCCGGTATGAAAGTGGGATCCAGGCCACTGCCAGTGTTGTGTAACCCCCACCTCTACGTCCAGAAAGAAAACCCTCGGACAGCCTCTTGGTAAATCCCGGCCCAGGTGAAGGCCTCACGCCTTCCCTGTACGGTTTCCGCGACGACACCCAGTGCGCTCACAGTGTTGTGTGGCTCTAACCATGCTCTGCTTCCCAGAAGCGTGGAAGCGTCCCTGGAACGGGCAGCCTCTCTCCAAACACCGCTCATTCATGTCGGCGTCACATCAGACAGCACAATGCATTGTTTTCAGCCCGGCCCTCAAACATGTGAGCCCTTTGCTTGGAACTTGGTGGTTCTCCGCAAACAAGCAGCTTGGCTGAGATACCGCGGACCTGCAGGCCCACGCGTACTTCCAACTGGAGCAGCCTCTGAAAGGGGGCCCAAAGTGTGCAAGGAGCAGGCCTGGCACAAGGCCGCTGAGAGGGCCCTGTGCTGCCCTGAGTTCCCTTCCGGCCACAACGACGGCCCGGGCTTGTGCTCCGAGGAAGCAGGGCCCATTTCTCTCAGTTGCAGCCAAGTGGAGTCAGACATTCACAGCCACTGCGTGCTTTGAGGCCTTGGCGGCGCAGCGACAGGAATTGACATGCCCAGAAGCCACCGAGTCTGACTGGCCCCGCTCCATCCCAAACCCTTGCGTCCTTACCTGCTCCAACCGAAGATGGGAGGGGCCGTCCACACAGCAGCCCAGATCCAGGAGAAGGCGATGCCTGCGATGGCCAGCTTGGCATCGAATCTCACGTTGCCAAAGGGCTTGCAGACCACCAGCCACCTCTCCCAGGAAATGATGGCCAGGGACCAGAGTCCCGTGATCCCTGTGGGGGAGAGCACCCCGGCGAGGGCTTTGAGCTGAGACAAGGAGGACTGGCCCGCCAGCATCACCTCTTCCTTCCCCGGCCAGGGGACAGCTTTCAAGAGAGATGGCTGTCGCCACAGTGTTTTAGGGTTCAGGGTGATGGACAGGCCTCTCGGGTAGTTGACTTCTCTAACACGTGCTTGTGACTTTTCTTCCCCACCTCATTCTGCCTCGTCTGCCCGCTTCCTCTGTGAGCCTAATGGCCTAATGTCTTCCCCTCCGTTTTCCTACTTTCTTCCTCTGCCCCCCCTCCCGCCCCACACTGGAGTGTGTGTGCTTGACGCCAGACTGGGGCTCCTGCCTCCAGCTCCCTGTTGATCTGCTAATGCAGACCCTGGGAGAAGCAGTGATGACTCAAGTACTTGAGTCCCTGCCACCGCCTGGGAGACCTGGGCTGGTTCCCAGCTCCCAGCTTCAGCCTGGCCCACACCTGGCCTTTGGTGGCATTTGGGAAGTAGATGGAGGTGCTCTTTCAAATATTTAAGCCTTGGGTAGCCTTCTTTCAGTATAACTGGCTGCCTTTGTAATCTTATGGATCTCGCTTTAAGCATTTACAGATAGGCTTCTCAGGAGGCCAAGGGAGTCCATGGCATTAAAATGGGTGCCAAAGAGCTGGCTGCTTGGTACCAGAGTGACCCAAGAGCGGACCATGAGCAGAGACAAAGCAGAGAAAGGGGCTGGCACTGTGGCGTAGCAAGTGAGGCCACTGCCTGCGGTGCCAGCATCCCATGTGGGCGCCAGTTTGAGTCCCAGCTCCTTCACTTCCGATCCAGCTCTCTGCTGTGGCCTGGGAGGGCAGTGGAGAATGGCCTGAGCCTTGGGCCCCTGCACCCGCATGGGAGACCCGGAGGAGGCTACTGGTTCCTGGCTTCAGATCAGCACAGCTCCAGCCATTGCGGCCATTTGGGGAGTGAACCAGCAGATGGAGGATCTCTCTCTCTCTCTCTCTCTCTCTCTCTGCCTCTCCTCTTTCTGTGTAGCTCTGGCCTTCAAATAAATAAATATACCTTTTTAAAAAGCAGAGGCAGTCTGGGGGGGATGTGGGGGCCACTTCAGGGAGGAACTTTGGCCTTCCCCAGTCACTGCACTTGTGTACTGTGGCCAGCAACATCTTCCCCACGACAGGCAGTTCGATGGAGGGAGAGGCCAGTAAGAGTGGCGAGCAGGTGGCGCCAGATGGCACGGCTAGGGTTGCCGTGGCTCTCCCACCTCCAGCCGCCTCCTCCCCAGCCAAAGTCCCAGCTCCTGAGCATGGCGCCGGGGCCTCCGAGACCTGGGCCCGCCCGCCTTGCTCAGCTCACTTGCACTCTGCTCCCCTGCTCTGCTTCCCCGGCCGCCACTCCCTCCTGGCCTCTCCTCGCCCGTCCTTTCTGAGAGGACTGATGGCGGTCCCGTGTGGCCACTCCCTGCGTATACAAGGCCTGGTGTGCTGAGCAGATTCGCGGCACACAGATGGGGCTGGAGAGAGGGATCCGGACTCTGTTTCAAAATCTGGAACTCTCTACTGGGAACTGCATCTTTCCCTCAGGGGGAGCCAACACAGATGAGCTGAGAGCGTGTGCATCCCAGATTTGGGGGCACGGGATGCACATTCTGCCAGAGCCCTAGAGTCCTCCCCTCTCATACTGCTCTGGGACTGTGTGGCTGTGTATGTGTCTCCTCCCATGCCAATCACACAGCCCCAAACTAGCCATGGGACTCTGGGGGGTGGGGGGGAGTGGACTCCAGCAACACATGTGCAGCAAGCCGCACCCATAGAAGCCTCCAGAACCCTGCAAGTGCGTCTTGCCGCCCCTCTGGTGGCCTTGGCCCAGCTTCACCCTGTAGATCACACACGCACAGCACACACACCTCATCCAAGTGGGCCCCACCAGCTTACCACACAAGGACACAGTGTAGCCCTCCACAACACACAGAGGGTGGCCCAGCACGAAGTAGCCGTAGAACTGGTTCACCACACTGATGGTGCTGGCGATGACGGTCTCTGCTAGGTCAGCCACTGCCAAGTTCACGAGGATCCAGTTCAGAGGGTGACGCAGCTTCTTGAACCTCATGGTGGCTACCAGCACCAGCCCGTTTGTGAAGACAGATGCGATGACCACGAGGATCATCCAGGCACTGGTGAGGTGGTACACCCACCGGGGAGCAATGTGGTAATTCGGGCCTTCGAAGGGGCCTGGAGGCAGGAGGCACAGGGTAGAGAGGGGAGCCAGGCCACAGCGTCACTCACCGGCACTAGATCTCGATCCCATCTTTCCATGCCCCCTCCCAGGCTTCTGCACCCTGCTGCCGCTCCCCTCACCTTGGCAAGCAGCCCATGCCCTGAAGCCAGGGGCCGGTGCCTGGGGGTCCCCCGCACTGGCACCTTGAACTTAACGGACGACTCAGGCTTCTGGTCCTGCACGTCTTCCTATTGTGGCAACTTTGGCCAGTGTCCTGGGTCCCTTCCATAGATGAGGTTAGCAGCGGCCTTCTCGAAGCCTTGCCAGCTTCCCCAGGCTCTTGGCTTGCTTCCTCCCAGGAGCCGACACAGTGAGAAGTCAGTGCCCGTGGCCGGGCAGAGTCCTCTCCAGACCCCGGCTGTGGCGCACCTAACTTGCAGCCTCCAGAACAGTGACAAATGAGCTCACCGTTTGGAAGCCACCCTGTCTAGGGGCATTTCTTATTGCAGCCTGCACTATGACCCGAGAGGCTGACTCCTCTTCTCCACAGACAGCGGTCAGTGTATAGCAGGTGCGCAGAGAACGAGTGGATTGCGTATGCCCCCGAGTTCAGATCCTGGAGTTCTACTCTGCAGGCCTCAGTGTGTGAGCAGATTTGGAGGTGGAGATACGCACATGGGACGGGCCACGGGACAAGAACGGCAGAGATGTGTCCCCCAGCCGAGGAATGCTATGGATCAGCGGAAGCGTGGAAGCTGAAGACCGCTGTGGCACGCATTCTCCCTGGGAGCCCCTGAAGGAAGCGCCCTGTCACCACCTTGACCCCAGACGCCGGGCCCCATACTTGAGAGCCAAGACCTTCCTCTTGTGTGAGGCAGCTGGTATGTGGTGCTGTGTCACGGCAGCCCCAGGAAACCCGTGTAGCACAAAGGTCGGCTAATGCCTCTTGTCATGACACAGCGGCTGTGCACCCATTGTGTTGGAAGGAACTTTCTTGCCACCGCTCGAAAGGGCTGCCAACCCCAGGCCCTGCTGCCTTATAGCACGGTCTCATGGCAAAAGCTCAAGGCTAACTAACTTCAGAAAAGCAGATTTCTTGCCTACGGCTAAGAGGGAGGTATAAACATTACCCCAGTACAGCCGGACCCTGTGATGCCACTTGACCCTCCCAGAACCCTGCACAGGATCTGTGTGAGCAGTAGGGACAGTGAGTTGCCAAGTCAAGACTGCGCGGTCTCCTCTCTGTGCAGACAGGAGCAGAGCGAACCAATGGGGCTGCTAGTGGACCCAGGTCAGAGAAACCCCAAGCCGCAGGCAGATGTTCCACGGCAGGTGCAGCAGATCTGTGTGAGCTGGGCAGCTGAGAGCAGCACCTCGGAGCGCTCCCATTCCCAGGCCAGTGCAAGGTGGAGGAAGGGCCCGGAGGACCAGCGGAGCTGTCCCAGCCTGGTCCCCTCCTCTTAAGACCCTGGCTGGGATGCTCACATCCTGCCCCAGAGCGCCTGGGTTCCAGTCTTCGCTTGGCTCTGCCCCCCATTCCTGCTTCCTGCTAATGTGCACCCTGGGGGGCAGCGAGTGAGGGCTTAAGTGATTGGGATTCTGCTACCACGTGGGGAACCTAGATTGAAATCCCAGCTCCTGGGGTGGCCTGGCCCAACAGGAACTGTAGTGGGCACTTGGGAAGTGAAGCAGCGGATAGGGATGTACTCGCTCTCCCTCCTCCCTCCCTCCCTCCCTCCTTCCCTCCCTTCTTCTCAAATAAAGCAAAATAAATAAAATCAAACATATAAAAGGAGGAAGGAGTGTAGGGAAGGGTGGGCAGAGAATCCAGAATTCTTTCTAGATTGTAATTTGGAGCCCTGTATATATTTTGTTACATAATTATGAAGCAAAATTAAATAGAAAGAACAATCCCTGAAAATAAAAAATAAAAACAAATGGACTTCAAAGTATTTCTACTCAGAGGGACTTGCAAGCACACTGGTTGGACTACATAGCCTAGGATCCTATAAAAATGTTGTGCTGTGGTGATCACATTCGTGGCGGTAGTGTTGGTATCAACATTTTGAGTCGTGTGTGTTGAGATAAAGTATGTGATATTCTCTTTCACTCTACCCAAAGCCCTGGGAAACAGGCGATCTTGCCAAAACACAGCCTGCCTCCCAATGGGCCTTCAGATCAACTAGCAACCTACAGAAAACTAACAATGAACAAGGTCTGAGGAGCCTTGCGTGAAATGTGGGCCAGTCCAGGCACAAATGACTTGTCTTCTTCAATCAGTCAATCAATAGCAGGGCTAGTGTATGGCCAGCAGCAGGCCATACGACCACTGGCTCGAGTCCCAGCTGCTCCACTTCGCATCCAACTCCCTGCTAATGTGCCTTGGAAAGCGGCAGAAGCTGGTCCAAGTGCTTGGCCTCGTCTACCCATGTGGGAAACCCGGATGGTCAGGCTCCTGGCTTCGGCTTAGCCCAGCCCTGGCCGTTGTAGCCATTTGGGGAGTGAAGCAGTGAATGGAAGCTCTCTGCCTGTCTCTACCAAGTTACAGAGAAATGGTAATGAATGAGGTCAGTCTGTCTCTCTGTGTTTCTCTGCCTTCCCGAGTCATTTCCCGAAGCTGCCTTGCATTTGGTTCCGAGAATCAGGTGGAACGGCTTAGCGGAGGGACGCTCAGCGACAGACGCCAGAGTTCATTGCGACCTACTGTGGGAGATGCTTGAGGTTTTGCAAACAGAAACACCAACTCTTGGCACAAGGCATCTCATGCAGCGGTGAAACGGGGGGGGGGGGGGGGGTCCCTAGGGAGTGTGCTGCTCCCGTTCCAGCCAGAAAAGCTGGGGCGCTGTAGCGTGTCAGCCAGGTTGGCCCAAGCTGCCTGTTGCTAGGGAGCACTTGGCCCAGGCTGCACCCCACCCTCCCCGAGAGATACTGCCAACTCAAGGAGGGAGTGTGGCTCTGAGGAGGGCCCCCCACCGGGTGCCAGGTGCCTGGGGTGGAGGTGGGGGTGGGGGGAGAGCTCCCCATGGGGCTGTCCTGTTGAGTTTCCAGATTTCTGCTGGGCCCAAGTGCTCTCTCCCAGGGCCGCTCAAAATGGAGAGGTTGCCCTGGGCCCCATGCAAGCCTCTTCGCCCCCACAGCTGTGCAGCCAAGTAGGCACAGCTGGGCGACATGACTGCTACAGGAAGGCTCCGGAAGTCGCTCACCCTCCCCGGGGGCACCCTCGCCTGCCTGTCAGGGTCTCACGGTGAGTTGGTGCAGGCAGGCGGATGGGACCGGGTTCCACGCTGTGGGCGCTCAACACTGATGGAGGAGTCCCGAACACAGAGCTAACCAACTCTCCCTGGAACACAGGTTCTCCGAGGGCCTTGGGGTCCGTGTGGTTTGTATTTGGAAAGGACCCTCCCCTTCATGTCATCATCAAACCCAAGGGAGACCCTCTCGGCTGCTGGGCTGTGCACAAAACGCACTGCCCTGGCCTGCCTGCTCACCTCTGGTGGAGTTGCTGTTGGTGTA
Source organism: Sylvilagus floridanus (assembly GCA_949820135.1). Lineage (NCBI taxonomy): Eukaryota > Metazoa > Chordata > Mammalia > Lagomorpha > Leporidae > Sylvilagus > Sylvilagus floridanus. The sequence continues at coordinate 1,700,269 of OX463223.1, forward strand.
GGTAAAGAGGCTCGCCTGGGTGCTGTCCTCATGGCTCTCCTGCGGCTGCCCGCCAGCCAGCATTTGGGGGCCCCACGGCTGGGTCATGGCTGTGCAGAGCCCTGTCCCTGCCACTGCCAGCCCTGGCACACTGCTGGGGGTCATGGCGCTTTATACCAGCCCGCGGGATCAGCCGGGGCCTCCTCACCTTAGAAGCTCCCAAACCTGTCGCCATCTGATTGATCTCTTAATTGGGCTGGGACTTAGACCTCCTCCTCCTCCTCCCACCCGTTGCTTCCCCGCGCCTAAGGTCAGCCTGCAGGGGCAGCTCAGATGGATTTGCTGGGCACCAAACTTGGAAACTTCCCATTTGGTTCAGAGAGGCGCCTGTGGGAGCCACCACGGCCCTCGCTCCTGTCTGTGTCATCTGTCCCCTCCACCTCTCCAATGCCTGCTCTCGGGGGGTTCAGGTCTGGAACGAGAGCCTTCTTGTAGGACACGCCAGCTCAATGTGCCCAAGGGTACAGTTGGTGGCCCTGGCGCTCCTCCCTGGGCTTCTTGCTTCCGGCCATGCCCTCATCCTCGCTCGGAGGAGCTGCAGCTGCTTCAGCCACCAGGGGGCTCATGCAGGCATCGCAGCAGCCCCGGGCAGCTCCCGGCAGCTCAGATCTCCCTTGGTCTCCCAGACTGCCCCTTGGCAGAGGCGCTGACGTGCTAGGTGGGCAGTTCCGGAGCCTTAGCTCCACGCGATGAACCCACCAAGAACCCCTGACCCCCCCACAGCCCCTACTTAGGGAGCGCATCCTCCCTCCTGGCGTCCACCTGCTCCCCTCTACTCAGAACTGAACTGCAGCTCCTTCTGGCTTTGCCTTTGCATTGGCCTGTGACACTCCACAGAGACAGGACGTGGCTGGTGGCCTGTACGGCCACTTTGGCACTGTAGGCTCCATGCTCAAGACTCCCAGCAATACAGCCTCTCCCACAGGCTCTGGGGAAGCCTTAGCTACGAAGCTGAAGGCTGGAGCCATGTGGAGCTCCAGCTTGGCTACCCAGAGCAAGAATGGCTCTCAGCATCGGTTGGCGCCTGCCATGTGCTGGGTGTCAGGTGAGGGGTTGCAGGTGCAGTGCCAGCAGAGTCTGGGCCGTGTCCTGACAGCCCACCAGCAGCCATTGCTGTCCAAGCCCCCCCCCCCCCCCGCCCCAGCTGCTGCACCTAGCACTTCTCTGAATCCCAAAGAATCAAAAAGAGGCATTCCAGGGGCCAGGGCTGTGGCATAGTGGGCAAGGCCGCCGCCTGCGGTGCCGGCATCCCATGTGGGCACTGGGTTGAGTCCCGGCTGCTCCACTTCCCATCCAGCTCTCTGCTACAGCCTGGGAAAGTGAAGGATGGCCCAGGTCCTTGGGCCCCTGCACCTGCATGGGAGACCCAGAGGAGGCTCCTGGCTCCTGGCTTTGGATTGGCACAGCTCTGGCCATTGCAGCCAACTGGGGGAGTGAACCAGCGAATGGAGACCACTCTCCCTCTGCCTCTCCTTCTCTCTGTGTGTAACTCTGACTTTCAAATAAATAAATAAATCTTTAAAAAATAAATATTTTAAAAAATGGGCATTCCCACAAAACCATATGCATAAATTTTCATGGTGGAACTCATCAAGATAGCCATAGGAGGCAACAACCCCAAAGCCCATCAGCAGCCACAATGCGGTCTAGCCAAGGGACGAGGTGTTGTGCCACACTAGCGTGTGGATGAAGGGGAGAAACACCAAGCCACAGCCGATAGCGCACCTGGCGTGACTCCACTGTACAGTGTCCAGAGCGGGCCAGTCCATGCAGAGAGTGCGCTAGAGCTCGGCAGGCATGGGGAGCAGCTGCTTAATGGGTGACGGAAGCATTCGGAAATCACATTGTGATGATACGGTCACTGTGCACAACAGTGCGCTGCGCTCCAGAGAAATGACACACCTCGAGCCGGGCATCCGGGCTGGCAGCTGGGGCAGCAGATGAGATAACTGCACTCCAAGTCGGAATGCCCAGGGTTTGTGGCCTGGCTCTGGCTCCGGGCTTCAGTTTCCTGTTGTTGCACACCCTGGCTCGAGCAATTGCATTCCTGCCAACCATGTGGGAGACCCCAATTGTGTTCCCAGCTCCCAGCTTTGGCTTGGCCCACCCTGGGTTGTTGTGGGCATTTGATAAATGAATTAGTGGATGGAAAATGCTCTCTCTCTCTCTCTCTCCCTCTCTCCCTCTCTCCCCCTCCCTCTCTCTTTCTCTTAAAATAATCTTAGAAATTTCTAATTAAACAGAATTACCATATGACCCAGCATTTCAACATCTGAATATTTACCCAAATGACTTTTTAAAAAGGATTTATTTATTTATTTATTTGAAAGGCAGAGATACGGGAAGGGAAGGGAAAGGAAGGGAAGGGAACCTTCAATCTGCTGGTTCACTCTCCCACTGGCCACCTTGGCTGAAGCCAGGAGCCAGGAATGTCTTCCGGGCTCCCTGGTGGGTGTCGGAGCCCAAGCACTTGGGCTATCTTCTGCTACCTTCCCAGGTGCATTAGCAGGGAGCCAGATCAGAACTGGAGCAGGGGCTGACGCTGTGGTGCAGTGGGTTAACGCCCTGGCCTGAAGCGCCGGCATCCCATATGGGTGCCAGTTCTAGTCCCGGCTGCTCCTCGTCCAATCCAGCTCTCTGCTATGGCCTGGGAAAGCAGTGGAGGATGGCCCAAGTCCTTGGGCCCTGCACCCACGTGGGAGACCTGGAAGAAGCTCCTGGCTCCTGGCTTCGGATCGGCACAGCTCCAGCTGTTGCAGCCATCTGGGGAGTGAACCAGTGGATGGAAGACCTCTCCCTCTGTCTCTACCTCTCTATGTAACTCTGTCTTTCAAATAAATAAAATAAAATCTTAAAAAAAAAAAAAAAAGAACTGGAGCAACTGGGACTCTAACTGGTGCCCAAATGGGACGCCAGCACTGCAGGTGGAGCCCCCACCTTCCATGCCACAGCACCAGCCCCTACCCAAAGCATTTTGAAGTTACGCGTACACTCATGTTTACAGCAGAATCATTCCCACAACCGAGACGCAGAAGCATCGCAAGCGCCCACCGATGAATAAATGGGTAAGATGTGGCATAACACAGTGGCACACTATTCAGTCTTCAGAAGGAAGGGGCGTGGGACCTGTGCTCCAACATGGATGACCCTCAAAGGCATGCTGCTCAGTGGGAGAGACCAGGCACGGAAGAACAAATTGTGTCTGGCTCCCCTAGAGGAGTCACGTTCTTAGAGAGTAGAATGGTAGGGGCCAGGGCTGATGGGATTGCAATCAGGGAAGATGAGAAAGTTCTGGAAAAGGATGCTGGCAATGTTGCAGAACAATGTGCTGAATGCCGCTCAATTCGAATATTAGATACAAATATTAAAAACTTCAAAGGCAAATGGCCAAACAGCTCCTTCCTTGTCCTGTATCGGTAGCAGCCACCAGCGGTTAAGGACAGAGCCCCCGCCCGCTGGACAGAGCTGAGAGCTGAGTGAAGATGACAAGTTGCCGCAGAAGCCCTAATCAGCTCTCCTTCACCAAGTCCCTGAGCAGGAGTCGGCTTAGAGACTAATAGTGATGATGGCCGCGTGGCTCTGGGGAGAAAGCAAGTCCCAGTAAAGTCCTTCCTCTCATTGTCTTTCTGGGCCCAGGCACGTCCCACTGCAGAAAGACGCCCAGGGCAACCCTGACCCTTGGGCCCCTGCTCTGAAGTTCCCCTGCAGGCCACACTCTGCGGCCATGGCCGCCCGGACCAAGCCCAGCGTGGACACACAGTGCAGACTGCATGACAAGGCTGTCGCCCACCTACTGGGAATGCCCAGCCACGCGGCTCCCACCTCCCTCCACCAGGATCTTCATGAGCTGACAGGGTGGCTACTATGAGTGTCCCCCAGCCCCATGCAAGGTAGACATGCTGGTGGTCATCGTTTCACATGTCCAAGGCCATTGCCTCACAAACTAGCTGGGTTGATGGAACAAGGTCAAATCCCTGGAGTGCAACCTCAGGTCATTGTCACTTCTAAGTGCATAGTTGCCGGAAGTGGGCCTCCTCTGGACACCCACCCTACTGGGTCCCTTCCTTGTCCCGGCTCTGCCACGGACCGGCCAATGACCTTTCTCTCGGTGCTGCTGCCTCTGTCTAGAGCGAGGAAGCAGTTCTGCCAGTGCTCTCCCCCCGATGGGGGGTCCGGCCGAGGAGCAGTGCGGAGTGTGCAGGAACACTGCCGCCCACCCTTGTCGGGGGCCAGACACACATCCGCCCTAAGATGCTCAGGAAGGAAATGGGGGTGGCAGAGGCCAGCGAGGCGGCAGGTTCCGCCCCCACCCCCCACGCTCTGCACTGCTGGGTGCTAATTGATGATTAGGGCTAACAGAAGATCAAGTCCCATTTTAGCCTAAAGCAGATTACTGCCCTAGAAAGTCGCCCAGCACCTGGGAGGGCACACGGCCCCGCCCCCTCCCCCCAGTGGAAGCTTATTCCGGGGCCCACGCTCTGGCAAGAGGGTGGGGGAGGCAGGTGGGGCCGCTAGAGAGGCTGGCCCAGAACAGGACTTGGGAGGGCGCAATAGAGTCAGGGCTGCTCCCCTGCCCCAGCGGGACCAGCTCGCTGGGAGAAGAGGGGCTGGCAAAAGACCAGGCTGCCAAGCCATGAGGAGCGCGGCGCCCTGGGCTCTGCCCTCGCTGGCAGCGGGGGTCCTGGGCAGGCTGGGAGATTAGATGTCAGGCTAGTCTCCGGCCGCCGCCGCCTAAGGGCCGCGGTGAGGGAGAGCTGATTAGGGCTTCTGGGGTTGCCTGTCACCTTCACTCAGCTCGCAGCTCCAGCCCGCGAGCAGGAGCTCTTGTCCTTAATGCCAGTGGTGCTACGGCCGCAGGACAAGAGAGCAGTCTCCACCGCCCTCCGTCTCCATGTCCTGCGCCTCCGGGGCTTGTAAACACTTGCACACATATCAAGTCGGAGTACGCTGTCACTTTTACGAATGTCTTGCTGTGTCCCATGTCACTCAGCTCAGAGCAACAGCAGTCAGAATCTCTCCTCACCCCTGTGGCTCTCGGATGCCCCAGACTTGCTGATCTTCCCTCCGTGTTCTCGTCTTGGTCTGCTGTTCCAGCCCCTATATGAGTGAGCAAGCAGGGCTGAGTAGGATGGAGAACAAGGAAGGAGGCAGGTTCCGGGCTGGGCAGAGGGCGAGTGCGCATGTGCACAGGGCTTTGCAGTGGGCCTTTCCAAGAAAGGATGCTTGAGCAAAGACTTCAAGGCGGGAGGGGCGTAGGAAGGGAGCCACGCAGAGATGGAGGAAGTTATCCCGGGACAGGGACCAGCACATGCCAAGGCCCTGGGGCTGGAGTAGAGTGGGAATGGGTGAGCAGGGCAAAGAAAGCTTGGCGAGAATGGAGTCAGATCATCTGAATGGACGAGAGACAGCACTGTGTGGTGTGGCTTTGAGTGAAGACTCGCGCACTCTGACTTCGATTCTAGTACATTCTCTCTGGGCATGGGTCTGAGGGTTGTCAGAATCAGGCGCTGGTCCAGGGGAGAGATCATGACAGTGCCCACTAGGGGGGGCAGAGGGTGCTGAGGGCCGTGAGAAGGCATGGCCACGGGCAGTGCTGCCCATTGCCTGAGACCTGCACACACGAACAAAAGCGAGTATTTTGAACAATGTCATCCCAAGCGTTGTGAAGATTTGGAAAAAAATGCACAAACTCTTAGAAAACCGCAACCAACCCAAAGGGGCTGCACCAGAAACCGAAGAGCTGCCAAAGACACTGACCCAGCGTTTCCAACCTGTGCTCCAAGGAAAGGTCTCTGGTGCGTCTCTGATGCACACCAAGGTGCAAGCTCACTTCCAGGCCTTCTTGGATCACTTCCTGTGTGTCTTTATTCCCACACAGAACCAGCAACTAAGAGCTGGCAAGCCTGGGTGCGAATAGCTGAACTGCAGACAGCTGAGGCCTGGCTGCCTGCTCTCCCTCCCCACTGCTGCTTGCTGCGGCAGCCGTTTCGTGTTCAGTTCGAAAGAGCCCTCAGAAGGAGGTCTTCTCCAAAGCCAGTCCGCAAAGGCAAATGGGTAATTCCACTCTTATGAGAGGACGCCACAAAGTTGGTGGAAAACAGAATTTAAAGATACACTGGGGGGGGGGGGGGCTGGTGCTGTGGCGCAGTGGGTTAAAGCCCTGGCCTGCAGCACTGGCATCCCATATGGACCCCAGTTCGAGTCCCAGCTGTTCCACTTCCAATCCAGCTCCCTGCTATGGCCTGGGAAAGCAGTAGAAGATGGCCCAAGTCCTTGGGCCCCTGCACCCGCATGGGAGACCTGGAAGAAGCTTCTGGCTCCTGGCTTCAGATCAGCACAGCTCTGGCCGTCTCGGCCATCTGGGGAGTGAACCAGTGGATGGAAGACCTCTCTGTCTCTACCTCTCTATGTAACTCTGTCTTTCAAATAAATAAAATAAATCTTTTAAAAAAAAAGATACACTTGGGGGACTGGTGCTGTGATGTAGCAGGTAAAGCCACTGCGTACAGGCGCCAGTTTGAGTCCTGGCTGCTCCACTTCCGATCCAGCTCTCTGCTGTGGCCTGGGAAAGCAGTAGAGGATGGCCCAAGTGCTTGGGCCCCTGCACCACGTGGGAGACCCAGAAAATTTCCTGGCTCCTGGCTTCAATTGTCCCAGCTTTGGCTTTTGCAGCCATTTGAGGAGTGAACCAGCGGATGGAAGACTTTCTCTCTCTCTCTCTCTCTCTCTCTCTGTAACTCTGCCTTTCAAAGGCAATCTTTTCTCAGTGGATACATTTGGGGGCTGGCCTTGGGGTGCAGTGGGTTAAGCTGCCCTGTGGGATGCCTGCATTCCTATTGGAGTGCCAGGTCTAGTCCTGCCCGGCTGTTCCTGCAGCTTTACTGCCAGTGGCTTTCATAGCTGCAGTCTTTTTTTTTTTTTTTAAAGATTTATTTATTTATTTGAAAGTCAGAGTTACACAGAGAGAAGAGAGGCAGAGAGAGAGAGAGAGGTCTTCCATCCGCTGGTTCACTCCTCAATTGGCCACAATGGCTAGAGCTGAGCGATGCAAAGCCAGGAGCTTCTTCCGAGTTTCCCACGTGGGTGCAGGGGCCCAAGGACTTGGGCCATCTTCTATTGCCTTCCCAGGTCACAGCAGAAATCTGGATTAGAAGTGGAGCAGCTGGGACTCAAACTTGCGCCCATATAGGACGCTAGCACTGCAGGTGACAGCTTTACCTGCTATGCCACAGCGCCGGATCCCCAATCCAGTTTCCTACTAAGGCATCCAAGAAAGCAGCAGAAGATGGTCCACATGTTTGGGCCCCTGCCACTCACATGGAGACCAGGATGGAGTTTAAGGCTCCTGGATATTGTAGACATTTGGGGAGTGAACAAGCAGAAGGAAAAATCTCTGTCTCTCTCTCGCTCTACATTGCAAGTAGATGAAAATAAATAAATATTTAAAAAGGAAAAGTTAAACTTATTTTGATGCAAGCATTTTGAAATGCATGTATAGCATCTTTTTAAAAAGATCTATTTATTATTTGAAAGGCAGAGTTACAGACAGAGGGAAAGAGATCTTCCACCCAGTAGTTCACTTCCCCAAAAGACTGCAATGGCCAGAGCCGCGCGATCCGAAGCCAGGAGCCTCGAACTCCATGCGGGTCTCCCACAGGAGTGCAGGGGACAATGCACTTGGGCCATCTTCCACTGCTTTCCCAGGTGCATGAGCAGGGGGCTGGACAGGAAGTGGAGCAGCGGGGCTCAAGCCGGTATTAATACGGGCTGCTGGTGCTGCAGATGCGGCTTAATCTGCTGGGCCTCAACAACCACCCCAGGAACTTTTTCAAGACGCTGTCATATGAGGCCCCTGGAGGAGTCCACCTCCTGGAGACAGGCAGCCGCCTGGTGGCGGCCAGGAGCTGGGGGTGAGGGAAACACCAGCTCCCCGGCGCTCCCTCCGCATTCGCATCGCTGCGATGATGTCCACAAGAGCCTGCCGCTGGGGACGTTCTACATTTTAAGACAATGGCGGGCGCCTGTGCTGCTGCTGCTGCTGCTGCGACCTTCCGCCTGGCGGTTTCGCTTCTTTGTGCGAGCGCAGCACTTTGACTTCCGTCGACTTTGCTTTTCCTGCTGTTCCTCAATCGCCCGGGTTAGCAGAGGGGGCCCCTGGGCAGGCGGCCCGGCCTGGGCGTGCGCCGCTTCCTCGGCCCCCGCGCGCCCTCTGCCGGCAGCACCTGCTGCACGCACTCGTACCGGCCTCGGCGGCCGCCGGAACCGCTTTCACTTTCTGCGTAGTTTATGTCTTTTCCCAGACCGGGCACCGCCCTGGGCCCGCGCGGATCTGCCCGCATGTGTACCCACGGAGCATCAGGCCGTGGCCGGCTCGGCTGCAGCCTGGTCGGTGCGTCCCGGGGAGCAACGCGACCTTTCGTCGCGCCCCGCTGCCTGGCCACACCCGAATGGTTTCCGACCACACGCATTCTTCTGGCTTCCTCTGCCTCCACCCCCATCAGCTTCCTGGGCCTTCATGGGGTGTCTCGGCCGCCTGGGTTCCCAAAGTAAATTGCGCGGCGTTAGGGCTGGGGACTGTTGACTCTTGTTGTGTTAGTCTGGTTTTCAGGAGTAGTGAGAAAATTCAGGATTGCCCTGGCTTGCTACAGTTCCTGGACTCAGAAAGCTCACTTGTTATTTTTTTAAAATTTTACAAATACTTGGAAAACACATATAAAGTCAACTTTGGCAGCTTAGCTTTTTATTAAAAAATGATTTATTAGAGAGGCAGAGTTCCAGACACAGGCAGAGAGAGAGAAATCTTCCACCTGCTGGTTCACTCCTCCCCACATGGCTGCAACAGCCAGGGCTGAGCCAGTCAGGAGCCAGGAGGCAGGAGCTTCATCCGGGTCCCCCATGCGGGTGCAGGGGCTGAAGAACTCGGACCATCCTTCCCTGCCTGTCCAGGCCATAGCAGGGAGCTGGGTCGGAAATGGAGCAGCCAGGACTCAAACTGATGTCATCCTGCTTAATAATAATAATAATTTTCAATATTAATAACCCTAGGGGTTCTTGCCAGTTATTCAGATAAGAGTCCCGAATCCTGGCTCCAGTAGACCAGACAGCATGGTAAGTTTTTAAGCTTTTTATTCAGTGAGAGAAATGTGCAGGAAAGTGAGTGCTTTATTTAGGAAACAAAGAGAGGTCTAGGAGCTAAGTTGGGTGCATACCAGGCAGAGAGCAGGCCGGAAGTGAGCCACGTGGAGCCAGCGTATGGTTAGGAGCAGCTACAGGTAGCTTAGCGTGACGGCAAAGCAATGGCAGGGAACAGGCCACGAGCCACGAGGAGCACAAGCACAAAGACAGGAGAGCAGAGAGCAGGCAGCCCAAAGGCCACAAGGGAAGGGCCCACTGTGGTCCAGGCCTTTTATTTACTTCCAAAGGGGGCGTGGTTACATCATCTGATTGGCAGGTGGGCGTGCAGATGCGCTCAGATAGGGGCTTGAATTCACACAGCTCACAAATCTAATTGATTTTATCCTATCTGCCTGTGTATATCAAAACTGGCACTCACATATAGAATCCGGCATCACAAGTTGTGGCTTAACCTGCTGTGCTGTCCAGGGGCCAGCACTGTGGAGTAGCGGGTAGACCCGCCACCTGTGATGCCGCATCCCATATGGGCGCCAGTTCGAGTCCTGGCTGCTCCACTTCTGATCCAGCTCTCTGCTGTGGCCCGGGAGGGCAGTGGAGGATGGTCCAAGTCCTTGGGCCCCTGCACCCACGTGGGAGACCTGAAAGAAGCTCCTGGCTCCTGGCTTCGGATCTGCACAGCTCTGGCCATTGCGGCCATCTGGAGAGTGAACCAGAGGATGGGAAACTTTCTCTCTCTCTCTCTCTCTCTCTCTCTCTCTCTTTGCTTCTCCTTCTCTCTGTGTATAACTCTGACTTTCAAATAAATAAATAAATCTTTTTAAAAAAATGTACTGTTCAGTGACAATAAATTTGCACCATCTTCATTTTAAAATTTTTTTTTAATTTATTTGACAGAGTTAGTGAGAGAGAGAGAGACAGAGAGAAAGGTCTTCCTTCCATTGGTTCACTCTCCGAATGGCCGCTACAGCCGGCGCTAAGCCGATCCGAAGCCAGAAGCCAGAAGCTTCTTCCTGGTCTCCCACGTGGGTGCAGGGGCCCAAGCACCTGGGCCATCCTCCACTGCCCTCCCGGGCCACAGCAGAGAGCTGGACTGGAAGAGGAGTAACCGGGACTAGAACCCGGCACCCTCATGGGGTGCCAGCGCCACAGGTGGAGGATTAGACTAGTGAGCCATGGCGCCGGCCCCACACCATCCTCATTGTTTTATATTATACCTCATCGTGGTTTGTTTTTTTTTTTTTTTTGCATCTTAACCGTCAGATGGTGGAAATCAGAAGCTTGATTTACACATCATATTCAGTTGAAATCATCAAAAAGAGGTATACGTACAATGATGTAAAGGCAAATCCATTTGAACAGCGGTTCCTTCCTGGCGTGCAGGGACCCAGGTGTTTTGCTGTGTGTATTCCCTCTATCTGTCCCACATTTGGTACACAAGGCAACACGGCATGTGTTTTGTTTCCATCATTCTAGATGTGTTTTAACTGCCTTTGATTCAGAGAGAAGCATGGCACACAATTTGCACCACACTGCTCAGGGACAAGCTAAACCAAAGCAAGCACATTGGTCAGGTCCCCTACCAACTTGTTATGAAATGCTACCTGCAATGAGTGTATTAGAATTTGCATAGGGGCCGGTGCTGTGGCATAGCGGATAAAGCTGCCACCTGCAGTGCCAGCATCCCATATGGGCGTAGGTTCCAGTCCTGGGTGCTCCACTTCCGATCCAGCTCTCTGCTATGTCCAGGGAAAGCAGTAGAAGATGGCCCAAGTCTTTGGGTCCCTGCACCTGCGTAGGAGACCAGTGGAAAGAACGGGGCCATCAAAGAAGGAGGTACCTTTCTCTGAAGGGAGGAGAGAACTTCCACTGTGACTATGACCCTGTCGGAATAAGATCGAAGTCGGTGAACCCTAAAGGCTTCCATAGCCTCGGCAACTCATGACTAGAGCCTAGGGAGATTACTGATGCCATAAACAAGAGTGTCAAATTGTTAAATCAACATCAGGAGTCACTGTGTACTTACGTCTCATGAGGGATCCGTGCTTAATGTGTTGTCCAATGTGAAGTAATGCTATAACTAGTACTGAAACAGTATTTTTACACTTTTATGTTTCTGTGTGGGTGCAAACTAGAAAGCTTTCTATAGACAGATACATTCCCCTTACCATGATGGCTTCTAGGAATCTAAGGTGGCCCTACATGTCAGAGAGCCCAGGTCTAACTTGTTCTGTGGAGAAACAGAGGAAAAGCAAGAGCGGAAGTGTTTGTTGAATGATTAGTCGAGATGGAACACGAAGGACAATGCTGAAAAATGGTCCATGACTGGTAACAGCTGGCCCTGGCAGGTCCCTGAAGGTCCTTAGTAACGGGTTTGTGTTCCCCTGCATCCGAGTACGGAGGCTGGCAGCGTCTGGGGCGGGGCGGGGCGGGGCGGGGTGGGGCAAGGGGAGGCAGCACTCAGCCATTTGGTCTGGATCCCGAGTGTGGTGCCGCCTCAAACCTTGGCCGGTTCCCACACAACCTTGTGTGACATCCAGTGAGTTTCTGCACCGACTGATCTCTGAGGGTGTGCTTCTCCTGTCCCCCGCATGTGGCTGGGGGTCATGTGACTTTCTCATCTCCACGTTCTCCTCCCCACGCCACCTCTCAACCCACAAAGCCCCTCCTGGCCTGCACCGAGAAGGCACTGAGCGCCACTGTGTCACATTCTGCGAGGCAGAACGAAGCGCACGGCCAGTCCTGGCTTGAGAGAGCCGCCCCTCATTGAAGAGAAAGGCTCAGGGACACCAGGAAGTCTCTGTACAGGTGGCACTGGGGCCTCTGACAGGCCGAGTGGACGTCGCTGACAGCAGCATTGCCACTTCCCGAACACCGGGATCCACATGATCATGAACCAGCACCCTAATGCTACGAGCAAGTGAGGAGGTTGCAAGCCTCGGAACACTGTATGCTCTCTTTTGTCAAGGGAGAGTCAGGTTGCTGGGGGCTGGCACTGTGGCATAGAGGGTTATGTGAAACACCCACATCCGGTATGGGCATGGATTTGAGTCCCGGCTGCTCCACTTCCGATCCAATTCCTTGCTAATGCACCTGGAAAAGCAGCAGAAGCTGGCCCAAGTGCCTGGGCCCCTGCACACACGTGGGAGACCCAGAAGAAGCTCCTGGCTTCAGCCTGGCCCAGCCTTGGCCATTACAGGCACCTGCAGAGGGAACCAATACGTAAAAGATTTCTCTCTCTCTCCCTCTCTCTCTGTAATCGCTCTCTACCTTTCAAATTAAAAAAGTCAGGGTGCTGAGGATGCTTGTGGTAGCCTTTACCCCCCCCCCCAGGAGCATTGTTATGTTCTTCCCAAAAAGCTATTTATATATATATATATATATATATATATAAAACATATATATATGACCAAAATATATATATATTTTAAAGATTTATTTATTCATTTGAAAGTTAGTGATATACAGAGAGAGAAGAGAAAGGGAGAGAGGTCTTCCAACCGCTGGTCTACTCCCCAACTGGCCACTGCTTGGAACTGAGCTGACCCTAAGCCATGAGCTTCCTCTGGGTCTCCCACGCGAGTGCAGGGGCCCAAGGACTTGGTGCGTCTTCCACTGCTTTCCCAGGCCATAGCAGGGAGTTAGATGGGAAGTGGAGCAGCCGGGACTCGAACAGCACCCATATGGGATGCCAGCACTGCAGGCGGTGGCTTCACCCACTATGCCATAGCACCGGCTCCGTATATTGTGTTTTTTAATTGAAGTGAAATTCCTACTGCATACAAGTAATCTTCTGAAACTGTAAAACCCAGTGGCATTCACAACCGTGCCCACCATCCAGCTCCAGAACACGTTCATGATCCCAAGCAGAAATGCTATAGCCATGGGGCCGGCGCTGTGGCGCAGTGGGTTAAAGCCCCAACCTGCATTGCCGGCATCCCATGTGGGCGCCAGTTCGAGTTCCTGCTGCCCCTCTTCCAATCCAGCTCTTGCTACGACCTGGGAAAGCAGTGAAAGATGGCCCAAGTCCTTGGGCCTCTGCACCTGTGTGGGAAATCCAGAAGGAGCTCTTGGCTCCAGGCTTTGGATCAGTGCAGCTCTGGCCGTTGCAGTCATTTGGGGAGAGAACCAGCGGATGGAAGACCGCTCTCTCTCTGTCTCTACCCCTCTCTGTAACTCTTTCAAAAAGAAATAAAATAATTCTTAAAAAATAATAAATGCTATATCCATGAGCTCGCTCCCCGTTCCCCGCAATCCGCAGCTCCTGGCGACCCCTGATCTGCTCTCTGTATATGTGAACTGGCCTACTCTGGATATTTCATGTCAAAGAAATCAGATAACATTAGCTTTTTGTGTCTGGCTTCTTTCAGGTACATGATGTTTTTGACATGCATCCAAATCCTAGCCTGCACCAAAACGAGCTGAATCAAAGACATTTTCCTAAATATCATTTTATCATCCCTCTGAGCCGTTCACAATAAATGTGCCTCATTATTTGTGACACCCCCTCTTAATTCGGGTGTTTGGCAAATGAGCAGACCATAGTGCTCCCCAGCAGCCGCCCAGGAGAGGGGCGGTGCAAAGCCCCTCGTCGGCATTGGTCAGGCACTTGAGATAAGAGCACAGGTGGCTGAGAACAAGAAAGGCCTGTGGCCTTGACACTGTAACCAGAGTCCCTGTGTTTGACGACACCGCAGCGGGAGGAAACATGATAAGCAGGAGGAATCCTCGCTCCTCCGCGAAGGAGGGGCTTCTGCTCTTTCTTTTGTTGCATAGCTTGTTTTCTTATAATTGGCCACAGTTGTGAAACAAGCGTGCCAAGGGCCAGCATAAAAGCAGCTCTGTTAGCAGAATGCGGGCAGCTGCAAGTCCCCAGGAGGGGAGGGAAAGTCTGGCTCTGGGTAGAGTACCTGGTGTAGACAAAACACGCGCTATTGCTCCCGGGCACCCGAGGCTCTCCATCATACAGAAGCTTTTAAAACATTTCTAGACTTACACCTTTATGAGTATTTACGTGACTCTGCACACTAACAGTAAACCATGCAAAAGACAATTATACTGCTCACAGCCATCAGGCTGTAGAATTTCAAGTACATTTTAAAACATCAGTGATTTGAGGGCCGGTGCTGTGGTGTAGCAGGTTAAGCCACCGCCGACACCAGATCCCATGTGGGCACCAGTTCGAGTCCCAGCTGCTCCACTTCTGATCCGGTTCCCTGCAAATGCTCCTGGGAAAGCACTGAAACATGGCCCAAGCGCTTGGGCCCCTGCACCCACCTAGGAGACCCGAATGGAGTTCCAGACTCCTGGCTTTGGCCTGGCTCAGCTGTTGTGGCCATCTGGCAAATGAACCAGCAGATGGAAGATTCATTCTCATTCTCTCTCTCTCTCTCTCTCTAACTATGCCTTTCAAATAAATAAATCTTTTTCAAAACATGAGCAGGGCCCTCATTGTGGCACAGCTAATTAAGCCACGGCTTGCCATGCTGGCATCTCATATCAGAACACCAGTTCAAGTCTCAGCTACTCCATTTCCGATCCAGTTCCCTGTTGTGTGCCTGGAAAAGCAGTGGAAAATGGCCCAGGTCCCTGGCCCCCTGTCTCCCATGCAGGAGACCCAGATGGAATGCCAGGTTCCTGGCTTTGGCCCAACGCAGCCATTGCAGCCATTTGGGGAGTGACTCAGCGGATGTAAGAGCCCCCCACCCCGTGTACTTGTGCACTTCCTGTCTCCATAAATGTTCTTCCCTTTGGAGATGGTCCAGATAAAGATTACGCACTAATTACCTCACTTTATTATTCACCAAGGTCACAAAGTCAAAATTAGAGTAGATTGACATTGAAGAACTTCACAATGCCAGTTGATGGGTAAAAATCTGACAGAGATACATGACACTTTAAAACTTTAATCACTTTACAAAATGGAGTAACTTGGCAGGGCTACATAATTGCTGCTATCGATGGAAGTTTGAAAGGATCAATTTTTCAAATAAGGGCAATAGTTATTATAACTCAATCTGGTTCAACTGATGGATTTACAATTATATGACCTGAACTATTTAGTGTAAGAAAAGAGTTTAAAGGGCGGTGCTGTGGCAGAGCGGGTAAAGGTGCCACCACAGTACTGCATCCCACACGGTGCCAGCTCAGTTCACATCCCAGCTGCTCTGCTTCCCGTCCAGCTCTCTGCTATGACCTGGGAAAGAAGCAGAAGATGGCCCAAGTGCTTGGGCCCCTGCACCCACGTGGGAGACCCGCAGGAAGCTCCTGGCTCCTGACTTCGGATCGGACAGTTTCTGGTTGTTGTAGTCATTTGGGAATGAACCAGCGGATGAAAGCTCGCTCGCTCGCTCGCTCTCTCTCTCTCTCTCTCTCTCTGCCTCCCTCTCTCTGTGTCTCCTCTCTCTCTGTAACTGCCTTACAAATCAATAAATCTTAAAAAAAAAAGAGTTTAAGAAGTGCCATTTAACAAAGCTTCTTGTGAGATACTAACAATAAATACATCTCGATTTTTGCAAAAGGAAAAGTGTGACCCGTGCTAGATTTCACACTGTGATAGTGGGGAAGAAGGCAGCAAGGTATCTTTTAAAGGAAAAGTCCGCAAAGCAGTCTCCTTAATTCAAGGTTTTGCCTTGTGAAGAAGTACTGAAGGAGCCTGGCTGTTTGATCACTAAAAAGGACCGGCTGTGTGATTTGGCAATGACTATGAAGAACACGGCCTTGCCACCCAAAGCTACCCGGCACCAGGCTTACATGTCCAGGACTCCTGGGAGCTGGTGCAATCTCCCAGACTGACAGTGTCCACCCATTGGCCCAGTGGAAGTAGAAGGGGTGGGACTATCCTTAGGGGACAGAGGACTGCCTCTTTGCTTTCTAATTCCCATCAAGGTCACAGGCAGCCTCTCCATTTGTCTCTCCTATGTTGTTAAAGCCCTTTAAATATCAGTAAGCATGAGTCCTTCAAAGAGCCTGTGGAGAGGCCGGCATTGTGGCATAGCAGGTTAAGCAGCCACCTGCAATGCTGGCATCCCATCCGGGGACCCATCTGAGTCTGGGTTGCACTTCTTCCTGTCCAGCTCCCTGCTGATGCGCGCGAAAGCAGCGGAGGATGGCCCAGGTACTTGGGTTTCTACCACCCATGTGGGAGACCCGGATGGAGCTCCAGGCTCCTGGCTGTTGTGGGCATTTGGGGGAGTGAATCAGCAGATGGAAGATCTCTCTCCCTCTCCTTCTCTCACTCTGCCTTTCAAATAAACAAAGTTTTTTGAAAAGATAGCTTTATTCTGGTGCCAACGCTTTTGAAATGCATGCATATGAGGGGCCTTGAAAGAGTTTATGGACGTGCATATTACGAAGACACTGTGCATGCAGAAACTATGCACTCCACTTAACCACCATGCCAAATGCCCACCCTGCTTATTTTTTCACATTTTCAGTTTTTTAGAGTGTTGATGACAAAAACTTCTATAATTTGATTAATTTTTTGCTTTTCCCATTTCAGCATTTAGAAATTACCTTTCAAAAAAAAAAACAACAACTATTTGAGGGGTCAGCGTGGTGGCGCAGCAGGTTAAAGCCCTGGCCTGCAGTGCCTGCATCCCATATGGGTGCTGGTTCAAGACCCAGCTGCTCCACTTCTGATCCAGTTCTCTGCTATGGCCTGAGAAAGCAGTGGAAGATGGCCCAAGTCCTTGGGCCCCTGCACCCATGTGGGAGACCCAAAAGAAGCTCCTGGCTCCTGGCTTCCGATTGGCAAAGCTCTGGCCACTGTGGTCATCTGGGGAGTGAACCAGCAGATGGAAGTCCTCTCTCTCTCTCTCTCTCTCTCTCTCTCTCTGCCTCTGCCTCTCTGTAACTGTACCTTTCAAACAAATAAAATAAATCTTTCAAAAAAATCACTTGGCAGCAATTAAGAGAGTGACAGACAGCACATACACATACACAAACACAAACACAGAGACCTTGCAGCCCCAAACATTCCCAACACCTGCAGCGGGGCCAGGCTGAAGCCAAGAACTGGGAACTCTGTGTGGGCGGCAGGGCCTCGAGGACTTGAGCCAGCACCTGCTGCCTCCCAGGGTGCACTAGCAGGAAGCAGGAGTGGCAAGCGGAGGAGCAGGAAATGAAAGCCAGGCACTCTAGCACAGCATCCGGGCATCTGAGCTGTCCTAACTGCGGCGCCCGGAAATTACCTTTATGCACAGAAAAAAAAGCATGATGGTTTTGTCCCCACAAGACCACTTTATTTAAAATATCTAAACAAGTGACTGTGTATACAGGAGGACAGGTCCACATTGTATGGGGACCAAAAGCTATACCGTTAGGGGTCTGTCTTTAAGAGAAAGAATGCAGAGCTTGGTGTTCGAGTCCCGGCTGCTCCACTTCTGACCCAGCTCCCTGCTATGGCCTGGGAAAGCAGAGGAAGATGGCCCAGGTCCTTGGGCCCCTGTACCCACGTGGGAGATCCGGATGGATATCCCAGACTGTTGCAGCCATTTAGAGAGTGAAGCACAGATGGAAGATCTCTCTCTCTCTCTCTCTCTCTCTGTAACTGCATTTCAAGGAAATAAATCTTTTTTTTTTTTCTTTTCTTTTCTTTTTTTTTTTTTTTTTTAGTTTTGACAGGCAGAGTGGACAGTGAGAGAGAGAGAGACAGACAGAAAGGTCTTCCTTTTGCCGTTGGTTCACCCTCCAATGGCCGCCGCGGTCGGCGCGCTGCGGCCGGCGCACCACGCTCGTCCGATGGCAGGAGCCAGGAGCCAGGTGCTTTTCCTGGTCTCCCCATGGGGTGCAGGGCCCAAGCACCTGGGCCATCCTCCACTGCACTCCCGGGCCACAGCAGAGGGCTGGCCTGGAAGAGGGGCAACCGGGACAGAATCCGGTGCCCCGACCGGGACTAGAACCCGGTGTGCCGGCGCCCCAAGGCGGAGGATTAGCCTGTTGAGCCACGGCGCCGGCCAGGAAATAAATCTTTTAAAAAAGAAATAGAATGCAAAATTAGTTGCAAAATTGTAGATTTATATGGAAGAAGAAAAACCACAACAAATTATAACATTTCAAAACCTGACAAACGCCAGGGAAAGCACACAAGCCAGCCAAGCACTATTGTTGTCACCGTCACTGTTACGTTTTCTGCTTGACCTACCCCATTGACACTGCGGCCGCGTGTTCTGTGGCGCGTCTCCATCTGACAATGCTTCGTTCCTCTCTGGAGGGAGCAGGAAGACAAGGCCGTCAGGGGGTTTGTTGGTGGGGTTCGTGCAGTCTCTTTCCGCCTCTCGCCCTCATCAGTGAAGTCGCTGCAGCAGCTGCCTCTGTGGCCTCGTGCTCAGGCCGGAGGACCAGCTCTTGGGGCTGGCCTGAGGTCTGGCCTAGCCATACGCTGGAGACTCTGCCTGTCTCGCTCTGGGGGGGGTGGGGGCCACGTCACTGCTCTCGCCGGCCCCAGTTCTGTCCATCCCAGGACCCTCCTAACGACCGTGAAGCCAGCTCAGCGCCCCCACCATCCAGAGCGGCTCTCCTTTGTTCACGCTCCTGGAAGTCAAGGGGAAGTCAGGCTACTCGCAGAGGCCCGCAGGGTTTGTTAAGGAAGCCTGCCAGGGCTCCCCACCCTGCTGTGGCTTCTTGTCGGCTTTTTTGTTTTTTTCTTTTTTTTAGGATTTATTTATTTGAGAGGTAGAGTTACAGAGAGAGGAAAAGACAGAAAGAGAGGCCTTCCATCTGCTGGTTCATTCCCCAGATGACCATAATGGCGGGAACTGAGCCGATCCAAAGCCAGGAGCCAGGAGCTTCTTGCGGGTCTCCCACGTGGGTGCAGGGGCCCAAGGGCTTGGGCATCTTCCACTGCCTTCCCAGGCCACAGCAGAGAGCTGGACTGGAGGGGGAGCAGCCGGGTCTACCACCCAGCATCCACACAGGCTGCCGCTGCCACAGGCAAAGGCTTAGCCTACTGCGCCACAGCACGGGCCCCTGGCAGCTTCTCTTAAGGGGCCAGTACCCTCACAGCCTCGGGCATCTGGGCTCACATTTTCAACTGTTTTCTTCCTGGGAGTCTTTGAAACCAAGTGGAGTCGGAATTCCAGCAGCTCTCAGAGCCTGGGTACCCTCCTTCATTCATCCCCTCCACAAGTGGCCCACGGCGCCTTTCTTGTTTTTTTTTGGTTTTTAATTCTCATGTATTCAAAAGACAGAGAGACAGAGATAACTTCCATCCACTGGTTCACTCTCCAAATGGCCACATGGCCGACTGATTTGGGCTGAAGCCACAAGCTGGGAACTCCATCCGGGTCTCCCACGTGCATGAGCTGTTAGCTACAGCTCGCAAGATGCGCCTTAGCAGGAAGCTGGATCGGAAGCAGGACCCAGGCGCTCTGACAGGATGAAGACATCTTGAGCGGCCTCTTAACCACTGCCCGAACACCCAACCCAGGGTATCTTGCAAAGGAAACGCCCATCTACGTATTGCTACAATCACACCGACAGGTGTAAAGAGAAAGCGAGCCCCACCATTATGTTAAGTGAAATAAGCCAGGCCTGGAAAGACAAACATTACATTTCCTCTGTCATAATGTGGAAGTTAGAAACCGTGGATCTGAACTCCAATTAGTGACTGAGAAAGGCGGGGGTGGCTGGGGACAGGGACACACAGTCATGTAGAAGTAGCAAGGTCTGGTGTTCTCCGGAACAGTGGGAGCTGCTGTAGTTCACAATGCTGTCGTCTGCATTTTGTGAAGAACTGCAATGCTCCAAGCATAAAGAAACGATAGGGCCAGAGCCGTGCTGTAGCCGGTAACCACCGCCTGTGACGCCAACACCCACACAAGCTCTGGTTCAAGTCCTGGCTGCTCCGCTTCCCACCCAGCTCCCTCCTGATGGCTTGGGAGAGCAGCAGCAGGTGTTTCCCAAGTGTTTGGGTCCCTGCCACGCACGTGAGAGGCCCAAAGGAAACTCCTGGCTCCCGGCTTTGTTGCAGCCAACAGGGGAGTGAGCCAGAGGACAGGAGATCTCTCTTTCTCTCTCTCTCTCTCTCCCCCTCCATCCCTTCCTCTCTCCTTGTCTCTCACTCTAACTCTGCCTTTCAGGTGAATAATCTTTTTTAAAGATTTATTTAGGGAGAGAGTGAGAAAAAAAATGTTCCATCTGCTGGCTCACTGCTCAAATGGCCAAAACGGCTAGAGTTGGGCTGACTGCGGCTTCACCCGGGACCCTATGGATAAATATTTTTTTTTTTAAAAAAAGGAATGATAAGGTGGAAATGCTAAGCACTGATTTGATCCGTGCTGTCTACATGTGCTGAAATATTAGACTGCACCCCCCAAAAATGTACGATTATTATATGTGAATCGAAAAGTGTATGAAACCATTGTGGAACACATGTGCAAAATTAAAATTCTTTTTTAAGAAAGAATCTTATCAAACCCTCAGGCATGCTGGTACTGTCATGGGCTTGTCCTCGGAGACCACGAGGCCCTCCCTCGGCACTGTGCCCAGACAGCTACGGTCTGTGGGCCCCGGGCAGGTGGATGGGCTGCCCCCAGCGAAGCACTACACACAGCGAGGTGCTCCACTGGGACCCATTGCTGAGGGTTGAGCAGCCTTGGCCCAGTTTCTGTGTTTTCTTGGGCTCCCTCGGGCTGTTCAGAGTGGGCAGACAGCTGGAGGCGCTCACTCAGTGCCCTCCTTTACAGGACCCCGCAACGTGCTCAGACGTTGTAGATGCGGTAGGACCACCCCAGGCTGCTCTCCGCATCTCTCCTGGGAGACGCAGACAGGCGGCAGGAAACAGGCAGGAGCAGCTGACCGGCCATTGCTAGGGGCCCCTGGCCCAGAACCAGGCCTAGCACATCGCACTGGCTCTGAGCAAACATGCCCTGGGCTCAGACCGGAAGCTCAGAGAACACCCCTGGGACGGGGCTGCAGGTGGGACTTCCGTGTGGGAGTCAGGACGCCTCACGCGGCTTCGGGTTTCTCACCTGGAAGCCAGATTTGCGGAGGGGTCTTGTCAGTTCTGAGTCCGGGAGCACAGCCAAGATTCCCCAAAACAGGACTCCTGCAAGACAGGAGGAAGCCACAAAACAGCGTGGTCCCTGGGAGCAAGGCCCAACTCCGCCATCAGCAGCAGAAAGACGAGCTCCTAGAGGATGCTGGGACTGGACTCCCAGGCCCCGGCTCTGCTCCGACGGCAGCTATCCTGACGCTGGGGACCCTGGGGGAAGAACGCTGGGACCCTTGAAGGCAGAGAGAGCTGGCTGAGGTGCAGTTTGCAGGGACAGAGGTTCAAGATGCTCTTGGGGACGTGCGACGAGGTTTTCCCAAGGGCTAAAGCCTGCCGCGTCTTGGTGAGTGGGGTGGATTCAGCCTGGGTCATGTTGTCCGAGCCACGTCTCCAAGAAGCGCCTGCTGCGGGGATCTTAATTATAAATAATGAGCAGCGTGGCTGGGAGCTTCAACCTGAAGCACAGTGCCAGAAAGTCCGCTTCTTTCTCAGGACGAAGTGCCGCTCAAGCTGGCGAAGACATGCTTGATCTGAAGTTGGGCAGAACTAGTGAGACCGCAAACCTCGGCAAGGGAAGCAGGAGAAAAGAGTTTAGGGGGGCCCCTGCTCCCCCTCACGCCAGCTCCCTGCTCCTGTGTGCCCTGGGAGGCAGCAGTGACCGCTCGCCTTTGGGGCCCCTGCCACCCACGTGGGAGACTTGATGGAGCTCCAGGCTCCTGGCTTCAACAGCCTGGCTCAGATCCTGCTGTTATGGGCAAGTGGAAGATCTCTGTATCCAGTGCTCCCATTCTCTCTCTCTCTCTCTCTCTCTCTCTCTCTCTCTCTCTCTCTCTCTCTCCTGTCTGCCTTTCCAAGAAAATAAATAAATAAATGTCTAAAATAATGGACATTGTGAATGACTTTATGACAACACATTTGAAAATACACTTGAAATGAACAAATTGCTAGAAAAAGAAATTGCCACTGTAGACTCAAGGAAAAGAAGAGCACTTAAAGAGTCACATAATCATAATTCTTAAGCGATAATTGAGTATCTCTGTCCACAGCAAGCTCTAGGCCTAGACAACTTCATAGGCAACACCAAGCCAATATTCAAGAAAAAGTAATTCTAATCTTTCATGCATCGCTTCAGAGAATTAAGAAAGGGGATACAGTCTTGTCACAAAGCAAACAATGGGCCGGCGCTGTGGCATAGCGGGTAAACTGCCATCTGTAGTGCCGGCATCCCATATGGGAGCCGGTTCGAGTCCTGGCTGCTCCAATTCCATTCCAGCTCCCTGCTATGGCCTGGGAAAGCAGCAGAACATGGCCCAAGAGCTTGGACCCCTGCACCCACGTGGGAGGCCCCAAGTAGGCTCCTGCCTCCTGACTCTGTCCTGGCCTGGCCCCAACCACTGTGGCCATTTGGGGAGTGAACCAGCAGATGCAAGATCTCTCTCTCCTTCTCTCCCCCTCTCTCTGTAACTCTGCCTTTCAAATAAATAAATAAATCTTAAATAAAAGAAAAAGCATCCATTCCTGATGAAAACAAAAAGTTAAGAATTGCTCGTCAGTATTTTGACCAAGACAGATTGTAGTATCTGCACTTTTCAGCTTAAAAACAGAGCTTAGAGGCCTAGGAATAAAATGAACTTTTAAAAAAAGATTTATATATTTGAAAGTTAGAGTTACAGAGAGAGAAGCAGAGGCGGGGTGGGGGGTCTTCTATCTGTTGATTCACTCCCCAATTGGCCGAAATGGCTGGAGCTGAGCTGATCCGAAGCCAGGATCCAGGAGCTTCTTCCAAGTCTCCCACATGGGTGCAGGGGCCCAAGCACTTGGGTCATCTTCTAATGCTTTCCCAGGCCATAGCAGAGAGCTGGATCAGTGGATCAGAAGAGGAGCAGCTGGGACTAGAACCGGCACCCATAAGGGATGCTGGCACTGCAGGCAGCGGCTTTACCTGCTACACCACAGTGCCAGCCCCAAAATGAACTTTCTTAGCAAACGATCTATGAGAATAGATACAACATTATATTTGTAAAAAGTTGAAAGCTTTCTCTTAAGAGCACAAATAAGAAAAATATAATTACTATTTTCACCACTTTTTTAAAGCTTTATTTATCTGAAAGGCAGAATGAGAGAGAGAGAGAGAGAGAGAGAGAGAGAGAGAGAGAGAGAATCTTCTATCCGCTGGTTCACAATTGCCATGGCTGGGCCCGTCTGAAGCCAGGAGCCAGGAGCTTCATCTGGGTCTCCCACGTGGGTGCAGGGGCCCAAGGACTTGGGTCATCGTTCGCCACTTTTCTAGATGTGGTGCATTAGCAGGGAGCTGGATTGGAAGTGGAGCAGCTGGGACTCACAGCTTAACCTGCTTGTGTTACCATGACAGGCCCACCACTTTACTTTTGATGTCTATTGTAAAATGTCAAAGAATCTAAGCATACATCACTACAGTTGCTAAGAGAGTTTGACAAAGTTGCTGGATACGTGGGGTTGACGTCATGGCGTAGTGGGTAAGGTGACCGCTTGCGGCACCAGCATCCCATATGGACACAGGTTTGAGTCCTGGCTATTCCACTTCTGATTCGGCTCCCAAGTGCTTGGACTCCTGGACCCATATGGGAGACCTAGATGGAGTTCCAGACACTTGGCTTTGGACTGGCCCAGTCTTGGCCATTGTGGCCATCTGGAGAGTGAACCACTGGATGGAAGATCTCTGTCTCTACCTCTCTCTCCCCTCTGTGACTCTGCCTTTCAAATAAATATTTTTTAAAAAGAGTGCTGGGTACAAAATCAATACATAAAAATCATTTGATGGAATAGTATGAACATTCCTCACAAAATTAAAAATAAAACTACCATGTAATCCAGCAACCCTGCTCCTGGATGTATAGACATATCCAAGGGAAAAGAAATCAGTCTATCGCTGAGACGTTCGCACTTCTGTGTTTATTACTGTGCACAATAGCCATGATGTGGGATCAGCCTGAGTGCCCATCCACTGATGAGTGGATGAAGCAAATGTGATACGTACATAGTGGAATACTTACTCTTCATTTGCAGCCACGTGGCTGGAGCCAGAGGCTATCATGTGAAGTGAAGTAAACCTGTGCTCTCACTTGTGCAGGAATCTAATGAGGTTGATATTGGGGGCAGGTGTTGTGCACAACAGGCTACGTAGCTGCTTGGGATACCCACATCGCATACGGGAGTTCTGGTTCGAGTCCTGGCTACTCCATGTTCACTCTGGCGCTCTGTTAATGTGCTTGGGAGACAGCAGGTGACGGCTCAAGGACTTGAGTCCAGAAACCCAAATGGAGTTCCTGGCTACTGGCTTTGACCTGGTCCAGTCCTAGCTGTTGCAGGCATTTGGGGAGTGAATGAGTGGGTGGAAGATCTCTTTGTCTCTGTCTCTCTCTGCCTTTCAAGTAAATAAAAATAAATTTTAAATAAGACACAGACTTTAATAAGAGGGAACATGTTTCTTTATTTAAAAGATGTACTTATTTGAAAGTCAGAGAGATCTTCCATCCACTGATTCATTCTCCAGATGGCTGCCACAGCCAGAGATGGGCCAGGCCGAAGCCAGGAGCCTCTTCCAGGTCTCACACCTGGGTGGCAGGGGCCCAAGTCCTCAGGCCATCTTCTGCTGCTTTCCCAGGCACATTAATAGGGAGCGGGATTGGAAGTGGAGAAGCTGGGACTCAAACTGGGGCCCATATGGAATGCTGGCATCACAGACAGCAGCTTTACTCGCCACGCCACAGCACCAGCCCTGGGAAAAACTGTTCTTAAGAAAGACCATGTAGGCCGGCGCCGTGGCTCAACAGGTTAATCCTCCGCCTTGCGGCGCCGGCACACCGGGTTCTAGTCCCGGTCGGGGCGCCGGATTCTGTCCCGGTTGCCCCTCTTCCAGGCCAGCTCTCTGCTGTGGCCCGGGAGAGCAGTGGAGGATGGCCCAGGTGCTTGGGCCCTGCACCCCATGGGGAGACCAGGAAAAGCACCTGGCTCCTGGCTCCTGCCATCGGAAAAAAAAAAAAAAAAGACCATGTAGATCCATCTCCAGACATGGAGTTGTCTCCTAGAGCTATGGCAGTGAGTGCGGTGTGGTGTGGACACAGGGATAGACAGACCAATGTGACTGAACTGAGGGCCCAGAAGTAGCTCCTTGCTTATGTTGCCTCTTTTTTTTTTTTTTTTTTTTTTTTACAGGCAGAGTGGACAGTGAGAGAGAGAGACAGAGAGAAAGGTCTTCCTTTTGCCGTTGGTTCACCCTCCAATGGCCGCCGCGGTCGGCGCGCTGCGGCCGGCGCACCGCGCTCGTCCGATGGCAGGAGCCAGGAGCTAGGTGCTTTTCCTGGTCTCCCCATGGGGTGCAGGGCCCAAGCACCTGGGCCATCCTCCACTGTACTCCCAGGCCACAGCAGAGGGCTGGCCTGGAAGAGGGGCAACCGGGACAGAATCCGGTGCCCCGACCGGGACTAGTACCCGGTGTGCCGGCGCCGCAAGGCGGAGGATTAGCCTGTTGAGCCACGGCGCCGGCCTATGTTGCCTCTTGATACATGGAAATGAAAATGAAACTGTAGGGGTCAGTGTAGTAGGCTGAGCCTCTGCCTGCAGTGCCAGCATCCCATATGGGCGCCAGTTCTAGTCCCGGCTGCTCCTCTTCCGATCCAGCTCTCTGCTGTGGCCTGGGAAAGCAGTGGAGGATGGCCCAAGTCCTTGTGCCCCTCACCACATGGGAGACCTGGAGGAAGCTCCTGGCTCCTGGCTTCAGATCAGCACAGCTCCAGCCATTGGGGCCATCTGGGGAGTGAACCAGCGGATGGAAGACCTCTCTCTCTGTCTCTACCTCTCTCTGTAACTCTGTCTTTCAAATAAATAAAATAAATCTTTAAAAAAAAAACTAAATCTAAAGGGCAAAGCTACCGATTTTTCAGAAAAAAAAACATGACAACATGTCCATTAGGAGGAGTAAGCTAGTGGTTACATGGACACTTGCTGCACTATATTCGATGTACTTTATTTCAAACAGCTTTATCAAGGTATAGCTTACATGCAAAAAAGTGTGTGTGCTTAAAGTATGTAATGAGGGCCAGCGTTGTGGCGGAGCAGGTTAAGCCGCCTCCTGTGATGTCGGCCTCACACATGGGCACCAATTAGGGGTCCCAGGTGCTCCGCTTCTGATTACTGCCTGCTAATGGTCTGGGGAAAGTGACAGCGGATGACTCAAGTGCTTTTTTTAAAAAAAGATTTATTTATTTACTTGAAAGGCAGAATTACAGAGAAGCAGAGGCAGAGAGAGAGAGAGAGAGAGAGAGAGAGAGAGAGAGAGGTCTTCCACCCGCTGGTTCACTTCCCAAATGGCCGTAATGGCCAGAGCTGGGATGATCTGAAGCCAGGAGCCAGGAGCCTCTTCCGGGTCTCCCACGTGAGTGCAGGGACTCAAGGACTTGGGCCATCTTCCACTGCTTCCCAGGCCATAGCAGAGAGCTGGATCAGAAGTGGAGCGCTGGGGACTCCAACTGGCGCCCGTATGGGATGCCAGCACTGCAGGTCGAGGCTTTACCTGCTGTGCCACAGCGCCAGCCCTGACTCAAGTGCTTGGGCCCCTGCCACCCATATGGGAGATCTGGAAGAAATTCCTGGCTCCTGGTTTGGCCTGGCCTGTCCCTGGCTGTTGCAGCCATCTGGGAGGTGATGGAAGATTCCCTCTCCCTCCCCCTCCCCTCCCCCCCTCCCCCTCCCCTCCCCCCTCCCCCTCCCCTCTCCCCCTCCCCCTCCCCTCCCCCTCCCCCCCTCCCCCTCCCCCTCCTCCTCCCCTCCCCCCCTCCCCCTCCCTCTCCCTCTCCCTCCTTCTCTATCTGTAACTCTGACTTTCAAATAAACAAATCTTAAAAAAAGTAAAAGTATCCAACGTGGTCCATTTTGGCCTATATACTCGTAAAATCACCACAATCCAGGGAGTGAGCAAAGCAATTGCCCCCAGAAACCTGCTTCCGCCCCTCTGTGCGTCCTTCCCAGCCGCTCTCCTATACCCCCAGCTCGGGCTGTCTCTGTGGGTGAGCTTGCCTGCCTCATGGTCGCCGAGTATGGTTCCACTGCTTGGTTCTCCTTCACCTCTGTGCGTTTTGGGGAGGGTACAGGTCACCCATCACCCCACTCAGAGTGGCCAAAGCAGGTCTATCCTTTTTTTAAGCACTAATTTTTATAAGGACTAATTAGGTTTCATTGGACTCAAACCACTTGTGATCAATTCTTATGTGACATAACTTTTGTCATGAAGTTGAGGCTCAGCATATTTTACTAAGTGACCCAAGGATGGCCATGGCCTCCCCAGAATTCACAGAGAGCTTCATTGCAGGTAGAGATGGCAGAGGGACCACCTATGGTTAATTCCGCACCCTCGGAAGGCTCCCATGAAGCAACTTTTGGGAGAAAAAAATGATAGAAATCTACACGAACGTGGACGGCAGAGGGTGAAACAAGATTTTGAGAGTTGGGCAAACAGCTCCTGGAGAGGGAGAGGGAGAGGGAGTAGGAGCCGAAGGCTGAGGGCCGAGAGCTGCAGCTCAGTGCGGAGGGGCTGACAGGAAGAGGTCTCTGACAGCTGCTCCGTGAGCACCTGCCACTAGCGGTGCTGCCAGGCCCAGGCAACCCTCTGGGTCTCTGTGCCCCTGGGTGACTGTGCCCCCTCCATCGCCCACAGGGAACTCATTCTCAGGAGAAGGCGACACGAGGCAGCACTGGCCACTGGGTGCAGGTGCCACTGGGGGAAAGGGGAACTCTGCCCAGGTTGACGCTGCAAACCCCGTCCTCTGTCCTCTGCTGGGCCCCGCCGCTGTGCAGCCCCAGCCCCGTCCTGCAGGCAGGCTGTTGGAAGTGCTTTCTCTGGGCAATCTAGAAGACTCACTGACGGATTCCCCCAAGCAAGCAGCCAGGCCAACCGTGCATGCAGTGGACTCCACCAGAGCCGCACGGACGGCCTGGAGCTTCCTGTGGCTTTCCCAGACTGCAGGGCGGGAGTCGCCAAACAGGCCACCGTGGGCTCCAGGTTCACGGCACTTCAGAGCTCTGAGGACAAAGGGAGGTGTCACCAAGCTTCCCCAGGGAGTTCAGGATAAAGCCAGTTTGCATTCCGGTTTCGAATGAGAGGGCCCACAGGTGCAGCCACAACAGGAGACACAGGCAAGACCCAGGAACAAACCAGGTTGACGACACTCGCAGGTATGTGGGACATGCTCCAGGGTGGAGCCAGAGGACGGGAGTGAAGGGCAGGAGGAGCACCGACCGGCCTTTCCTGGGCTTCCCAAGGAAGAGCGAGGCTGGGGAGGGCGCGCAGTGGGAAGACTTTCAGAAAGCTTCGGGCTGTCCAGCAGTCCCCAGCTGCCTGGCACCTGGCCCTCCGATGATAGAAGCAGAACATCGCCTCCTGGGCCCTGCGGGGCAGCCACAAGGTCTGTCTACAAACTGGGATTTTTGCACATCACAGGCCTGCTTCTCACTGTCTCTAAAAATTGCCTAGCTCGTGGCCAGTGTTATGCAGTGGGTAAAGCCGCCCACCTGTGATGCCGGCATCCAACATGGGTGCCAGTTCACATCCGGGCTGCTCCACTTCTTACCCTGCTGTGGCCTGGGAAAGCAGAGAAGATGGTCCAAGTGCTGGGGCTCCTGCACCCACGTGGGAGACCTGGAGGAAGCTCCTGGCTCCTGGCTTTGGATTGGCCCAGCCTCAGCCATTGTGGCCATTTGGGGAGTGAACCAGCGGATGGAAGACCTTTCTTTGTCTCTCCTTCTCTCTGTCTGTAACTCCATCTCTCAAATAAATAAAATCTTTTTTTTTTTTGACAGGCAGAGTGGACAGTGAGAGAGAGAGACAGAGAGAAAGGTCTTCCGTTGCCGTTGGTTCACCCTCCAATGGCCGCCGCAGTCGGCGCGCTGTGGCCGGCGCACCGCGCTCGTCCGATGGCAGGAGCCAGGAGCCAGGTGCTTTTCCTGGTCTCCCCATGGGGTGCAGGGCCCAAGCACCTGGGCCATCCTCCACTGCACTCCCGGGCCACAGCAGAGGGCTGGCCTGGAAGAGGGGCAACCGGGACAGAATCCGGCGCCCCGACCGGGACTAGAACCCGGTGTGCCGGCGCCGCAAGGCGGAGGATTAGCCTGTTGAGCCACGGCGCCGGCCATAAATAAAATCTTTTTAAAAAAAAAAAAAAGTATGTGGAAAGTTGGGTTAAAAGATAAGTTTATTTTGGGACAAAAATTTTTGAAGCCCATAGAAATTTTTTCATTATATTCATTTTCCATGAACTGTTTGAACATTTCACACGCAGAACACAATGCTATCTCTGGCCTAGAATTCTATGTGTAGCCAAATTATCACTGGTATCAACAGGCAGAACAGACACCTTGTGGGACAGGCAAGTTTTCTCAGCAAGACAAAGACGAGGGCCCCACCAGAGGAGAGCCCAGAAGGGTTTTTCTGGAGGGGAAGGGTTTATCCGGGTGGGAAAAGTGTGACGCAATAGACAGACAAGTCTGCACCCGCCCTATCAGATGCACCACCTGGGACCTCTGCTTCCCAGGAGTCACCTGCGACCTTGCCACTGGCTTTCCCAGAAGGGGATTCTCAGGGAAGCCAAGGGCAGCTCGGCCCCTGAACTCTGTCCTCCCTTCTCCTGGGGCCTGGACCCTAAGAGTGCCGGGACTGCCCGATCTTTCCACCGCTCTGCTTCTCTCCCCTGCGTGTCTGCCAGGTGAGCCCTCCTGTGCCTGTCGGCCCCCCGGAACCGTCATTGCCGACTCTGCAGCTCGAACAATGCGGAAATGGGCTTTTGTTCTCCGCTGACATAGCAAAGCCCGCAGCAGCACAGCTCTGTTTGCGGAAGGCGTCGGAGTGGAGTGACGGCAGCGGCCAGGGCCAGGGCCAGGGCCAGGGCACTTGCCTCATCGTTTTTATCCTTTTCTCATCGGGCCTGGGAAGCATGTATTCTCTGTTGTGTGCGCTGCTTGCTACAGAGTTAGAAGAGCGAAGTCATGCATTACAGATGGCTGCATTTCTGCCCATTTGTTCTTCACTTTTTTCCCTGTAAATTGTGCTTTCTCTATTTGAATGAAGTACTGGCCAGTCCATAAAGTCTCGTTACAGCTATGGGAAAGTGCTCATCTTCCTGTCACATGCTCATATTGCTTTTTCCACTCATCCACATTTCCTCACCCAAACCAAAGGAGGCTGCTTGCCCACGGGGTATAAGTAGGCCAAGGAGGAGTCCTCCGTAACCAGCCCGCGTGCAGCATGGAAGCTGAATACAGAGGACACGCAAATAATAATCCCAAGAGAAGTCAGAGACGGCGGGGAAGAGCTGGGAGACAGTTAAAGCGGGCCAACTGTCTTATCTTTGAGGAAACCCGCATGTATCAGTAGAGATAGCCAAGAGTTGATCAGTCAAATCATAAAGGTTTCAATTGCTATTTAAAGGGCAAACCACCGCCTCACTGTTCACCATGAAGGCAGGAGCTCTACCAGGTTCTCACAGTGACTATGACAGAGGCTCATGGGAAAATGGAAGTAAAAGACAAGTTTATTTGATGCAGGAAAATGTTTAAATCCAAGTGTGGTTTTTTGATGAGAGGCATTTTTCTATGAACTTTTTGAAGACCCTTCACATCAGAGAAAAACAGCCCCCCATTCTCCTGGCAAGGTGGGGGAAAATACTGAGATCTGCCTCCTCAGAAGCACTGCAGGCAAGAAGAGAGGGCAGTGACATATTTAAAGCAGTGAGAGGCCGGCGCCGCGGCTCACTAGGCTAATCCTCTGCCTGCGGCGCCGGCACACCGGGTTCTAGTCCCGGTCGGGGCGCCGGATTCTGTCCCGGTTGCCCCTCTTCCAGGCCAGCTCTCTGCTGTGGCCCCGGAGTGCAGTGGAGGATGGCCCAAGTGCTTGGGCCCTGCACCCCATGGGAGACCAGGAGAAGCTCCTGCCATTAGTACCTGCCGTAGCGGCCATTTGGGGGGGTGAACCAACGGAATGAAGACCTTTTTCTCTGTCTCTCTCTCTCAGTGTCTACTCTGCCTGTCAAAAAAAAATAATAATAAGTGGGCTGTAAGCCTTGACAGACACCGCCCAAGAGAATTCATGCAGATGGCAGCCCAGCATAGGTCTTCAGGGAACTGCAGAGTGAACAACGGGCTACCACTACACAGCTCCTAGGATGGCCCACACCCGCAGCACTGACAGCGCCGAGCGAGCGCTGGGACGAGGCGCAGCATCGGGAACTCACACACTCGTCAGTTGTGCTCCTTGCTGCTTACACAAACACCTGCACATGGTGTTTGCAGAAGCTGTAATCGTAATCGCCAGGACTTGGGACTGACAGAGCTACCGTCCAGCAGCTGACCGCAGATGGTACTCCCAGCCAGTGGAATATCACTCGCTGTTGACAAGACATAAGCTATCAGGTCATGCAAAGACATGGAGGAAATGCAAGCAAAAGAAGCCATCTGAGAAACCTCCTTGCTGTGTGATTCCAAATGTATATGGCATTCCAGAAAAGGCGAAGCTATGGTGACAGGAAAAGATCACCAAGAGGGATCTGTCACTCAGGCTATGGACTGGGTGATAATGGTGTATCAGTGTAGGTTCACTGGCCAAATCAAAACTCCGCTCTGGGGTGGGCGCTGTGGTGCAGCAGGTTAAAGCCCTGCCTTGAAGCGCCGGCATCCCATACGGGCGCCAGTTCTAGTCCCGGCTGCTCCTCTTCTGATCCAGCTCTCTGCTGTGGCCTGGGAATGCAGTAGAAGATGGCCCAAGTGCTTGGGCCCCTGCATCCATGTGGGAGACCTGGAAGAAGCTCCTGGCCCTGGCTTCGGATCAGCACAGCTCCGGCTGTTGCAGTCATCTGGGGAGAGAACCAGCGGGTGGAAGACCTCTCTCTCTGCCTCTACCCCTCTCTGTAACTCTGTCTTTGAAATAAATAGGCCGGCGCCGTGGCTCAACAGGCTAATCCTCTGCCTTGCGGCGCCGGCACACCGGGTTCTAGTCCCGGTCGGGGATCCGGATTCTGTCCCGGTTGCCCCTCTTCCAGGCCAGCCCTCTGCTGTGGCCCAGGAGTGCAGTGGAGGATGGCCCAAGTGCTTGGGCCCTGCACCCCATGGGGGACCAGGAAAAGCACCTAGCACCTGGCTCCTGCCATCGGATGAGCACGGTGCTCTGGCCGCAGCGCGCCGACCGTGGCAGCCATTGGAGGGTGAACCAACGGCAAAGGAAGACCTTTCTCTCTGTCTCTCTCTCTCACTGTCCACTCTGCCTGTCAAAAAATAAAAAAAATAAATAAAAAAAATAAAAAAAAAGAAAGAAAGAAAATAAATCTTTAAAAGAAAAAAAAACCCACTCTGGAGTGGGAGGCTATCCACCTGTGGGGCAATGAATCTAATACTGTTTTAAACAATAAAGTTTTTTGTTTGTTTGTTTTAGAAAAATTCATTTCTTGCTTCTCCCTTACCCTGCAGGGCTAGTCTCCACTGCCTGCCTTTCCCAGGCTCCAGCCCCGCTGGTTCCTGGCTGCACTTGACCTTTATCTGGCCCACCACCCCGGCGCACCTGCACAGCTCACTCCCCTGTTGCAGGCCTCAGTGCTACCCCTCAACCTCCCAGAAGTCCTAGCATTCAATGCCTTCAGTTTTCCTGGGAGTACCTTAACTGAGGCCCGCAGCATCATGGAAGAAGGGAGAGACATACCAAATAGGAAGACAAAGATGGTCCTGAAGAAATTTCATAAATCAGAAAAGAAATAGTATGGAACACGTTCGTAGAATAGAACATTTTTTAAAGATTTATTTATTGGGGCTGGCGCTGTGGTGCAGCAGGTTAACACCCTGGCCTGAAGTGCCAAAATCCCATATGGGCACTGGTTCGAGACCCGGCTGCTCCACTTTCAATCCAGCTGCCTGCTGTGGCCTGGGAAAGCAGCAGAAGATGGCTCAACTCCTTGGGCCCCTGTACCCACGTGGGAGACCCAGAAGAAGCTCCTGGCTCCTGGCTTCTGGTTTTGAATGGGCGCAGCTCTGGCCATTGCAGCCATCTGGGGAGTGAACCAGCGGATGAATAGACATCCCCCCACCTCTCCTCTCTCTGTGTAACTCTGACTTTTCAAATAAATAAATAAATCTTTAAAAATTTTTTAAAAAGAGATGTATTTATTTGTTTATTTGAGAGACAGAGCTACAGAGAGAGGTCGAGACAGAGAAGTCTTCCATTCGCTGGTTCACTCCTCAAATGACCACAATGGCTGGACCTGGACCAATCCAAAGCCAGGAGCCTAGGGCTTTTTTGGGTCTCCCATGTGGGTGCAGGGGCCCAAGTACTTGGGTCATCTTCCACAGCTTTCTTAGGCCATAGCAGAGAGCTGGATTGGAAGAGGAGCAGGTGGGACTTGAACCGGCGCCCATATGGGATGCCAGCACTGCAGGTAGTGGCTTAACCTACTACGACAGAACATCAGCCCCAGAATAGAACTTTAACAACAAAAATGGAAAAGAAAACAGTCATACACTTAGAATCTCAGACTTACTTTTTAAAGAACTTTAGTTAAAAAAAATCAAAGAAAGAATTGCAGAATATCTAGAGGACATTGCCAAGCTGGAATACGGAGAAACCAGACCATAAATTAATTCCAAAACTGGTTCTTAGAGATCACAGAAACAGAACAAAAAAGGTGAAGCAGTACCCGAACCTAGCAAAGCGGGACACAGAAGGAAACATAAGTAAGAATCAAAACTGGGAAATAACAGCAGAGACCAGCGAAACCTCTTCTCTTCCAATACCTCCTTCCGAAGCGTCCAAGTCCTCACTGCTCTGCTTCCTACACAGCGTGCGGCCCTGCGCCTGACATGGTTGCTGGCTCCTGGCTCCAGCCCGGCCCAGGCCTGGCTGTTGCAGGCATTTGGAGAGTCAATCAGTAGAGGGGAGATCTTTGTCTCTCTGCCTTTGAACTAAACGAAACAAAACAACAGTTATAAAAATCAAAAATAGAGATTTACATATTTTAATGCTGCATCAAGGGAGGCCGGTGTTGTGGCATGGTGGGTTGGGCTGCTGCCTGCAGCACCGGCATCCCGTGTGGGCACCAGTTCAAGCCCCAGCTGCTCCATTTCTGATCCTGCTCTCTGCTAATGCCTGGGAAGACGGAGGAAGATGGCTTAAGCACTTGGGGCCCTGCCACCCACATGGAAGACCTGGATGAAGCTCCTGGCTCCTGGCTTATGTCTGTCTCAGCCCTAGTTGTTGCTGCCATTTGAGAAGTGAACCAGTGGATGGATGGAAGATTCTCTCTCTCTCTCTCTCTCTCTCTCTCTCTCTCATTCTGAGTTTCAGATGAAAAAAAAAAAAACCTTTTTAAAAATGACCAGAAATTGTAAACACACACACACACACACACACACACACACACACACACACATACCCGGTGTGTATCTATGGGGTACTATGTGATGTTTCAGTATATTGTGTATTCAAATGAGGGCAAACATACGTATCTATTCAAACGTTTATCATTCTTGGTGAAAGCAATCGAAATCTTTTTGACCTATTTTTTGAGATGTACAGTACATTGCGGTTATCTATAGTCCCTCTGCTGTGCAACGTAACACCTATAACTCAACACCTGTTGAGCCACCTTTTCCCAGACGCTGCGCTGCTGTGCTCTCCTGCTCTCTGCAGCCTCTACTAACCACCGCCCCACCATCAACTTCTGTTAAGATCAACTTTTTGAGATTCCACATATGAGTGAGAGCATGAGGTCTTTTGTCTTTCCATGCCTGCATCGTTTCACTTATATTTCCTTTTTAAGTCTAATCTGATGACCCCCAGGCCGCTGGAAAAGAGAACTGTCCTAGAATCAAGGTCCCTGTGGATTCTCTTTTCTTACATATCATCAACCGGTAAAAATGGAATATATTCTACTTTGCTTCTCATTTGGATCACAACTTTCTGGTGCAATTGTTGCCCGACATTTCTAATTGCTTTTGCACCTTGCACTTTCCTATATCCAACTTTTTCAAACATCCAGTTAGAAGAACTAAGATGTTGAGTTCACATGGACATAGCTTTTAAAAAAATTCTTGGAGTTCTCTCTCCCAGAGCCTACCATTCTCCTGCCCCAGTCTGGACTGGTTGCCAACCAGGCCTTCAGCCCAGTTGGCAGCCCTGGTATTTCGGGTCCCTGCTCTGGATTAGAGCCTCTGTCTTGGGGATCTCACATCTTCCTTTTTCTTGGCTCACAACCTTGTTTTGCTGCAGAACACCCTCAAGTAGGTTCCTATGAAAGTAGATTTAAGAGGTAAATTTTCTTAGCTTTCTCATACCATTGTCACACTTTCTGGCTATTCTATAGAATTCTATGTTGAACTCATTTTTCCAGGGCTTGCGCTGTGGTGTAGCAGGTTAAACCTCTGCCTGTGGCACCAGCATCCCAGCTGCTCCACTTCCAATTCAGCTCTCTGCTATGGTCTGGGAAAGCAGTAGAAGATGGCCCAAGTCCTTGCAACCATGTGGGAGACCCAGAAGAAGCTCCTGGCTCTTGGCTCTGGATTGGCACAACTCCGGCTGTTGCAGACAGTTGGGGAGTAAACCAGCAAATGGAAGACCCCCCCCCCTCTCTGTGTGTGTGTGTGTGTGTGTGTGTGTGTAACTCTGACTTTCAAATAAATAAATAAATAAATGTTTTTTTAAAAAAATCATTTTTCCTTGGAATTTTGAAAGCATTACCCTACCATCTTTTTTGATTGTTCGTTGCTTGTTGGACTCCCTAAATAACTTTTTTAAAAGATTTGTTTATTTATTTATTTTTTGACAGGCAGAGTTAGACAGTGAGAGAGAGAGAGACAGAGAGAAAGGTCTTCCTTTTCTGTTGGTTCACTCAACAGATGGCCACCACAGCTGGTGTGCTGTGGCTGGCACACCACGCTGATCCGAAGCCAGGAGCCAGGTGCTTCCTCCTGGTCTCCCATGCGGGTGCAGGGCCCAAGCATTTGGGCCATCCTTCACTGCCTTCCCAGGCCACAGCAGAGAGCTGGACTGGAAGAGGAGCAACCGGGACAGAATCCGGCGCCCCAACAGGACTAGAACCTGGGGTGCCAGCGCTGCAAGCAGAGGATTAGCCAAGTGAGCTGTGGCGCCGGCCTAGTTATTTATTAAAGATTTATTTTTATTTATTTGAAAGACAGAGATAGAGAGAGGTAGAGACAGAGAGAGAGAGGTCTTCCATCCACTGGTTCACTCCCCAATTGGCTGCAATGGCCGGAGCTGCGCTGATCCGAAGCCAGGAGCCAGGAGCTTCTTCCAGGTCTCCCACGTGGGTGCAGGGGCCCAAGTCCTTGGGCCATCCTCTACTGCTATCCCAGGCCATAGCAGAGAGCTGGATCAGAAGTGGAGCAGCCGGGACTAGAACCGGTGCCCAAATGGGATGCTGGCGATTCAGGCCAGGCCTTTAACTTGCTGTGCCACAGTCCCGACCCCAAGATTTATTTATTTATTTGAGAGGAAGAGGCAGAGAGAGAGAGAGAGAGAGAGAGAGAGAGAGAGAGAAAGATCTTCCACTCACTGGTTCACTCCCCAGATGGCTGCAACAGCTGGAACTTGGCCAAGCCAAAGCCAAAAGCTTCTTCTGGGTCTGTCACATGAGTGCAGGGGCCCAAAGGCTTGGGCCATCTTCTACTGCTTTCCCAGGCCACAGCAGAGAGCTGGATCGGAAGTGGAGCAGCCAGGACTTGAACCGGTGCCCACATGGGATGCCAGCACTGCAGGCTGCGGCTTAACCTGTCAAGCCACAGCGCCGGCCCCACAGCTCACTTTTAAATAAGGTTGTTTTCTTATGGTTGACTTTTTTTCTTTCATTTCAGAGTGGCTTTGCAGATGAAGGCTTTACCCGCTACACCACAGTACCAGCCTCCCTGACTCACTCTGTAAAATCTTTATATTTTCTTTCATATTTCTTATCTCTGTTGTTTTCTTCTATTTTTTGAAAGATTTCTTCAGTTTTTTCTTTCAGTGTTTCTACTGCACTTTAACTTCAATAATCATATTTTAGTCTCCAGGAATTCTTTCCTGTTCTCTGCACTTTACGCAATATACGTTTCTTGTCTTACGAATATGATATTTTCTCTTAGTTCTCTGAACATCCTCAATTTAAATGTATTTCGCATCTACTCCTTGCTTTTCTCGGGATTCCAAATTCATTTGTTTTTCTATTTCTCTTGACTTCATGTTGAGGACTTTCTCCCATGTCTAACGATACTCAGCAGTTGGCTTAGATTAGTCAAGAAGGGCTGGAGGGAGCAGAGTTCAGACCTGCTCAGTGCCAGACACGAGGCACCGGCAGGTATTTTGCCTCCAGGCCTGTGCCTGCTCCCAGCTCTGCTGTGTGAGTTGGGGGGATGTTCCACTGGTGTGATCACCTGCTGCCTGTCAGGGCCTTCAGTTCCTCGCCATGTGCTCAGTTGTGTTGTCTTCCAGCACACACAGCTCACTGTGGCCAACTGGCTCTCATCTCTCCTGTAGCTTACTTGTCATACTCTCAGCTCGATTACCCCTGCCCACTTTAGTCATCAACTAACTCCCATTTGCGTTCTAAAACTTTGCTGATACCCATCCACTAATGATGACCTCCCATGCTCAACACATTCACTTCATTTAGGTGGGTTTGTTCCTCACTGTTTCTTAGTGCTTTTTCTTTTAATGAGTTTCTAGCAGTAAAGACAGGAAATTCCATGTGTCCGTGTGTGTGTGTGTGTGTGTGTGTGTGCGCGCGCGCGCACATATGTGTACACTCGTGGGAGTATGATGTTGTGTATCAGATTCCATTCGTTCCCTATTTTGGGATTCTCTTATGAATATAGCTAAGGCTATTCATTTTTCTAGATGACCACTTTGGTCACATCTCCTAGGTTTTAAAAAAAATATTTAAGACACAGATATGAAAGAGAGGGAGAGAGACAGAGGGAGAGAGGGAGGAAGGGAGGGAGAGAGAGGTCCCATCATTGGTTTACTCTCCAAATGCCCACAAATGGCTTAGCTGGACCAGGATCTGAGAACTCACTCCAGCTTTCCCATATGGGTGGCAGAGACCCAATGACTTGAGCCATCGCTGCTGCCTGCCAGGGTCTGCATTGGTGGGAAGCTGGTCAGGAGCTGGAGCCAGGAACGGAGCCCACGACATCTGATGGGTGACGCGGGGGTGCCAGTGGCATCTTGTCTATCAGGATAAATACTCACCCTTCTCCTCCTAGGTTTTCATATGTAGGGCTCCTCTTGTTGATCATTTCTGAAGAATTTGTAGTTTTAGTTTTTGTTTCTTCTCAACCCACATAGTTATTTTGAAGTCTGTTCTAAAAGTTCCAAGTAGAGAGTGACTTTGTTTGTTTCTCTTTTGTCCATCCATTTGTTCTTAATTTTTTGTTTTGTTGTGCGGTTGCCAGAGACGATGGTCTACATGATCCCTACATTCTGTAAACCACTGAGATTGATTCTTGGTGAATCTAATGCATGAACAACTTGAGGAAATGTTCCATAAGTGTTTGAAGGAATCTGTGATTCTATATTTTAAGTCTTTTTATTGTTCAAGTATTTTTATCTAGTATTTCTTTGAAAGGCAGAATGAGAGAGTTTTAGACAAATTGAGTAGAAGATTATGCTCTGTCTTCTATACCAATAAAATCCTTTGGGCTCTTGGTTTTCTCTTCATTGCTATCCATAATATATTTGTAATATATTTCCTGGTTTCTATCTTCTATAATCCTGTTTTCCAAAAGTTCTGTTGTTAAAAATGTTATAGTCTTATTCTTCTTTCCTTTTTAAAGATGTATTTATTTTATTTGAAAGGCAGAGTTAGAGAGAGAAGAGAGAGAGAGATCTTCCAACTGCTGGTTCACTCCCCAAATGGTCACAATAGAGGGGGCTGGGACAGGCCAAAGCTGGGAGCTAGGAGCTTCTTCCAGGTCTCCTACACGGGTGCAGAGGCCCAAACACTTGGGCCATGTCCCACTGTTGGGTCATTTTGGGAGTGAACAAGCAGATGAATCTCTCTCTCTCTCTCTCTCTCTCTCTCTCTCTCTCTCCCTCTCTCTCTCTCGGTTTGATACCTGGCTCCAGCTCCAAATTCCAACTCCCTGCTGCTGCTGATCCTGGGCAGCAGCCTTAGGCAGTGACTCAAATAATTAGGTCCCTGTTATCCACATGTGAGACCTGGATGGAGTTCCCAGCTCCCAAGCTAGCACTGCCCAGTTCTGGTCACTGTGGGTGTTGGGGAAATGAAGCAGCAGATGAAAGACAGTCTGTCTCCCTGGCTCTCAAGTTCATTTTTAAATAGCCCATCTTTGAATTCTACTAGTAAATACTTTTGGTTACAGTATCTTTTTTCTGCTTTTCATTAGGGAACATGAAATTGCATCATTTAAGTACCTTTTATTGAATCTAAGGAACTCAGGAAGACTCCCTTCATTGTTTTTCTCTTTCAAAACTGTCTTGACTTGTAGTCTTGAACACTCTTCACAACCTAAAATTAACAGTCACAGTCTATAAAAATTCCTGGATTTTGATCAGAACAAAGAATGTCAAGATTAAGTTTTGAAAAATTGACATTTTTCTATGTTGACTCTTTCCTTCCAGGAATATGATAGTTTCTTTTTTTTCAGATCTTCATTTGTATTTTCAAAGATTTCAAATCATTCATTTATTTATTTAATTTTAGAGGCAGAGAGACAGGGAGAGACAGACAGGAGCAAGCTCCAAACCATCGGTTCACTCTCCAGATGCCTGTAAAGACTGGGACTGGGTCAAGGCTGAGCTGGAAGCTTAAAGCAATCCAGGTGTCCTGTGTGGGGGGGGCAAGGACCCAAGTACCTGCTTTCTCCCACGATCTGCATTAGCAGGAAGCTGGAAATGAAGGCAGAGTCGGGACTTGAACTCAGGCACTCCAGTGTGGGCATGTGGGCATGCTAACTGATGTGTCAACTACTAGGCCAAACACCTGGGCCATCTCCCACTGCTTTTCCAGGCCATAAGCAGAGAGTCACATCAGCAGAGGAGCAGCCAGGACTAGAACTGGTGCCCATATGGGATGCCAGTGTCGCAAGCAGAGGCTTAGCCTACCACAGTGCCAGCCCCATGACACAGGCATCTCAACCAGTATCTTTTTTTTTTTTTTTTGACAGGCAGAGTGGACAGTGAGAGAGAGAGACAGAGAGAAAGGTCTTCCTTTTTCCGTTGGTTCACCCTCCAATGGCCACTGTGGCCAGCGCACCTCTGTGATCCGAAGCCAGGAGCCAGGTGCTTCTCCTGGTCTCCCATGCGGGTGCAGGGCCAAAGCACTTGGGCCATCCACTGCACTCCCGGGCCACAGCAGAGAGCTGGACTGGAAGAGGAGCGACCGGGACAGAATCCGGCACCCTGACTGGGACTAGAACCCAGGGTGCTGGCGCCGCAGGCAGAGGATTAGCCTAGTGAGCCACAGCACCAGCCATAAGTTTTTTTGATGTTAGGAAAATATATGAATGGTTTTCTGGTAATTACCTATCAGGCTAAATGCTTGTCCCTATAGTTATTGTTGTTACATAGGTTTTGGAACTTCTTATTAAGTTTATTCTGAGGTGTTTTGTAATTGTTTAAAAATGTATTTCTTTTTATTTTCATTGCGGGGGGAGAGAATATGAATGAGCCAGTCCTGGGGCCAGGCTGAAACCAGGAGTCTGAAACTCCACCTGGGTCTCCTACGTGGGTGGCAGCGACCCAAGTACTTGTGCAGTCACCCGCTGCCTCCGAGGGTGCGCATTAGCGGGCACTGGGATCAGAAGCAGAGTGAGGACTTGAACTTGGGCATCCCAAGCAGTGTCTTAACCACTGCAACACACATCCACCAGTTTTATAATTTTTGTAACTACAGAGAATTGAATTGTTTCTCTGTGTTTACATTTGCCAGCGTTTTATTATTAATTGAGTCTATAATTACATCTTAACACATGGGAATTGATTTGCGATCAACTGGACTTTCTCCTCACAGTGAAGTGCCATGGAGGAGGTTGAAAAGGGCATGGGAGGATATATGTGTCTCATGTTGTTGTTGTTGTTGTTGCTTTAAATACTTATTTATTTGAAAGGCAGAGTATGTGTGTGTGAGAGAGACAGGCAGAGAGAGAGAGAGAGAGAGAGAGAGAGAGAGAGATTGAAAATGAGACAGAGATAAATTTTCCACTTGTTGGTTCATACCCCAAATGGGGCAGGGGTGGCAAAACCAGGAGTCTGGAATTCTATCCGGCTCTCCCACATGGGTGGCAGGAGTGCAAGTGCCTCAGCCATCGTCCGCTGTCTTCTCAGACCCATTAGCACAGAGCTGGATCACAAGTGGAGCAGCCAGGACTTGAACTGGTGCCCATATGGCATGTCAGCATTACAGATGCTGTCTTACCCCACTGTACCAGAGCACCAGCCCTATATATGTGTCTTCTTTTACATGAATGACACTGCACCATAGATCTTTGTTTTCTTGTTTCCTTCTCACATAACATCCTTAAATATGATGTTTGCACTGTATTTTTAATAGATAACTAATTAGATTTAGAAAGTTCTCTATTTTTAGTTTATGCTTTTACTGCATCTGTTGAAACAATTATATGATTTGTTTCCGTTAAATACGTTAAGGTTGATTTTCTAACTTTAAACCATCCTTGCATTCCTAGGGGAAAAAAAACCTTAACTTAGTTATATCTTCATACACTCTGGATTTAATTTATCTAGAATTTTAACGTTTATTTACACATTCTGTGTCATCCTTTCCTTGGGTCATTACAATATATTTTTAAAGATCCATTTTATTTATTTGAAAGGCAGAGTTACAGAGGCCGAGAGAGAGAGAGAGAGAGAGAGAGAGAGAGAAGTCTTCCATCCTTTGGTTCCCTCCCCAAATGGCCACAACAGCCTGGCTGGGCCATGCTGAAGCCAGGAGCTTCTTCTGGTTCTCCCACATGGGTGCAGGGGCCTAAGAACTTGGGCCATCTTCTACTGCTTTCCCAGGCCATTAGCAGAGAGCTGGACCAGAAGTGGAGTGGCCT
Source organism: Sylvilagus floridanus (assembly GCA_949820135.1). Taxonomy (NCBI): domain Eukaryota; kingdom Metazoa; phylum Chordata; class Mammalia; order Lagomorpha; family Leporidae; genus Sylvilagus; species Sylvilagus floridanus. The sequence goes on from OX463223.1 coordinate 1,742,513, forward strand.
GGACTCGAACTGGTGCCAATACAGTATGTGGACACTGCAGGTGGTGGCTTTACCTGCTACACCACAGCACTGGTCCCCTTTCTATTTCTTGAGTTAGTTTTGGTAAGCTGTTCTTCAAAAAGTTTGTGGAGTTTTTGTTAAAATTATTATACTAACTGGATTATGATTGGTTGGCTTTGTTGCTACTAAATTGTGCTTGAAAAACATATTCTCCTCAAAAAACGCAGTTGTTGAATAGTTGTTGTTTCGTATGGAAAGTATGTACACTTGAAAATATACTTCTGTTATGGATGTAACAGTTTCTCCAAGTTTCTCCAGTTCGTGGAAAATAGGTGTTTGGCCTGGAAGTTAAGAGGCCAGTGAAGATGTTCATGTCCCACATCTGAGCGCCTGGGTTCAGTGCTGCGGCTTGATGGTCCCTGCCACCCACATGGGAGACTCAGATGGAGTTCCTGGCTCCCAGCTTAAGCCCAACCCAGCCCTAGTCTTCACAGGCATTTGGAGAGTGAACCAGAGGATGGGAGTTCTCTATGCATCTTTGTCTCTATCTCTGCTTCTCAAGTAAATAAACAAAGGTCTGGCAAACAGAGAAATGAAGATAGGAACGATAAATGTTTACCTCAAGCTACAGTGACATTTTTCTGAAACATACATCTTTTAAAAATATTGATTTTGTTGAGAAAAAAACTGGAACACGCCTAGTTATTTCATAATATGCATTTTCTGGGGCAAGTGCTGTGGTGCAGCTTGTTATGCCACTGCAGTGCTGGCATCCCATATGGGTGTTGGTTCGAGTCCCGGCTGCTCCACTTGTGATCCAGCTCTCTGCTGTGGCCTGGGAAAGCAGTAGAAGATGGCCCAAGTGCTTGGGCCCCTGCACCTGAGTGGGAGACCCAGAAGAAGCTCCTGGCTCCTGGCTCTGGCCTGGCCTAGCCCTGGCTGTTGTGGCTATTTGGAAAGTGAACCAGTGGATGAAAGATATCCCTCTCTTTCAAATAATTAAATATATCTTTAAAAATATGCATTTTCCATGAACTTTTTGAAAATCTCTAGTATGGATTTCAATTTTTTCACACAATCTTAATTTTCAATTCCATTTTCCACAAACTTTATGAAGTACCCTCATACTTTTCCAGCAATTTATTAATTTTGCTTATGTTTTCAAATATAATGACATACTGTTGTTCAGAATATCCTTTTAAAAAATCTCTATCATTCTGGGATTACATCCATTGTTTGGTGCTAATGTAAGTTCGTTGTGTCTTTTCTCTTTATAGCCAGCTTGGTAACGGGTTGACTTGTTTTTCTCAATTCTCTCTGCCATTGGGGTTTTGCCCTCTAATTTCTGCTCATCCTGTTTTCCTCCCACTTTCTTCAGCTTTCCTCTGCCGTCCCTCTCACGGGTGTTGGATCTTGTTCTGCAGCTCTATAAATGTGCTTCTGCTGCTGCTTTCCCCCGCCGTGTTCACTCAGCTGCTCAGGCCCCAAACTCAGGAGCTATCCTTGTTTCTTCCTGCTCTGTATCCTACATCCCCTCCATTCTGTTCCATTCTGAAACTCTGTCTTGAAGCCCACAGGTTGCGAGAGCTCCACTCCTTCTGCTACCATCATCTGTCTGCCTCCCAGATGCTTGCCAGGGCCTTCTGACTGGGTCTCTTGCTCCTAGCTGTGTTCCATCATAACTGGTCCTCCGCTTTTCACCTGCAACATAGATGCGATGATGTCATATCCTGCCTCAAACTCCTCCCAGGGCTTCTCTTGTTAGATAAGCTTCCAGTTCTCATGGCAGCCCCAACTGCATCTCCAGCTACGTTGGCCTCCTTGTTAATCCCCACCACGTCAGGCATAGTCTCTCTTCAGGACCTTGGAACTTGCCTGGAATGTCCTCTCTCCCTGGAATTGTCCTCTGTATGGGGAGATGAAATGAGGGTGCAAGCCACTGGATATCAGTAGCACCCCCTTCACCCTTGCTTGACCCACCCCAAAGCCCTGTCACCTTGACTCTTCCCCACAAGAATGTTGGTTCGCTGTCAGGATCATTACTTGTAGATCCGGAGCCTGGAACAGTGCCTGGCGCATAGCAGGTGTTTTATAAAATGACGGAGGGCGCGAATGTGGCAAATCAGAATCATAAAGCTCCTTGTTAAGAGTAAAACTAGCACACGCAGTATCAGGGTAAGGCTGCCTTAACACTCCTGTCCTGAACACCCCGTTGGCTAAAACTTTTCTCACACTCTTAAATATTTTCCCGAAACAGAATCGCAGGATCTCCGTTCTCAAATCCCATATTCTAGGCAGAGCTAAGCGCTGCTTCCTTCACACTCCCACTGCCCTTTATCCACAATGACAGGTCCCACGCAGTCAGCGCACAGCCTCTCCCCACGCCAGAGTTCTGCGAGGGCCAGGACTGTGTGCCTTGTCAGTTTATTCTCCGCCCTTAAAGTGAAATAATGCATCGGGAAGCCCCTCTTAAACCAACGTCCCTCAGCTGGAACACCGTCAGGCCCCAAGACAATTTTGCTGCTTCTACTGAAGGTGGTGGTATTGAGCAAATGCCTGTGCCGTAAAACGCGTGTTGCAGCGTACACGATGCGTTTGCGGACAGAAGATCAAGTGCCCCACAGAGCTGTGCAAACAGGCGTCCCGAGCCTAGGCCTTCACTTGCCCCAGCATCCACAAGGGCCCATTAATCCTTAGCATTCAAATTCCGCCCACTAAACCAACCCCTCCGCACCCAAGTCTCTTCTTTTCTCCAAGTGACGGCCGACCGCAGCCAATCGGCCGCTGGACTGAGGTCCGCCCCCTTTTCCCGGGCCGAAACGGACAGGAACTCCCGCCAATTGTGGGCGTCGCCCCCAGGGCCCCGCCTCGACCCGGACGCCGCGGCCAATGACGGGCGGGATCGCGGCAGCGCCGGGGGCGGGGCGCAGGCGCGCAGGTGCAACAGCGCGCAGGCAGGCCGGGAGGGCGGGGCGCGACGTCGTCCGTGCGGGGTCCCGGCGTCGGTGGCGCGCGCGCTCCCTCCTCTCGGAGAGAGGGCTGTGGTAAAAGCCGTCCGGAAAATGGCTGCCGCCGCCGCCGCCGCGCCGAGCGGAGGAGGAGGAGGAGGCGAGGAGGAGAGACTGTGAGTGGGACCGCCGCGGCCACGGGCGGGGACCCTTGCCGGGGGGCGGGGGACAGGGGCGGGACGTGGCGCGGGAGGGGCCCGTGGGGTCGGACGACACGGCTGGAGGATGGCGTTCCTCCTGTCTACCCTCCCCCTCCCGCCGCCGCCGCCGGTAGCGGCTCTCCCCTCAGCCAGTCACCCGTGTTCGTGGGTGACCGTCCTCGGCGCGGTCTTCTCGGGGCCATCTTCCCCTGGCGCACCCTTCTTCCCACCCTCTACGCGCATCCCGGGCCCCGCGGGCGCTGCTGTCGCCGGGGCTTCGCCTGTCGGGGCTGCGCGCGCTCCTGCCCTTCTTGGGGCTTTGGGCCGCGGCGCCGTCGCGCGCCCGCGGCCCCGGCCTCTCCCTGGATCGCGCTCTCCCCTCTCCCTCCCTCGCGCGCCCCCACTCCCGTTACTCGGCCCCCCCACCGGCGCGCGTGCGCAGTTCACCTCCCGTCGGGAGAGTGCGCCACAAGGGCTCCTGCGCTCTCACCCCCCCATCTCCGGGCTTTGCCTCCCCCTCCTTCTCGCCCATTCCATGACTTTTTACCCCCATTGCAAGCGACGCGGTCCACTAGCTCCCTACCATCCAGCAGGAACGAGTAGGTGGGGGTTATTGTCCACCTACAAAACGGACTAGACATTGTGTTCCCGGGTCCCATAACTCATCATAAAGAGATGGCTATAGTTCCCATCAAGAACTGTGCGTCCTGCAGCACTTGGGGCTCTCGGGTGGGAAAGTGCCCCCGGGGTGCTCAGAGGTTCTTTAGGGGTGCCGTGGCCCCGGAATAGGAGCGCCCTCTCCCATCCTCCTCCCCCCCCTTCGCCGGCGATCTTCCAGTTACATAAGTGGAGTGGGACATAGTATGTAACGGGCTCTCTTCACCCTGGAGCGTTCAGGATCACCAGTACCAGATGGAGCACGTTCATCGCATCGCTGTGGCTCCTGTCGATTGTCTCTGAAAGTTTATTCTCGTTTTACTTATGTCACTGAATCACCCACACTGAAGCTCAGGTGATCTGTACGTGGCAGTGGCAGTGCGTCTGTAGTCGTGCGCTGAAGACTTAAGGTCATCGCGAAGACTCTAAGAAGATTGCTGTCACGGACCAGACCCTTTCTGGCGCTGCTGAGTGTGGGCCCCCGAGGGGGAAGCTCGCCGTGGAATGCCTCTGTGGGGGTTGCTGCTTTTGTGAGTGTGCTCGGGTGTGGGTTGGTCACAGCACAAATGGGCTCCACCACAAAATTGATATTCCTGACTCATGGTCAGGCCAGTGTGTGCTTCTAGTTATTTTTCCAGGAACCGGAATGGGCTCTGCGGAGCCATTCGCACGTGTCTCTGCTGTTTGGGGCCAGCACCCCAGATTGCGAGATGATAGACTCCGATTCAGAGGGTGGTTAGTGATCGTGGAACCAAACCGATTGGGGTGTGGTGCTGAGTGGCTTAGAAGTTGTAGGACAGTCACAACTTTTGGACATTTTGTTACACTGTAACAACAGCGCATATTCAGGCCTTGGTGGTAAGATTACACTAATAGACAGCACTCTCCTGGAGAATTTTGAGTTCCATGGCTAGAAACTTCTGGATCTCAGCAATTTCGGTTAGTAACAAGATTCATCTGACCCTTTGGGTTATTTGAAATATGCTGGGTCCCTGTAGAAAGACAGGGTCTAGATCTTTTAGGTCTCTTTGGAATCTCCACCAGAGATTTAGGAAAACGGGCTTATTTGTGGATTTTTCAGGATTCTATGTCAAATCCCAATCAGGAAGCCTGGAAAACACTTCCTTTTATTTTCTTACCCGGACATGTCAGGACTTTCAAGAGCACAGTCAATCGAGTAGAAGTACACTTGATTAAAATAAGTTTTCATAGATGTGTGGCATGCCAACTAGGCGGCCGATCAGGGGCTACAGTCAGGTGCACACGCAGACGAACAAGCCTTGCTTGGCCATGTTTCTAAGATTTGTCCATCTCAGCCAGAGACAGAAGTCGAGGTCCCCGCTTTGTTTTTTGTAGTTCGTACTGTGTTTGCTCCTCGGGTGCCCCTCTAGTTAGCTGTCTGTCATAATCCCTGGCAGGCGGCTGCTAGAATATAGTTTCTCTGCAAAGTGTCTGGTGACATCTGAAGTCAGTGTTTCCTGACAGCAGTGAGGAAACCGTCTGCAGCTTTCCTGCTTACTTAGTACTTGCCCATCGCACTTCTGTTTTCTCTTGCTAAAAATGTGCCGGGAATGCTCTAAACCTGGGGCACTGGGTCTCTGTTGCCCTGATAAGACAGCTCCGTACAGCCAGCCTCCTCTGACTTGCGTGCGCAGCCACATGTGCTTGGAGGGTTCTGATGCAGTTTGGCCTTCTGTGTGTCTATGTGTGTAATGTGCAGCCGGAATCCTCCCCCGGCTTGTCCTGGTCCTGCTGGCCTGTGTGGGGCCTAATGGAGTGTAGCAGATAGGCAAGCTGTGGAGTGTGAAAGACAGTCTGGCTAAACGAGTCTTACGTGATGTTGCCCCCACCCAAGCATTCCTTCCCCCACATGGTAATGGAACAAGAAGTTCATTTCTTTAGGCCTAGAATAAGGAGCAGTAGTGATGACGTTGTTGGTTTCCTACTCAAGCGCTGTCCGAGGCAGATGTACCTGCTCAGACTGTGTGCGTGATACATGATGTGTCCTGGAACCCATGATCTTTTATAAAGGTGAATATCAGTGGGGATCTTTAACTGGCTAAGAGCGATTTGTTGCCGTGTTGCCTGAGTTCTCTCTGAAACAGGGAATCACAGAGAATGTTTGGCCTTTGTGGTAATGAGGGTTTTAAGTGCACAGGGGTAAAGCGCAGTCTTAAGACCGGCAAGTCCCAGGGAGCGTGGCAGGACACCGCGTGTTTGCACTGCCCTCTGCTGTGGGGACGTCCTTGTGGAGCCGTCTTCCATGGCTGGCAGGTGGTCTTTTCTTGGGGAGAGCACTGCTGTGACTCTAGCAGAATCTTGCCCTCAGTGCCTCCGTACGAGCCCTTCCATCATTTTGGGAGGACTAATGTAGCTAGATCCCTCTCCTTGGGTTTGCTTCCACAAAAGTTGTGCTTCTTCTTTATCGCTTCTCTTCTGCCTTTGTCTGCAAGCAGCCTTTTTGCTAGCGGAAGCTTGATTTGCATGCCACTGTTTAAACTTGGTTCTGCCGCTTTGATGGTAGCTGTGTGTGTAGGACAAGTGACTGGGAGCAGGAACTTGGGGGTGGCCAGGGCATCACCGCTCACATATCGGAGGGAAAGGTGTTACCATGCTGTGAGAAAGTACGGCCTTAGCCTTTAGAGCTTGTGCAAGGCACACTGCCTGGGTCTGCTGGCCTCGTAGTGGGCAGCTGCGCTGCAGCCACTGCAGCGTCTGGACTCCGAGTGCCTGTGAGGGTGCAGTTCTCAGGCCTGGGAAGTTACACACCAGGGAACTTCACAATTTTTGTGGGAAGGCAATCAAAAGATAAGAGGATTTTTTGGGCAAAAAAAAAAAAAGTTTACATCCATGCATAGTTTTCCCATAATATGTTTTTTCCATGAACTTTCTGAAGACCCTTCATGTGCGTAGATTGCAGAGTTTCCCGTACCGAAATAAATGGATTCTGCAATTCCATTTTTTTCTACAAGCTTTTTGAAGCCCCTCTGTGTGTAGACAGACTTTCTTGGGTCTTCACCTAACTGCTCTCATTCTCTGGCTTTTTTTTTTTTTCATGAAATCTTGAGATAATTAAAGAGTTTAAACTTTAAGAGCTGAAAGAAACTTTAGTGCAGCTCCCTCAGTTACATGTAGAACAAAAGTGCCGTTTAGAAGCTAATGGCTTTTCTAGGACCTCCCAGCCAAGATACTGGTTTGATTTTTATTATATGGTTAACCGAGTACTATTGTTAACTTGACTTCTGGGATTTCAAGGCATTCTTTTTTTAAAAAAAGATTTATTTATTTATTTGAGAGTCAGAGTTACCCAGAGAGAGAGAGAGAGAAGTCTTCCATTTGATGGTTCACTCTCCACTTGGCCACAATGGCCAGAGCTGCGCCAATCCGAAGCCAGGAACCAGGAGCTTCCTCCGAGTCTCCCATGTGGGTGCAGGGGCCCAAGCACTTGAGCCATCTCCCACTGCTTTCCCAGGCCACAGCAGAGAACTGGATTGGAAGTGGAGTGGCCGGGTTTTGAACCGGTGTCTATCTGGGATGCCAGTGCTTCAGGCCAGGTGTTAACCTGCTGCACCACAACGCCAGCCCCTCAAAGCATTCTATGACTTAACTACTCATTTAAGGGAATTATGAGGCCTCATTGCAGCTCAAAAGATAATTCTCAATACATCCAGGTAGCTATAGATGAACTGTAAAAGACTTGGTTGGTGTTTGGTGCGTGAGTAATTGTGTGAATAGTCTTAAAGATTTATTTATTTGAAAGGCAGAGTTAGAGAGAGGGAGAGACAGAGATCTTCCATCCACTGGATCACTCCTCAAATGCCAGCAATAGCCAGAGCTGGGCCAGGCCGAAGCCAGAAGCCAGGAACTCCATCTGGATTTCCCACATGGGTGATAGAGACCCAAGTACGTGGGCCATCTTCTGCTGCCTTTCCAGGGGCATTAGCAGGGAGCAGGATCAAAAGTGGAGCAGCCGAGGCTCAAACTGGCGCTCTGATCTGGGCTGCCGACATTGCAGGTGGTTGCTAAGCTGTGTCACAATGCCCGCTGCCTGAATAGTCCAAGTTATATGCTCTAAGCTTTTGTTTCCAGTCTAAATGTCTACATGCCACTCTTTGGCCAGCAAGCTATCAGAGATTAGTTAATATGGGGCAGATTAGGCTTTTAACAAGGAAATGATGGTAATCTTAATGACAGGTACTTTTTGAACATGTGCTCCAAAGAAGAACAAAAACTGTCAAACTAATAACACTGATGAACGTGGAAGTTTACTGATCTGAGAGCTTGGAAGTGATCACTTGGACATGGACTTGCACATTTGAGATAATGGCCTTGGCTCTTCCCAAGTGCTTGATTCCGTTGGTGCTGCTGTTTTTCTGTCAGGGTGAAAGCCCCTTTCAGTGACGGCCCAGCAGCTCGCTGGAACTTCAGCTGCTTGAAATAGACAGGATACTGTGCCTCTGGGTTTCATGAGTTCTTTGCGGGTGGTATTTTGGTGTTGCATGTACTCTTGAACATGTATTCTCTCCCCAAGTATTTCTGTATGACATGGTGGAAGAAATACTTGCCAGAAACCACCGCTCATGGAATGCTTTGTAGTGTCCGAGTGTCCCCTAGAGGTGACAAGACCTGTGATAGTGTCGGTTCTAACGAGCATGAATCTTTCCTTTATTTTAATACTGTGTGTTATGTGCCAGGGATTTGCAGTTTACCCTTGTTTCTAGCTAGGTAAGCCGGGAACTAGCGTAGTATTTTGCCTTGTGTTTGTCTTCAAAATGTCCTAAATAGCCCTGGGAAAAAGGTCGTGCAGCTCAATGGGGGCTTTCAACTTACGATTTTCTTTGTTTTAGGCTCCATAAAAATACAGACTCACCAGTTCCTGCTTTGATGTGACATGTGACTCCCCAGAATACACCTTGCTTCTGTAGACCAGCTCCAACAGGATTCCATGGTAGCTGGGATGTTAGGGCTCAGGTAAGTAACCTTCCTTTTTTTTTTTTTAGTATATGTCCTGGTTTGGCCATCTGTTTTTAAAAAAAAAAGGAACAAAAAAGATTAATATCACTCTTGGACAGTGTAAACATACCCCAAAGACTAAAGATATAACTGTGCCAAACTGTGCCATATAATAAAAAAAAGTCACTTCCCTGAGCCCTGAAAGGTCAGTGTGGGCAGGACTACTCGGTAGCCACAGCGTGATCTGGGGGTGGGCGTCAGATTAGAGCTGGAACTGGTGACCTGCAGCTTCAGTTCACCTTGAGGCAGGTCAGCTGAGCTAAGCCGGGAGCACCGCTGCTGCTGTTGCCCAGTGGTCTTTGACATGGTGCCTTTGTTTTTTTTCCCCGCTTGGGGTGTGGGATATGGGAACTGGTGTCTGGTCCCCTAGAAGGACAGCCTCCCGAGAGCTGTCACAGAACAGCGGAGCTCATGCCGAGGTGTGTGCTTGCCACGCTCTTCCCATGGGAATCGAGAGAACTCCCAGATGCACGTCCGGGCTCTGAGACTGGAGCAGGATGAGTGCTTTTCGAAAGGCTGGGGACCCGAGTCATTCTAGGTCTGACATTCAGGTTCTGTCAGCTGCACTTTGGACTACTCTGGCACCATTGTGTGGACTTCGGTGTTGTACAAATGAACGGATCCTCAATTTCTCAACTGTCAGGCTCAACATCGCAAGCTTTTCTTTTGTGATCAGTGCTCGCTCCACAGTTGATGTTTTGACACCCGGATTTCACCGTGTGGCAAAGCAGAATGTTCCGTTTGAATTTTGTCTTGTCTTTTCCTCTGAAAACAGTGAAGTTGTCACATTTCCTGCCTTGTGAGGCCAGCCGAGACCCCCAAGTAGCACTTCGTTGTGTCTGCCCAGTGATTTCTGACTAAATCTGTCATAGACACATCCATAGCCCTTTGGAGATTATGTCGGGGGCAGCGTTGGAGAAGTAGAGAATAGGAGGTGTGGAAGCAAATGACGAGCAGGACGCTGCCTCCAAGTCCCAAATTTGGTTCTGCCTCTGGCTCTGTGATTCAGATTGTCATTCCCCTGGACTGCTGTGGGGTGTGCTCTGGGCCTGGCTGACAGGATGTCCTTTGTGCTCCACGGATTTATTCTAGTGGGAGTTGTATGGCTAGTGCTTTGTGCATTGTCTTGGAAATTGTGTGGACTAAATGTAATATAGGCAGTGAATGGGTTTTTTTTTTTTTTTCTGGTGGATGTTAGGCCTGGGGGATAGTTTGTGTTTTTAATGGTCTTTTTCTCAGATTATCAATGGGTTTTATAAAACAGGCAGTAGTGACACAATAAAGTTTTTCTTAAGAAATATAGAAAGGAAAAGCTTTTTTTTAAAAAAAAAATTTTATTATTATTTATGAATAGGACACACATAGCCATTTGAGCTTAAAGGAACTTCGAAGGGAACTCTCAACGGAAACTGGTCTTTAGCAGATAAATGCTTAATATTTTATTATTTTTCTTGTACTTTTTTTAAAGTTAGGAAAATATATGCTTTTGTTGAAAAATCAACCACTTTAAAAACTTATGCAGTAAAAAAACGAAAGCTCCCCCTTACTCTAGATTCCGCCAGATCTTCTAATATGTACTTTTTCTGGCACGCGGGATGATATTATACATATTTTGCATCTATTTATCTTGTATGTTTATCTCTGCCTCATTTCTTTTATTTTTAAAAGATTTATTTATTTATTTATTTATTTTTTTGACAGGCAGAGTGGACAGTGAGAGAGAGAGAGAGACAGAGAGAAAGGTCTTCCTTTGCCGTTGGTTCACCCTCCAATGGCTGCCGCGGATGGCGCGCTGCGGCCGGCGCACCGCGCTCATCCGATGGCAGGAGCCAGGTGCTAGGTGCTTATCCTGGTCTCCCATGGGGTGCAGGGCCCAAGCACTTGGGCCATCCTCCACTGCACTCCTGGGCCACAGCAGAGGGCTGGCCTGGAAGAGGGGCAACCGGGACAGAATCCGGCACCCCGACCGGGACTAGAACCCGGTGTGCTTTTATTTATTTGAAAGAGTTACAGAGAGAGGTAGATACAGAGAGAGAGGAGGTCTTCTGTCTGCTGGTTCACTCACCAGATGGCCCCAATCTCCAGAGTTGAGCTGAGCTGATCTGAAGCCAGGAGCCAGGAGCTTCTTCCGGGTTTCCCACGTGGGTGCAGGGGCCCAAGGACCTGGGCCATCTTCTACTGCTTTCCCAGGCCACAGCAGAGAGCTGGACTGGAAGTGGAGCAGCCGGGACTGGAAGTGGAGCAGCCGGGACTCGAACCGGCACCCATGTGGGATGCAAGCACTGCAGGCTGGGGCTTTAACCCACTGTGCCACAGTGCCAGCCCCCTCATTTATTATTTTTTAAGATTTATTTATTTATTTATTTGGAAGTCTGAGAGAGAGATCTTCCATCCACTGGGTCGGAGTTGGCCGCAATGGCCAGACCTGAGTGAATCCGAAGCCAGGAACCAGGAGCCTCTTGCAGGTCTCCCACATGGATGCAGGGGCCCAAGGGCTTGGACCATCTTCTGCTGCTTTCCCAGGCCATAGCAGAGAGCTGGATCAGAATTGAAGCAGCTGGGATTCAAATCGGCACCCACATGGGATGCCGGCACTGCAGGCAGTGGCTTTACCTGCTACGCCACAGCCCCGGCCCCCTCATTTATTTTTTTATTTTTTATTTTTTGACAGGCAGAGTGGACAGTGAGAGAGAGAGACAGAGAGAAAGGTCTTCCATTGCCGTTGGTTCACCCTCCAGTGGCTGCCACGGTTGGTGCGCTGTGGCCGGCGCACCGCGCTGATCCGATGGCAGGAGCCAGGTGCTTCTCTTGGTCTCCCATGGGGTGCAGGGCCCAAGCACTTGGGCCATCCTCCACTGCACTCCCGGGCCACAGCAGAGGGCTGGCCTGGAAGAGGGGCAACCGGGACAGAATCCGGCGCCCCGACTGGGACTAGAACCCAGTGTGCCGGCACCGCAGGCGGAGGATTAGCCTATTGAGCCATGGCGCTGTCCCCCTCTCATTTATTTTTAATAGCAGTGTAGTCTGGTAGTGACTTTACATCGTGAATTTTATCATCTCCTAGTTAGTTTTCCCAGAGGTCTGCTATTGAAAATACTGAGGGATCGAACTTCCTTATGTGTTGAAAACATGCTTTCTGCTGAATGGCTCTCTAGACTTGGAGTCACTAGTGGATGCCACCACGTCACCTTCCCAAATGGCTAGCCCAGTTCTTGCCACAGTCTGAGAAAATGCTGTTTTCCCATACTCCCCCAGTATTGGATATTCATCTTTTTTTCCTCTAAGTGAATTTGTTTCACTTGCATTTATTTATTTATTTGGAAGACAGGGATTTACCATCTGCTGGCTTACACCCCAAGAGCCAGAGCCATGCCAGTCCAAAGTCGGGAGCCTGGAATTCAGTCCAGTCTCTCGTGTGAGTAGCAAGGACCCAAATATTTGAGCCATCACCTGCTGCCTCCCAGGGCGTGCATTAGCAAGCAGCTGGAATGAAGAGCAAGGCTGGCACTTGAACCGAGGCACTCCCATATGGGATGTGGGCGTCTGGGCCGTGGCGTCGCCAGCGCACTGAACACCTGCCCCATATCCATCTTTGATGCTCTTTGGAGTAATCATCGGCTTTTGTGAATTGCCTGTTCATATTCTTCTTTTTTAAGATTTATTTATTTATTTTAAAGTCAGAGTTACATAGAGAGAGGGAGAGGTAGAAAGAGGTCTTCCATCTGCCGATTCACTCCCCAATTGGCCGCAGTGACTCGAACTGTGCCTCTCTGAAGCCAGGAGCTTCTTCCAGGTCTCCCACGTGGGTGCAGGGGCCCAAGCACTTGGGCCATCCTCCACTGCTTGTCCCAGGCCACAGCAGAGAGCTGGACTGGAAGTGGAGCAGCTGGGACCCAAACCAGTGCCTATATGGGATGCCGGCACTGCAGGCGGGGGCTTTTCTCACTACAGCACAGCCCCAGCCCCAGGATTCTGCTTGTTTTGATACATGAAACTTGTTATGATTTCTTCTTTTGCTCTTGTACTTAGTCCTTTCCTATTCTAAGACCAGATCAATATTCACCTATATTTTCTTTCTTCCTAAAAAATTGATGATATCCTTTATACATACATGCATATGTAATTTATACAAAAGAATCTTAGGTAAGTTGTATTATTTTTTCTATGTCTTTTTTTTAATTGGAGATACTATTCTGTTATCTTACTAATTTTAGCTTTTTATTCTGATACATAAAAATTTGACATATTTATGGGGTACAAAGTGATGTCTTGATAGATGTTTACACTGTGCGATTTCACTTCAGGGGAAATGTAACTATTTTCTCGTACATTTATTGTCTTGATGAAAACATTGAAAGCCTTCTCTTTTAGCTTTAAATATATATATATATATATATATATATATAGGTTCACATACAATAAATTATCTCCACCTCCCCCCCATAGTCTCTGGATAGCAACATTTCTACTCAGAACTCCTAGGGTTTTTTTTTTTTAAGCTTTATTTATTCATTTGAAAGTCAGATTTACACAGCGAGAGAAAGAGAGGCAGAGAGAGAGAGAAAGGTCTTCCATCCACTGGTTCACTCCCCGATTGGCCTCAATGACTGGAGCTGTGCCGATCCAAAGCCAGGAGCCAAGAGCTTCTGGGTCTCCCATGCAGGTGCAGGGGCCCAGGACTTGGGCCATCTTCTACTGCTTTCCCAGGCCGTAGCAGAGAGCTGCATCAGAAATGGAGCAGCCAGAACTTGAACCGGCGCCCACGTGGGATGCTGGCACTGCAGGTGGTGGCTTTACCTGCTATGCCACAGCGCCGGCCCCTCCTAGTGTTTTTTTTTTTAAGTACCTGTTTAGCTGTTTTCATATTCAGCTTCAGGATGGGAAGAGGTCTAGAGCCCATTTAGCTAGTTGTGTCAGCCATTTGGAGAACCAGTCATCCTTTATCAATGCTGACTTCTTCAGGTGGACAAAGTCTCTCTTAAATTTTGTCTCTTATTTTATCTACTAAATTGTTTTTTTTTTTCTTTCTGAAGTTTTTCTTTGTGAGACTTGATAACAGACCTGTCAGCTCACAGTTGTTCGCTCAGCCAAATACTTGAGTACCTTCTTTGAGCCAGGAGCAGTGCTGAGCCCTGGAAGGTGTGCCTTCTTGAGTAGGGCAGGACTACACGGCTCACCCTGAAAGATGAAAGAAAATAGCACATGTTCACAAAAGCAGGTTTGTGATGGACTGGGAGCAACCCAGAGAGGTCCATGTCTGTGTGTGTGTCCTGGGTTCCGGCATGTAAGTTAGAGATTTAGGGTAGACTGTGATACATAAGCTTAGTTTGTTTTCCAACTCACGTAATTGCAGGCTGAGTTTTGTCTTGAATTAGAATGGTGGCTTTTTTCCTGTTGAAACACTTCTGTATTCAGCCAGCTTAGTTGTGATGGAATAAAAGTTGTATAGTGTAAAAATGGTAATTTTCTGTGATGATTTTGAGGCTTTTTCTGTAATTGCTGATAAAAATAAAGACAGGCCTTTGGTGACTATATTCTTAGGGTTGTAATTTTTGCAACTTTTCTCATTTAAAACTAATATATATCCACATTACTGAGATGGAATTTGGGTTTGAATTGAAAATACAAATTTTTAATTTTTAATTTACTTTTTATTTATTTTACAGGCAGAGACAGAAACAGACAGGTCTTCCATCTGTGGGTTCCCTCCCCAAATGCCCACGACAGCTGAGGCTGGGCCAGACACAGCCAGGAGCCTGGAACTCCGTCTGGCTCTCCCCTGTGGGTGGCAGGGACCCGAGTGCTGGAGGCAGTTCCCACTGCTTCCCGGAACCTGTATTGGCACAAGTCGAAATGGAGAGGAGAGCCGGCACTTGCACCCAGGCGCTCCACCATGGTATCGAGATGTTTCAAGTGTGGTTAAGCCATTGTGCCAGATGCCTGTGCCTGAAAATATTTTCTATTAAAAGGAAAAAGGATACAATAGGAACAGTGTTGTGGCCTAGCAGGTTAAGCCGCCACTTGTGATTCTGCACCCCGTATCGGAATGCTGGTTTGACTGCTGGCTCCTCAGCTTCCAATCCAGCTTCCCGCTAATGTACCTGAGAAAACAGCTGAAGATGACCCAAGTAAGCGGCCCCCTGCCGCCCTTGTGGGAGGCCTGGATGGAGTTCCTGGCTCCTGGCCTTGACCTGGCCTAGCCCTGGCTATTGGAGCCATTTAGGGGGTAAACCAGTGCATTGAAGATACCTGTGTCTACCTCTCTGTCGCTCTGCTTTTCAAATAAATAATTCTTAAAAATCAGTTCATAAAGAGCCGTATCATTCTTTAGCGGATATACCATAGCTTAGCCAGTTTTCTATTGGTGATATTTGTTTCTGTTTTTTAACATTTCATTAATGCTGTTGTGAATGGTCTTATAGATACCCTGTCCTCATAGGGAAGTTTATCTGTGGGGAATTCCTGGAGATGGAACTTAGAAGGTGAAAGGATGTATGAGACTGCCAAATCAAGGATGGTTTTCTAATTGCAGATTTTTTAAGAATTAATTTATTTTGAGAGAGTCGCAGAGAGCCATCCACTGGTTCACTTCCCACATAGCTGCAATGGCCAGGGCTGAGCCAGGCTGGAGCCGGGAGCCAGAAGCTTCATCTGGGTCTCGCACGTCAGTGGCAAGGGCCCAAGGACTTGCTTTTCCCAGGCCATCAGCAGGGAGCTGGGTTAGAAGTGGAGCAGCCAGGATACGAACCAGTGACCATATGGGATGCCGGCATCACAGGTGGTGGCTTTACCTGCTGTGGCATGACATTGGCCCCTGTAATTGCAAATTTTAAAGAAAAAACTACGTAATAGAGGATAATCTCACGAGCTTGTGACTGTAGTACTATTTGTAGAAATCGGAGAGCTGTCAGTTAGGCCAGGAGGTAGTAGTACTTAGGAATTAGCAGTAGAAAGCAAAATTTTGGAAGGTTCTGTTTTGTCAGGTGTGATATAGCAGGGCCTGCGGGGCAGCACCTTTTGCTTGACAAGAGGAGTTTCAGCCAGGTCTTGATTGTGAACCTCAAAGAATGGAAGCATTTTTAAATTCTGTCCTAAGCTGTGGCAGCTCTTTGGGACTTGGATTGTAGAGGCTGCTCCTTCCGCTGCTGGCCCCTCTGCCTCAGGAGTCTCCTGCGGGTATTTCGTTCTGGGCTGCTGTTGCGTCATTTCTCTGTAACTGTTGTGCTCTCATGTAGCAGTACTTTATTCAGTTAATGCCTTAGAATCGAAGATCCATTGTGTGTCTGCTGCTGTGCAAGCTGCCGGGGCACTGTCCCTTAACCCCCAGTGACCTTTGGCTTTAATGAGAGGTACAGACAGAGGGGCTGTGACTTTACAAAGGGCTAACATCTGTGAGAGAAGTACAAGACATCTAAGACCTGACCAGTAAGGGAACATCAGCTAGGTCAAGCACAGAGCATTAGTAGGGAGAGATGAGTCTTGCGGAAGGACCAGCAAATTTGGAGACTCGGGACAGGAGCGAATCTACTGAGCTTGCTCAGAGTAGGTCAGTATCCGTCCCTGAAGTGGGGCTGCATGCTGGACCTCGTGGAGAGAAGCATTTCCATTTTCTAAGTGTGCAGTTGACAGGTGTTCAGGTGCTACAGCAGTGGGATTGCCCAAAAGACTTGTTTTGTTTTAAAGATTTATTTATTTGAAAGTCAGAGAGAGAGAGAGCGCTTCCATCTGCTGGCTCACTCCCCAAATGGCTGCAGTGGCTGGAGTTGGGCCGATCTGAAGCCAGGAGCCAGGATGGGACAGGGACCTAAGCACTTGGGCCATTTTCTGTGGCTTTCCTCGGTGCACTAGCGGGAAGCCGGATTGGAAATGGAGCAGCCAGGACTCCAGATGCCCATATGGGATGCTGGCACTGCAAACAGCGGCCCAACCTGCTGCGTCACAGTGCCGTCCCCAAGATTTGGCTTTCCTTCCAAGTTGCCTCACACTCTGAGATGTTCTTTAGGCCTTAGAAGGCAATGCAAGGTGCTACTTCGACTGTCCGTCCTGTGTGCTCTCCACCCTGCACTGTTTGGGAGGCTGTCTGCCCTGTTACCTTCACATCCCACCCACGGAGCCCCTGTGCCCTGACTCCAGTGCTCTGCATGGAACTTTCCTTCTGTCTACTTGTTTTTGCCAGGCAGAGTTAGACAGTGAGAGAGAGAGACAGAGTTATAGACAGAGAGACAGAGACAGAGACAGAGACAGAGAGAAAGGTCTTCCTTCCATTGGTTCACCCCTGAAATGGCTGCTTTGGCTGGCATGCTGCGCTGATCCGAAGGCAGGAGCCAGGTGCTTCTCCTGGTCTCCCATGGGGTGCAGGGCCATCCTCCACTGCACTCCCTGGCCACAACAGAGAGCTGGCCTGGAAGAGGGGCAACCGGGACAGAATCCGGCGCCCCGACCGGGACTAGAACCCAGGGTGCTGGCGCTTCAGGTGGAGGATTAGCCCATTGAGCCACGGCACTGGCCCCTTCTGTCTACTTCTGCGCCAGCAGAGCCATGGGGTGTGGCATCCTTGAGCACAATTTTTATTATTTGGGGCAAGACTTTCATAGTGAAGAAAGCAGTGCATGAGCAAGTTTGCTTCTCTTATCAAAAAACAGATTCCCCTTGGTGAGCCAGTGTGGGCAGCACTGCTGTAATCCCCCAAGCTCCGCCCAGAGGTGGGTGTGGAGCCCTCCTTCTTGGTCCTGCTGCCTGCCCTTCTGTCCCCTGTAGGTCATTCTGAGGTTCTGCCTTTCCCTCTGCTGCCCTCTCCCTCCCCAGCCTCTGCACTCTGCTAACATGGAAACTGATGGGCTACTTTCTTCCTGGACTTAAGAAATGCTAGCAGTTTGCCATGTTCCTGTCAGCCCCCTTTTATGGAACTCCGTTATGACGGATCCAGCTGAATCCCAGCCCACAGTTGCACTCTGCCCTGTCTCCCCAAGGTAGCCTGACCCCTGAAGGTAACTGGATTTTCTCTGTGAGAGATTTGTGTTGCATTTACATGTAACAATAGGAATATTGGAAAGTGTTGTGCAAATCTCAAGAAGAAACATTGGACAGCGCACTCCTTTCACTCAGTACCTGGCTGTTGAGCCTGGTCTGTGGTGCTCTGTGCAGACTTTGCTCATTCACTGAACATGTCTCCTTGTGCCAGGGAGAGATTTGTACAACAGAAGTCTCCCTCCCCCTGCCAGAGTGCTGCGGGAGAATGGCATTGTGGAGACACGAGGATTGGCATCTGGTCTGTGTTTACATCTTTCGGCCTTATTAACTGAAAAGAGGATACTTTATTTTTGTCTGTGAAAGGCATCCATTTCTAGGCTTGCTAATAAGGCCGTCTGAAGGTTTGATTTTTAGATTTGAAAGAAAGCAAAGCAGGCTTCTGTGACATGTACGCTTCCCTTTGTCCCTGTCTCCTTTGTGACATTCTCCATTGCTGCTAAAGCATGAATCTGAGCACGTTCAAGCATGTGCTTCCTTTCTGCATGTGAATCATTTTTGAAAACATTAAAATATGGTGGCTTCTTTGGGAGCTTCTAGTAGTACGTGTGTTTTGGCATTACTTTGATAAATTGTGCTTTACATTTTCTACACATATTTAGTAACCTATTTTTAAACCATAAATTTCTGTGTGTTTCTGGGTTTTGTGTTTTTGTAAACAGCAGAAGGTATTAGTCCATATTAAGTACTAATTTGTTCTAATATTTTCAGCTGTTTTTGGCATCACACTTGGCAAAAAAACCACACAAACGTCTGCAGTTGTGACAGTCTGTCTTTGTGTTCTTTTAAACTCCAGTGTAAATAATTCTAGGGAGTCTTTCCTAGGCTTGTAAGAACACAGCAATGGTTAAAATCATTGTTACACTTCAGTAGTTAGAAAAGGTTGAAAGTCTTTTTATCTAAGTGGCACCCATCTATTTAGAAATGCTAATATACTTTGTAAGCAGCTATGTATAATTTCTTGGTTGTCTTTCTGGGTTTTCTAATACACACCAAAAAAATTAGAAACATAGTATTTCTTAAGCTCTTTTGAAAAAAATTATGCAACTTGGGGCTGGCGCTGAAGCCCTGGCCTGAGGTGCCGGCATCCCATATGGGCGCTGGTTCTAGTCCCGGCTGCTCCTCTTCTGATCCAGCTTTCTGCTGTGGCCTGGGAAAGCAGTAAATCTTTAAAAAAATTATACAAGTAAAACATCATTGTAGAAAACGTATAAAATGTATGTAGGTAAAAATATTAAAAATTGAAATCACTCTGGCAATTCTACATACAAATAAAACTTAGTATTTATATATTTATATCTTTCTTTTTAGAAGATATTTATTTACTAGAGAGAGAGAGAGATGGGGTGGTTGGGGGGGGTCTTCCACCTGCTGGTTCACTCCCCAAATGGCCACAACAGCTGGAGCTGAGCCTATCCAAAGCCAGGAGCCAGGAGCTTCTTCCAGGTCACACACACAGGTGCAGAGACCCAAGCACTTGGGCCATATTCTGCTTTCCCAGGCCATAGCAGAGAGCTGGATCAGAGGTGGAGCAGCCGGGACTCGAACCGGCACCCATATGGGATGCTGGCACTGCAGGCGGCAGCTTTTTCTGCTATGCCACAGCGGCAGCCCCTATATTTATATCTTTCTAGACCAAGGGCTCTGGTATTGAGGATGGTAGGGACAAGGGAAGGGCAGATGCTTGACCTAGCAGTTAAAATGTATCTTGAGAGTGCCTGGGGTTGAGTCCTGGCTCCCCTGGGGCCCAAATACTTGAGCTCTCGCCTGATGCCTCCTGAGGTACATGTTAGTAGAGTGCTGGAATTGCAAGCAGAACTGACTTGAACCCAGGCATGTCAATAAGGGATGCAGACATCCCATGCTGCATGCTAACTGCTGCACCATACATCTGTCCCTATGATCGTTACAGATATTTTGAAGTATCATGTATGCTTATTCCTACTTCAAGCTTAGGGTAAGAGTTATTAGACCTACTTCTGGAATTGGTTGTTTAATAGTTCACTGAAGAAGCACATATTCTCTCTATTGAAATGTGCTGTTAATTATTTTCTTTACATTTTGTTCTGTGTACTTCAAAACATTCTGTGGAGGGATCCAGAAGGCGAAAAGGGTCTATGGCAGAAAATGTACCGTGAGACTCCAAATAAGAAAACACACTCAGCTGTTCAGTCATGTGGGAAGAGCAAAGGCAAAATGACATTTAAAGCTCACTTCCTCTCGCCGTGTCAGACATTTATGAACACATTTAGTGTTTTGCCAACACCATGGGAAGCGTAATGCAGCTAAAACTATTTCAGACTACATAATGCCACATAAATTGCCCGGTGAATAATATCCTAAAAGTTACCTTTGCTGTGGCATTTTAAACATCCTTCTAGAGTCTTCCTTTTCCATCCATGTGCTCACACACATAATTGTTTTATATGAACAGGATCAGATGATAGTGCTGTTGTTACTTGCCTGTTGTCTGTAGGGATATGTTGCAGCTACCAGTACGTGTCAGTAAAAATAGATTTATATCATCAGTTTTCCCTAAAATGAAGATGACTTAATGAATTTGTTGTAAAAATAACATATGTTCAATAGAAAAAAGGTTTTCAGAAAATGTAGAAAGAGGAAAAGTAAAAATTGCCCATAAATCTGCCATCTGCTGGCAGATAACAGCTGGATCGTGTTTCCACATTATCATCGTGAATGTCCACATAGCATTTCATTGATTTATTTAAGGGGCATTGCCACTGTTTCTGCACTTTCCTCACTGAGGGGCGTCTGTGTGCTGATGGCGCCAGCTCTGCCTGTGTCTGAAGCCTGTCTCTGGAGCTACATGTTTGATGGCCTCTTCAGCATCCACTTGAGTTGTTCCTAAGCCACTCAGATTTAACAGGTCCCACATAGAACTCTTGGTTTTTCCCCTTCAAACCTGCTCCTCCTGTCTTCTCCGTGTCAGTAAATAACATTGACATCTACTGGTTACTCAGTCCAAACCCTGCGATTCCTTCCTCGATTCTGCGCTTCCCTTCACTGCCCGTCCATCTAGCAGCAAGTCCTGTGAAGCCAACCACTTCTCACCATCTCCACTGCCAAGACCTCAGTCCGAGCTGCAAGCACCTGTCATGTGGATGCAACGGGACTCTGGATGATGTGTTGAAACAGCCTCCTCACTGACACCCTTGTGAAACACTGTATTGCAGAGGTCTGTTTGTCAACATTGACACTCACTTCTAAACGATTGACTTGTTCCACATCTGACGTCTTTCTCATCTGGCCAGTACAGCTTCGTTGTAGTACTGAGGTCCATACTTGCCCTGTGCCGAAAGATGTACAGTGCATTGGGTTCTCATCTGTTCTTTCCCTCCACGAGCAGTGAGATGTCTACAGCACCCCAGGCACTGGGTAAGGCAGCGGGGTAGGTTGACCTAGGAAGGATTTGTACCTTTCCTCATGGAGTTCAAGTTTGATGGCAGAGACAGACTTTAATTAGACAACACTTGAGTGGCTAGAAGGACAAGCATGGAGTCGGGGCGTACCATTACAACATGGGACTAGCTCTCCCTTGGGAGAGCGTTCTTTTTGAAATTTTTATTTCATTTATTTGAGAGATTGGGAGAGGGGGAGAGAGAGAGAGAGAGAGAGAGAGCGAGCTCTGACCTGCAGGTTCACTCCCTAGATGTCTACAACTGCAGGGTCTATGCTGGACAAGAGGCAGGAGCTGGGAACTCTGGGTCTCCTTCATGGGTGGCCAGGAGCCAGGCACTTGAGCTACCTACCACATGCTGCTTCCCAGGGTGCGCATTAGCACTCCTACATGGGATGTGAGCATCTGAACTACTAGGTCAGGGGCCAGCGTTGTGACGTGGCAGATGAAGCCCCTGCCTGCGATGCCAGCATCCTGTATGAGCACTGCTTCTTGTCCCAGCTGTTCCACTTCCAATCCAGTTCCTGCTGATAGTCTGGGGAGAGCAGCAGAAGATGGCTCAAAGTGTTTGGGCCTCTGCCACCCACGTGGGACAAGATTCTCTTTTTTTAAAGATTTATTTATTTATCTGAAAGAGTTATACAGAGAGAGAAGGAGAGGCAGAGAGAGAGAGAGAGGTCTTCCATCCGCTGATTCACTCCCCAATTGGCCGCAACGGCTGGAGCTGTGCTGATCCGAAGCCAGGAGCCAGGAGCTTCTTTCAGGTCTCCCATGCGAGTGCGGGGGCCCAAGGACTCAGGCCATCTTCTACTGCCTTCCCGGGCCACAGCAGAGAGCTGGATCGGAAGTGGAGCAGCCAGGTCTCAAACCGGTGCCCATATGGGATGCCAGCACTGCAGGCAGTGGCTTTACCCGCTACGCCACAGCGCTGGCCCTTAACTAACTTTCAAATAAATAAATCTTAACCACTAGGCTAAATATCCATCCCAAGCTTTGGGAGGGTTGAGGAAGAGGTACTGCTGAAACTGGGAACTGAGGTTGAACAGAAGTGGCAATGTAGCAGAGTAGAGGATGGTTTTCCAGACAGGAGAGCACATGTGAAGGCCCCGAGTCAGACAGGAGCCTCGCCCATCTGAGGGACACAAGCTGCAGTGACATGAGCAAAGCAAGATGGGAGGAATGGCAGAGGGCAGTCACGGAAGTTAAGAATGACTGGATCAGGCAGGATTTTGAATGTTATCCTTAGAGCAGCAGGAAACTTAAAGGGTAAGGCTGGGGGGCAGTATTGTGGTTAAGCCTCAGCTTGTGACACTGGGATCCAATACAGGAACCAATTTGAGTCCTAGCTGCTCCACTTTTGATCCATTTCCCTGCTAAGGCACTTGGGAAAGCAGCAAACGATGACTCAAATGCTTGGGCCCCTGTACCCACGTGGAAGACCCAGAAGAAACTCCAGGCTCCTGGCTTTGGCCTGACCCAGCCCTGGCCATTGCAGCCATTTGGGGAGTGAACCAGTGGATGGAAGCACTCTCTCTGTCTCTCTCCCTGCCTTCTTCCTCTCTTTAACTCAGCCTATCAAATAAATTTAAAAAGACAGGGTAAGGCTGTTTGGGTTATGACATTGTATTTAATTTTTAATTTTTTTTATTTGAAAGAGAGAGATGGATCTCTCCTCTGCTGGTTCATTCTCCAAGTCCAATAACCAGGGCTGGGCCAGGCCAAAAACAGGAGCATGGAACTCAGTCTGGGTCTCCTGCATGGATGACAGGGACCCAACTACTGCTATCTCCTAGAGTATGTATTAGCAAGAAGATAGGAGTGGGGCCGAGACTTGAGCCCAGGCACCCTGGTGTGGGACGCAAGCATCCCAAGCTATGTCTTAGCCGCTGTACCAAACACCCACCCCGGGATTTGAATTTTTGTCAGAATTACCAGCAGCAAGTCAGATATATGGAAAAGGTTATGGTGAATACCGTGGCCTGCCCCTTTGCCTTTCTGTTCCCTGACCCAGAGATGTCAGCTGTTAGCAGTTTGTTTCTCATTCATTTGATAATTATTCTCAGATTTCAGTCATATGCTTGTACATCTTTTTTTAAAAAAAAAGATTTTGAGAGGTAAAGTTACAGAGGGAGGGGGAGACAGAGAGAGAGGTCTTCCATCCGCTGGTTCACTCCCCAAATGGCCACAACAGCCAGAGTGGGGCCGATCTGAAGCCAGGAGGCAGGAGCTTCTTCCAGGTCTACTACGCAGGTGCAGGGACCCAAACATTTGGGCCGTCTTCTACTGCTTTCCCAGGCCATAACTGAGAGCTGGATCAGAAGAGGGGCTGTTGAGACTGGAACCAGTGCCCATGTGGGATGCCAGCACTTCAAGAGGTGGCTTAGCCACAGTGCCGTCCCCTTGCACATCTTTCTTGATTTGTTGAACTTCGGGAATTATATTAGCTCCCTGAAATGAAAGAGGATAGCTTTAGCTACATTACTTCTTCATGTTAAGATTCATATTCACATTTTTTGTAACTTTAAACAGTGTTTATTTCTTTTTTTTAAAGATTTATTTTTATTTGTTTGAAAGAGTTACAGAGAGAGGTAGAGACAGAGAGAGAGGTCTTCCATCCGCTGGTTCACTGCCAAGATGGCCACAATGGCCGGAGCTGCGCCGATCTGAAGCCAGGAGCCAGGAGCCTCTTCTGGGTCTCCCACGTGGGTGCACGGACCCAAGGACTTGAGCCATCTTCTACTGCTTTCCCAGGCCATAGCAGAGAGCTGGATCAGAAGAGGAGTGGCCAGGACTAGAACCGGCAGGCCAGGGCCTTAACCAGCTGCGCCACAGCTCCGGCCCCAAACAGTGTTTATTTCATCAACTTTAGTCTGTATTGCACTTACCCTTTGTGTAAGATGATGATGTTCATAACCCTGTTTTAGGGCTGTTGCTGTAGTGTGGTGGGCTGAGCTGCTGCCTGTGGTACCTGCATCCCATATGGGTGCCAGTTCATGTCTACTGCTCCTCTTCCCATCCAGCTCTGTGCTGTGGCCTGGGAAAGTGGCAGAGGATGGCCCAAGTCCTTGGGCCATTGCACCCTCCTGAGAAACCCGGAAGAAGCTCCTGGCTCCTGGCTTCAGATCGGCCTAGCTCTGGCCATTGTGGCCGTTTGGGGAGTGAACTAGAAGATGGAAGACCTTTCTCTCTGTTCCTCTCTGTGTAATTCTACCTCTCAAATAAATAAATAAAATCTTTAAAAAATAACTCCTATCTTTCCTTCCAACTTCTGCCTCCTAAAAGCTATACTTTACCACATTCTTTCTTAAAGTTGTTCATATTTGTGTTCTGACTGTAACCATAGCCATGTCACAGGTTACCTCTGAAGCTGAAAACCAGCATCATTTGTAGTATTACATACATATGTGGATATTATTTATGGCAAGGCCAAGAAACTGTTGCTGAGATTACATTTCTTTCTTTATAAGTCAGAACCACTTAAAGGAGAATGACCAATCAAGGTGAATGGATTCTCTTTTCTTAGACTCCATCAACTGCTTAAAATCCTCGCCGGGATTTGATCAGCTTCATATCTGGACCTTGGCTTTCTTAGATAGCTTTGTTTTTCCCATTATTTCTGATTGCCTTTTTCTTTTTTTCTTTAATAATAATCTGAGATCTTGTGAAATCATCTTAGTCATGATGCTTATTTCCTACAATTCTGCTTTTCCCTTACAAAGGTCTTCCTCTCTGAGCTCTCTTTTTTTCCTACAACTTGGGCAAGTTGCTCTTTAAGGTTGTACACAGCTGCCACCTGGATCTTCCCTTCATTGAACTCCCAGGTTGGAGCCTGTGTTCCAGAACCCATATCTTCTTTAGTGGGTGTATTGCTTTGTTTTCTGAAATATGTCCTTGAATAATTGCTAAGGTCGAGTGCATGGGGAGTGAGCTGTAGTGCGTGCTGGCGCTGCTTCCTCCACATCCATCCTGATAGAACCCTGGTACTCTTCACCGTGCTGCCTTACTCCCAACTTCAGCAAATGTCCTTAAGTCATTTTACATGCTGCATGCCTTCGGCAACTTGTTGGTCAAGGCCAGACATCAATCTCAGTTGGTCCTCTCAGACAAAAAGGAAGGGCTTCCATGGCACATGCATGTCACTGAGGTGACTAGGAGGCGCTGCTGGAAGCTCCTTTGGACCTCTGACTGAGGGCCCACGCCTGGGGATAAGGAGGTGGAGCACAGACAGGTCAGCAGAGCCGGGGTCTCCCCAGGCGGGCGTCACCCACTTGACAGCGAGGGGCCTGCCTGGCCCTGGATTACCAGTTATGTGAGAAAATAAACTTTCTTACTGTATGCGCCAGCTGAGGATGGCTTTTCTGACGCTTGCAAAAAAGCACATGAAACAGAGGGGCTTCAGAATGTTCCTGAAAAGTCATGGTATCTTTTCATTCTGTTTTTCCACAAACTTGCTCAAGCCCCTCCTAGGCAGTTCTTCTGTATTGCATGTCTACATGCCTTTCTTTGGCTGAGTATAGGGTTCCAAATTGAAATAATTTTCCCTCCTAACTTGGAAATATTTTTCTCATTGTCTTCTAACATACAGAGATGTGAATGAGAGAGCTAGATGCCCATTTGATTATTGTCTTTTCTCTTTCTCTTAAAGTTTTTTTCTTCTTTAATGTACTGAAATTCATGAGAATGTGTCTTGAGTTATGTCATTTTTATTTGTTGTACTGGGATCAGTCTGAACACTTCAGTCTATTGTGAAGTCTTTAAAAAACATAACTTCTTTCATTTTCTCTATGGGGACTACTGTTCAATTTTGGATCTCATATTGGTCCTCTGTCCCAATCTTCTCTCACATTTTCCACTTATTGTTTTTTTCTCTCTGAATTTTGGATGATCTCCTGGAGTTTATTTTCTATCCCTTCTGTTAAATTCCTTGTTTCAGCCAAACGTTTTTTCTTCTCTAACTCACTGTGCAGCCTGTGTGCCCACTCCCTAGATTTGCCACTAGTTAGCATTATGACTTACTTGCCTGGTTAATATAGGTAGCTGCAGTTTTATACTTTTTTGCTAACCATTTGAAAGGACTCCACAGACATCATGACCCCATCACCCCAAAGTATTTTAGCATACATCTCCTAAAAATAAAGATGTTTTCCAGTGTAAGCACAATGCTCTAATCATATCCTGAATACTTAACAGTGGGGCCGATGTCATGGCACAGTGGGTTAAGCCACTGCCTGCAATTCTGGCATCGCATATGAGCACTGGTTTGAGTCTAAGCTGCTCAGCTTCTGATTCAACTTCCTGCACCTGGAAAAGCAGCAGAAAATGGCCCAAGTAATTGGGCCCCTGCACCCACGTAGGAGACCTGGATGTAGCTCGTGGCTCCTCACTTCAGCCTGCCCAGCTGTAGTCGTTGCTGCCATTTGGGGAGTGAACCAGCAGATGGAATGTCTGTCTGTCTCTCTGTCTCTCTCTGTAACTCTGCTTTTCAAATAAGTCTTTAAAAAGAACAGTAATTCTCTAATATTCTCAAATACTCCAAGTATAAATTTCCCCTAAATATTTTTTTTTATTTTAAAGTTTCATTTATTTATTTTGAAAGTCAGAGTTACACAGAGAGAAAAAGAGGCAGGGAGAGAAAGATCTTCCATCTGCTGGTTCACTCCCCAATTGGCCGCAACAGCCGGAGTTGCACTGATCCAAAGCCAGGAGCCAGGAGCTTTTTCCAGGTCTCCCATGCGGATGCAGGGGCCCAAGGACTTGGCCCATCCTCTACTGCTTTTCTAGGCCATAGCAGAGAGCTGGATCATAAGTGGAGCAGCCGCGACTTGAACCGATGCCCATATGGGATGCCACCACTGCAGGTGGTGGCTTTACCCGCTGTACCACAGTGCCAGCCCCTAAATGTTTCTTTTTTCTATTTAGAGAGGGACTTTAGAACAATGAAGATTTATACATGGTGTTTGAGTATGCCTTCTTCATTGTTTATTTTTTAAATGCCTGCCCCACTCCTTGGGAGCGTCCAGTCTTTTTTCTTTTTTTTAAGATTTATTTTATTTATTTGAAAGAGTTAGAGGGGTAGAGACAGAGAGGGAGGTCTTCCATCCGCTGGTTCACTCCCCAGATGGCCGCAACAGCCGGAGCTGTGCTGATCCAAAGCCAAGAGCCAAGACTCTCCCAAGTGGTGCAGGGGCCCAAGGACTTGGGCCATCTTCCACTGCTTTCCCAGGCCATAGCAGAGAGCTGGATCGGAAGAGGAGCAGCTGGTACTAGAACCGGCGCCCATATGGGATGCTGGCGCTTCAGGCCAGGGCTTTAACCAGCTGTGCCACAGCACCAGTCCCTCGTTGTTTTTAATCAAAAGAGCCTCCCCACCTCTACTTCACCTATGACATTGACTTTTTGAAGCAATCAACCCAGTTGTCTCAGAAAGCCCATATTTTATTTTAGATTTTTAAAAGATTTATTTATTTATTTGAAACAATTTTAAGGAGAGAAAGAGAGGGATAGACAGATCTTCCATTTCTGGTTCACTCTCCAGGTAGCTACAACAGCCACGGCTGGACCAGGCCGAAGCCAGAAACCTGGAACTCTATTTGGGTCTCCCATGTATGTGGCACTTGGGCCACCTCCTGCACTGCCTTCCCAGGTGCGTTAGCAGGGAGCTGGGTCAGAAGGGGAGCATTTGGGACTCAGGCTGGTGCCCATGTGGGACGTCAGCATTGCAGGCAGTGGCTGAACCTGCTGCACCATCACGCTGGTCCTGAAATTTGTCTCTTATATTAGTTCTAGATATAGAAGTGAAGTCTGCAGGCTTGTATAGGTTAAACATTTTGGGCAAGAGGATTTGTAGGCAATGCTGTGTACTTCATATGGCATCAACCAAGAGGCACTTAACGGCTGGTTAGCTTGTGGCTGTTGATACTACTGTTTTACCACTTGATTAAATAGGAGGTCACTGCCAAATCTCTCCATGGTAAATGTATAGTTTTTTTCTTATAATTGGTAGATAATCTTAACGGTTTTAGTGTTTATTAATGATCCTTGCCTGGATCCATTATTAACACTGAAGGTTGCAAAGTGATGGTTTTCCTAATATTGTCATTTCTTCTACATTTAGTATTGGCAATCTCTAAAGATTTTTCCTTCATCAAGTAAGGAAGAACTGTATTTCCTCCTATAAAGACAACGTAGATGTGTAATTTCTGCCTTTAATTAGTAATTACTAAATTTCAGATTAATGATTTGGCATAGTCACTTCACATAGTGGCAAAATATTTGCTGTTGTGTTCTCCTTCATGTGAGTGTGACTCATGATTTTTTTTTATTTTTAAGATTTATTTGAAAGAATTACAGAGAGGCAGAGAGAGAGAGAGGGAGGGAGGGATCCTCCATCTGCTGGTTTATTCCCCAAATCGCTGTAATGGCCTAAACTGAGCTGATCCAAAGCCAGGAGCCAGGAGCTTCTTCCAGGTCTCTCACGCTGGTGCAGGGGCCCAAGGACTTGGGCCATCTTCTGCTTTCGCAGGCCATAGCAGAGAGCTGGACTGGAAGAGGAGCAGCTGGGACTTGAACCGGCACCCATATGGATGCTAGCACTGTAGGTGGCAGCCTTACCTGCTATTCCACAGCCCCAGGCCCTCCTGGGGTTTTGTTTGTTAAATATTTTATGTTTTGGCTTCAGTTACTTTTTTGTGATTGAATTATTCGAGGTTTGGTCAGTGGGGGACCCTTCATGCTGATGCCTGTGTTTCTTGGCACACACTTGTTAATTAGTCTTTGAGCAATTCTTTATCTTCTGGCTTAAGATACTCCAACCCAATGTGTATATTTACTGTCCCACAACTGATTCTAAGGAGCTCTGGTTTCTTTTAGTGGAAAATGGTGTTTAGAATCCAAGATAGAGACTGGCACTGTGGCGTAGCAGGTAAAGCCACAGCCTACAGGGCCAGTATCCCATATGGGCGCCGGTTTGGGTCCCAGCTGCTCTTCTTCTGATCCAGCTCTCTGCTGTGGCCTGGGAAAGCAGTGGAAGATGGCCCAAGTCCTTGGGCCCCTGCACCACATGGGAGACCTGGAAGAAGCTCCTGGCTCCTGGCTTTGGATCAGCACAGCTCCGGCCATTGCGGCCATCTGGGGAGTGAACCAGCGGATGGAAGACCTCTCTCTCTCTCTCTCTCTCTCTCTCTCTCTCTCTGCCTCTGCCTCTGCCTCTGCCTCTCTGTAACTCTGACTTTCAAATAAATAAATACATCTTTTAAAAAAACAAGATTCCAAGATGTGAGTACTTAGATGTGCTCATTATTACTAGGATGAGATCGCCTGTAGGCCCTTTCAGCACACAGCACCAGAAAACATATTGAACGATTTTTAAATATTTATTTATTTATTTTGAAAGAGCTTGGGAAGACAGATTTTTCCTCTGCTGGTTCACTCCCCAGATGGTCACAACAGCCAGGGCTGGGCCAGGCTGAAGCCAGGAGCTTTATTCAGGTCTCCCATGTGGGTGGAAGGGGCTCAAACACTTGGGCCATCTTCCACTGCTTTTCCCAGACCATCATCAGGGAACTGGATTAGAAGTGGAGCAGCCAGGACATGAATCAGTGCACATAGGGGATGCCAGTGTTGCAGGCAGTGACTTTACCCACTGTGCCACAGTGCCAGCCCCTGTATTTTAAAAAGTTATGAACATGTCATATCTTTTGTTTTTTTAGATTATTCATTTTTATTGATAATGTAATAATTGTACATATTTATGAGGTAGTAATGGTTCAATACATGCATACATTTTAATGGTCAAATTAGGATAATTAGCATCCATCACTTTTTATATTCAAGATTTCTTTGTAGTGTGAACATTAAAAAGTTTTTATTCGGCTGGTGCCGCAGCTCAATTGGCTAATCCTCCGCCTGCGGCACCAGCACCCCAGGTTTTAGTCCTGGTTGGGGCGCCGGATTCTGTTCCAGTTGCTCCTCTTCCAGTCCAGCTCTCTGCTGTGGCCCGGGAAGGCAGTAGAGGATGGCCCAAGTGCTTGGGCCCTGCACCCCATGGGAGACCAGGAGAAGCATCTGGCTCCCGGCTTTGGATCAGTGCAGCATGCCGGAGCAGCTATTTGGGGGGGTGAACCAACGGAAGGAAGACCTTTTTTCTCTGTATCTCTCTCACTGTCTAACTCAGCTTGTCCAAAAAAAAAAAGTTTTTATTCTAACTGTTTAGAAATATACACTATGTTATGATTAACTGTTGATACTGTACTGTGAGGTAGAACACCAGAAGGATATTTTTACAATAAGGAAAGAAAAATATTATTTAATTAAATAAAAAGAAGCGTTTCTGAGGTTTAATTCATATATATTTATTTTTTATTTTTATGCATTCTTTTTTTTTGAGAAACTTAATTAACTTTGAAGAACCCAAGAATGATACAACTTTTTGCACTTAGACGTAACTATAGCTTATGAGACATTAGAATATCCTCCACTTAACATACTGAAATGAAGTAAATCTTTGAGAACAAGTTTTACTATTAGCTCTCATAATCCACCTCTTTGAGGACAGAGTTCCTGCATGAGAAGTTAGTGCATAGTGACTCCTGTTGTTAATTTAACAATTAACAATCTTTTGTATGACATCAGTAATCACTAGATGAGAGCTGCCTAGGCTATTGAAGCCTTTTGAATCCACAAATTCCGTCAATATTTAGACAAGGCCATAAGCAAAGTGGACGTCATCTCCTCCCTTCAGAGAAAAGTACATCCTTGTTTGATGAGCACTTCTTTCCACTGGGGTCTCCCTCACAGAGGTCCTTCATGTAGGGCACTTTTTGCCACAGGCTTTCCATCCCTGAAAGAACATATAATATCTTCAAAAGCAATTTAATTGTTATTTACTTTTTCTTATACTGAAAATAATTCCTAATAACATTAACATAGTTACTTGCTGTATCCTATAATACACACAAAACCACAATATTACATGCAAAAATACCAATATTGCTATTAACAAAAGTAATGAAGCTTAATATTTATTTCTGTTCTTAGGGCATATCTTACTAAGATTGTAAAATCAAAATTACTATATTTGAAAATCACTAGAGGGTTCACTTCTGGTAGTGGTGAGGTAGCTCATTTTGGACTACCCCTCTTGGAGAGTTAAAGATCCAGACAAAATGAAAATCTTTTATGAAGTCACTGGACAGAGACTAAAAGAGGCAGAAACTGGATGCAAGTTGATACTTGGAAGAAGAGAAGCGCTTTGGGTGAACTCTGTGTTTATAATGGCTTTTCACCTGACAGCCCATCAGTGCTTGCTGCTAGGAGGCTACAGCTTGGGTAGAAGCTGCAGTCACAGGAGTCAAGAGGTCGGAGTTCAGAGCAAGCACAGTAGCTGAAAACTGGGGGGAAATCTGGAAACCAGACAAGCTTAGGCAAGGGGCCCAAAGTCTCCATACAAACTCTGTCAATTCCAGCTAAAGCGAAAGAACTCAACAGTGATTTCAGCTGCTGCTTGCCATAGGGAAGAGACAGTTTGAAGTTTCAGTTCAACAAGGTTTACTGCTAAAATTTTTTAAAAAATCAAAGCTCTTCATTGGAGTATAACAGAATCCAAAGTCTGACAGTATCATGCATGATGTCTAGACATTCGAAGAAATAGGAGCAAGGCGCACCAGATTTAATAGTTGCTATTTTAGGTTTTGTGGGCCATATGATCTCTGTTGCAACTACACAACTCTACTGTTGTAGTGTGAAAGTAGCCCTAGATGGTATGTAAATGAAGGAGTAGGGCTGTAATCAAAATAAAACTTTATTTACAGAAACAGGCAGTGGGTCTGATTTGGACTATACTTTTGCCTGTCCCTGTTCAAGAGGGAAGACGATGAAAACTTACCCAAAGACGATCCAGATATTGGATCTAGTATGGAAGGATTTTAAAGCAGCTGTTATGAAACAAAACATGTCTGTAGTAGAAGAAAATATCAGTAGTCCTAAATCCAATCTGTCTGTAATTACGTGAAGAATAAACAGACGGGTCAACACTGTGGCGTAGCACGTTAGGCCCACACCTGCGATGCTAGCATCCCATGTGGATGCCAGTTCAAGAGCCAGCTGCTCCACTTCTGATGTAGCTGTCTCCTAATGTGCCTGGGAAGGCAGCAAGTGATGGCCCAAGTATTTGAGCCCCTGCACCCAAATGAGAGACCTAGAAGAAGCACCGGGCTTCTGGCTTCAGGCTGGCCCAGCACTAGCCATTGTGGCCATTTGGGGAGTATTCCAGAAGACAGAAGATCTCTTTCTCTCTGTCTTCTCCCCCTTTCTGTAAGTGCCTTTCAAACAAATTAAAAAAAAATAAATCTAAAAAAAGAAATAGACAGCATTTCTGTTTATTGCAAAGATTGTAGGCTGACTGAAAAGCAAGACATAACTATGTGTTGTCTGTAAGATACACAGTTTTAATATTAAAACATAACTAGGTTGAAAACAGGATGGGAGGGCCGGCGCCGTGGCTCAACAGGCTAATCCTCCACCTTGCGGCGCCAGCACACCAGGTTCTAGTCCTGGTCGGGACGCCGGGTTCTGTCCCGGTTGCCCCTCTTCCAGGCCAGCTCTCTGCTGTGGCCCAGGAGTGCAGTGGAGGATGGCCCAAGTGCTTGGGTCCTGCACCCCATGGGAGACCAGGAAAAGAACCTGGCTCCTGCCACTGGATGAGTGCGGTGCGCCGGCCGCAGCGCGCCGGCCGCGGCGGCCATTGGAGGGTGAACCAATGGCAAAGGAAGACCTTTTTCTCTGTCTCTCTCTCTCTCACTGTCCACTCTGCCTGTCAAAAAAAAAAAAAAAAGAAAAAGAAAACAGGATGGGAAAAGAAACACTATGCAAACAGCAAGTGGAGGAAAACTGGAGTGGCAATATGAAAATTTTTTTTTTTTAGCAGCTCACTGATTCTTTTATTCATTTCACAATTATAGGCAGGCGGGTGTGTGGGGTTTTTTTTGTTTTTGTTTTTGTTTTATTTTTTAATTTTTGACAGGCAGAGTGGACAGTGAGAGAGAGAGAGAGAAAGGTCTTCCTTTACCATTGGTTCACCCTCCAATGGCCGCTGCTGATCCGAAGCCAGGAGCCAGGTGCTTCTCCTGGTCTCCCATGCGGGTGCAGGGCCCAAGCACTTGGGCCATCCTCCACTGCACTCCCAGGCCACAGCAGACAGCTGGACAGGAAGAGGGGCAACCAAGCAATATGAAAATTTTAAAGAAAATCATATTACCATAAATAGAGGCACCTTCCATGACAAAAGGGTCAGTTTGTAAGGAAGACATTAGCAATTGAAAAATGTGTATTTAGGGTCGCGCCATGGCTCACTTAGTTAACCCTCCGCCTGCGGTGCCAGCATCCCATATGGGCGCCGGGTTCTAGTCCCGGTTGCTCCTCTTCCAGTCCAGCTGTCTGCTGTGGCCCGGGAGTGCAGTGGAGGATGGCCCAGGTGCTTGGGCCCTGCACCCGCATGGGAGACCAGAAAGAAGTTCCTGGCTCCTGGCTTCGGAGTGGCATAGTGCTGGCTGTAGCAGCCATTTGGGGGGTGAACCAATGGAAGGAAGACCTTTCCCTCTCCCTCCCTCCCTCCTTCTCTCTCTCTCTCTCTCACTGTCTAACTCTGTCAAATAAATTTTTTTAAAAAGAAAGAAAATGTGTATTTGCCTAATTATAGAGTGGCTAAATACATAAAAGTTGGCCTTAAAAATATGCGTGGGTAGGGGGCCG
Source organism: Sylvilagus floridanus (assembly GCA_949820135.1). NCBI lineage: Eukaryota > Metazoa > Chordata > Mammalia > Lagomorpha > Leporidae > Sylvilagus > Sylvilagus floridanus. Next base: position 1,776,523 of record OX463223.1, read on the forward strand.
GTGCTGTGGTGTACTAGGTTAATCCTCCACCTGTGGCGCTGGCATCCATATGGGTGCTGGTTCTAGTCCCGGTTGCCCCTCTTCCAGTCCAGCTCTCTGCTGTGGTCTGGGAAGGCAGTGGAGGATGGCCCAAGTGCTTGGGCCCCTGCACCCGCATGGGAGACCGGGAAGAAGCTGCTGGCTCCTGGCTTCGGATTGGCGCAACTCCAGCCGTTGCAGCCATTTGGGGAGTGAACCAACGGAAGGAAGACCTTTCTTTCTGTCTCTCTCTCACACTGTCTGTAACTCTGTCAAATAAATAAATAAAATCTTTTAAAAAAAAATTATGGGTGGGGGAGCAGCGCTGTGGCGTAGCGGGTAAAGCCACCTCCTGCAGTGCCGGCATCCCATATGGTCCCCAGTTCAAGTCTGGCTGCTCCACTTCTGATCCAGCTCTCTGCTATGGCCTGGGAAAGCAGTACAAGATGGCCCAAATCCTTGGACCCCTGCACCCGCGTGGGAGACCCGGAAGAAGCTCCTGGCTACTGGCTTTGGATCCAGCTGTTGCGGCCAATTGGAGAGTGAACCAGCAGTTGGAAGATTCTCTCTCTCTACCTCTTCTTCTCTCTGTGTGTAACTCAAATAAATAAATAAATCTTAAAAAATAAAATAATAATAATAAAAAAGAGTGCTGTACTTATTGGGAGAAGGCTCTCTTAAAAAAATATGGGTAGGACATTTAATACCTGAACGTTACCAGCAACCTTTGGCCTAATTGACATCTATAGAATAATACACTCAACAGCTGTAGGGTTTGTGTTCTTTTCAGGGGTACATGATAGAGTTCAGCAATGTAACATTTGCTGGACCATAAAGCAAGTCTCAGTAAATTGCAGAAGCTTGAAATCCTACAGATTAAGGGCTCTGATCAGAATAAAAATTAAATTAGAATAATAGTAGGATCTAGAAAAAGCTCCAAAATATTTGAAAATTAAACAACGTATTTTGTTTAAAAAAGATTGATTTATTTGGAAGGCAGAGAGGGAGAGACAGAGATCTTCCATCTATTGGTTCACTCCCCAGATAGCAACAACAGCCAGGACTGGGCCAGGCCAAAGACAGGAGCTTCATCCAGGGCTCCCACATGAGTGGCAGGAGTCATTTTCCACTGCTTTCCCAGGCATATCAGCAGGGAACTGGATCGGAAATAGAGCACCTGAGAATCCAATTAGCACCCGCAGGGGAATTTGGCATCACAGGAATTGGCTTAACGCACTATACTACAATATTAGCCCCTAAACAATACATTTCTAAGTAACCCATGAATCCAAGAAGAAATCACAGGAACAAATTAGAAAAGATTTCAAGGCCGGCGCCACGGCTCACTAGGCTAATCCTCCACCTTGTGGCGCCCGCACACCAGGTTCTAGTCCTGGTTGGGGCGCCAGTTTCTGCCCGGTTGCCCCTCTTCCAGGCCAGCTCTCTGCTGTGGCCTGGGAGGGCAGTGGAGGCTGGCCCAAGTGCTTGGGCCCTGCACCCGCATGGGAGGCCAGGATAAGCACCTGGCTCCTGCCATCGGATCAGCGTGGTGCGCCGGCCGCGGCGGCCATTGGTGGGTAAACCAACGGCAAAAGGAAGACCTTTCTCTCTCTCTCTCTCTCTCTCTCTCACTCTCACTCTCACTGTCCACTCAGCCTGTCCAAAAAAAAAGAAAGAAAAGACTTCAAATGATAATGAATTATAATGAAAATATAACATACTAAGATTTATAGGGGGCAGCCGAAAAAGTGCGTGGAAGGAAATGTATAGCTTTAGATGCTTTTAGTAGAATAACAACAGAATGAAAGATCTAAGGTTACACTTTAACAAGCTAGAAAAAGGGAGTAACCCAAAGTAAATGGAAGAAAGGAAATGGTAAGAGCAGAAATCAATGAGTTAAACAGACAATAGAGAAAATTACGAAAGGTAAAGGTTGGCTGGCACCGTGGCTCACTTGGCTAATCCTCTGCCTGTGGCACCGGCACCCCATGTTCTAGTCCCGGTTGGGGCGCCGGATTCTGTCCCGGTTGCTCCTCTTCCAGTCCAGCTCTCTGCTGTGGCCTGGGAGGGCAGTGGAGGATGGCCCAAGTGCTTGGGCCCTGCACCTGCATGGGAGACCAGGAGAGGCACCTGGCTCCTGGCTTCAGATCGGCGCAGTACGCCAGCTGCAGCGGCCATTGCAGGGTGAACCAATGATGGTAAAGGAAGACTTTTCTCTCTGTCTCTCTTACTGTCCGCTCTGCCTGTGCAAAAAAAAAAAAAAAAAAGTAAAGGTCACTTTTTTTTTGCTTTGAAACGTAGAAACAATTTTTATTTAAGATCTGAAATATAATTCCCAAAATGTCAGCTGTTCCAGAAAACCATGACTGCACAATCATGCACTGTCTCTGTCATATTAGAATGTGCATTAGACTCAGATACCAAAACAGGAAAGACATCACTGTCGTTCAACAATGTGAGCCAAGATGGAATGCTTACGGAACAGCATAGGTGGAGTACAGTTGATAATCCTGCAGCCAGAACCAATCAAGGAAAAGAAAGAAGCATGTAAGTTACTCACACTGTGCATAGAAGAGGCTGTTACTAAAGATACTTTAGACGTTAAAAAGGGTCATAAGAGAATGTTAGGAACTGAAGTGGACAATTTGAAATGGACAAATTCCTTGAAAAATAGGGCTTAAAAAATAACATGAAACAAATAATACTAATATCCTTTTATCTAGCAAAATGATTTGATTCATTACCAGAAAAATTTCCTACCAAGAAAAGTCTAAGGCTCAGAAGTTTTCTTTAGTGAATTTTATCAAACATTTAAGAACACCAGGGGTGAGCATTGTGGTGCCATGAGTTAAACTGCTGCTTGGGACACCAGCACCCCACAGCAGAGTGCCAGTTTGAGTCCCAGCTGGTCCACTTCTAATCCAGCTCCCTGCTGATGTGCCTTGGAAAGCCATGGAAAATGGCCTGAGTACTTGGGCCTCTGCCACCCATGTGGGAGACCCAAAGATAGAATTCCAGACTCTTGACTTTGGCCTGGCCCAGCCACAGCCATAGTGGCCATTTGGAGTGAACCAGCAGATGGAAGATAGATCGATCGATCGATCATTCACTCACTCTGCCTTCCAAGTAAATGAATGAGTCTTTTTTAAAAAAATTTACACCGATCTTATATATATAAATCTTTTAGAAAATAGAAGGGGAACTAACACTTCATAGCCAAACCCTGATACCAGATTTCATGGAGATGTTGCCAAATGTGAACATAAATACAAAACTCTTAATATTGATAAATCAAACTCAACAATCTATAAAAAGGAGAATATATCACAAGCAAGTAAGGCATATCCTGAGTATTTAAGTGTGGTTTGACTTAGAAAAATCAATTGGTTTAATGCAGCACCATATGAGAACAAAGGAAAAAAACCATACAGTCATCTAAATAAAGAACACTTTGAACAAAATTCTGTGCCCATTCATGATTTTGAAAATAAACTAACTTGTCAGATTAGACGTAGAAGGACGCTTCCTCATTTGGTAAAGAGCACATAGAGCTACACGAGCAGACCATTTTGTTTTGTGGTTAATATGCCTGGTTCAGTACCCAGCTCCGGCTTCTGAATGCTGAGTCCAGCTTCCTGTTAATGCAAACCCTGGGAGGCAGTGCTGATGGCTCTAAGACTTGCATTCCTGCAACCCACAACAGAGCCAGGAATTGAGTTCCCAGCTCCCAGCCTTAGCCTTGGTCATTTAGCTTGAACCAGCCAATAGGAGGTTATGTTCTCGGTTTCTCTGCCTATCAAGTAAATAATTATGCTTAAAGAAAAAAAGGGGTACAAATAGATCATGTTTAATAATGAAATATTGGGGGCCAGCGCTGTGGCGCAGCAGGTTAACGCCCTGGCCTGAAGCACCGGCATCCCATATGGGCGCCAGTTCAAGTCCCAGCTGCTCCACTGCTTATGCAGCTCTCTGCTATGGCCTGGGAAAGCAGTAGAAGATGGCCCAAGTCCTTGGGCCCCTGCACCCACGTGGGAGACCTGGAAGAAGCTCCTGGCTCCTGGCTTCAGATCAGCACAAGCTTGGCTGTTGCAACCAATTGGGGAGTGAACCATAGGATGGAAGACAACTCTCTGTCTCTCTCTGTGCCTCTCCTCTCTGTGTGTAACTCTGACTTTCAAATAAATAAATCCTTAAAAAATAATGAAATATTGAACACACTATCCCTAAAGTCAGAAAAAAGGCAAGGACGTCCATTCTAATCATTTTTATTAATTTTTATTTGAAAGGTAGAGAGAGAAATCTTTCCTCTACCGGTTCACGCTCCAAATGCTCGTTACAGCCAGGGTTGGGCCAGGCGGAAGCCAAGAGCCCAGAATTCCATTTGGGTCTGTGGCCTGGGTGGCAGGTACACTTTGGCAGGAAGCTACATTGGAAGCAGTGCTAGAACTTGGACACAGGCACCTCAGTACGGGATGTGGACGTCCAAACAGCATCTCAACCATTGGCTTTTAGTCAACTATTTTTAAAGATTATTTATTTGAGAGTCAGAGTTACATAGAGAGGGGAGAGGCAGAGAGAGAGAGAGAGAGAGAGAGAGAGAGAGGTCTTCCATTCAATGGGTCACTCCCCAGTTGGCCACAATGGCCAGAGCAGCGCTGATCCAAAGCCAGGAGCCTCTTCCCAGTCTCCAACGCAGGTGAGGGGCCCAAGGACTTCAGGCCAGGGCATTAACCCACTGTGCCACAGGCGCTGGCCCCTTTAGTCAACATTTTACTAGTGGTACTGGCCAGTATAAGAAGACAAGAAAAAAGATGAGACATTGATACTGAAAGGCAGTAAGACTGTTTCTATTTGTAGATAAAGTAGGAAATGGAAAAGAATATTAAAAGCGGAGAACCTGGGGGCCAGCACTGTGGCATAGCAGGTTAAAGCCCCAGCTTGCAGTGCTGGCATCCCATACGGGTGCTGTTCGAGTCCTGGCTGCTCCACTTCTGATCCAGCCCCCTGCTATGGCCTGGGAAAGCAGTGGAAGATGGCCCAAGTCCTTGGGCCCCTGCACCTATGTGGGAGACCTGGAAGAAGCTCCTGGCTCCTGGCTTCAGATCGCTGGCTTCAGTGCCAGCCAAAGCAGCCATTTGGGGAGTGAACCAACAGAGGGAAGACCTTTCTCTCTCTCTCTCTCTCTCTCTCTCTCTCTCTCTCTCTCTCTCTCACTATCTATAACTCTACCTGTCAAATAATAATAATAAACATGTTTTAAAAAACAAAGATTTATTTATTTGAAAATCAGAGAGAGAGAGGAGAGGCAGAGAGAGAGGTCTTCCATCCACTGGTTCACTCCCCAATTGGCTGCAACAGCCGAGCTGAGCAGATCCGAAGCCAGGAGCCAGGAGCTTCCTCCAGGTTTCTTACGTGGGTGCAGGGGCCCAAGGACTTGGGCCATCTTCTACTGCTTTTCCAGGCCATAGCAGAGAGCTGGATCAGAAGTGGAGCAGCTGGGACTAGAACCGGCGCCCATATGGGATGCCAGCACTGCAGGTGGCGGCTTTACCCACTACGCCACAGTGCCAGCCCCTGCATTCTTGTAAAAATTGACAAGATGATTCTAAAATGTTATATGAAAATGCAAAGGACCTAGAGCATCCAAAGTAACCTTGGAAAAGAACAGAATTAAAGGGTTTATAGTCCCTAACTTGGACTGAGGTTTCATCTACGGTGGGCGAATCTGCCTGTTACTAGTTTCAGGGTAAAGAGAAGTCTTCTCAGCACATTGTGCTGGGTGGTAGCGAATGATACCGATTCCAGGCATAAGCCTGATCCCACCCATATTATCTACCTAGGGCTGCTGGACAGAGCATCACAAACAGGTGGTTTAAAGTGATAGAAACGTATTGTCTCATGGCTTGGAAGGCCACATGTCTGAGATCAACCTATCCGCAGGGCCGTGCTCCCACTGAAAGCTAAAGGGGAATCTCCCTCGTCTCTTCCTAGCTTCTGGTAGGTTGATAGCCATCTCTGGCATTCCTTGATTTATAGCTGTGCAACTCCAATGTCTAACTCCCTTTATCACACGTCATTTTCCTGTGTGTTTCTGCCTTTACATGGCTGTCTTCTTAGGAGAACTCCAGCTGTATTGGAATAGGCCTACTCCAGTATGACCTCCTCTTAACTGATTACATCCACAGCAACTGTATTTCCAAATAAGATCACATTTTGAAGTACAAGGGTTAAGGACTTCATCATCCCTTTTTTAGGAGAGACATAGTTCAACTGATATTACTGCCTCATGCCATACATAAAAATTCAGTATATATCATAAACCTAGTAAACATTTTCAAAGCTAAAAATATAAAACTTCTGGAAGAAAACATAGAATAGCATTGCAATGTGAAGATAGAAAATGATTTCTAAGGATTCAAAAAGCATTAACTATTAAAAAGAAAAATGGATGAATTAGAATTCTTTAAAATTTAAAACTTTCGCTTCTCAAAAGATGCCACTGGGGGACTGGTGCTGTGGCACAGTGGGTTAAAGCCATGGCCTACAGTGCCGGCATCCCATACGGGTGCCAGTTTGAGTCCTGGCTGCTCCACTTCCAATCCAGCCCCCTTCTAATGCGTCTGGGAAAGCAGTGGAGGATGGCCCAAGTGCTTGGGCCCCGGTACCCACATGGGAGACCTGCATGAAGCTCCTGGCTCCTGGCTTCAGCCTGGCCCAGCCTGGCCCAGCCCTGGTCATTGCAGTCATTTGCAGAGTGAACTAGTGAATAGAAGACCTCTTTTTTTTTTTTTTTAATTTATTTATTTGAAAGTCAGAGTTACACAAAGAGGAGAGTGAGAGAGAGAGAGAGAGAGAGAGAGAGAGAGGTCTTCCAGCTGCAGGTTCACTCCTCAATTGGCTGCAATGGCCAGAGCTGCGGCAATCTAAAGCCAGGAGCTAGAGGATCCTCCTGGGTCTCTCATGGGCGTGCAGGGCCCAAGGACTTTGGCTATCTTCTGCTGCTTTTCCAAGCCATAGCAGAGAGCTGGATCAGAAGTGGAGCAGCCAGGACTAGAACCAGCGCCCATATGGGATGCCGGCACTGCAGGTGGCAGCTCCTGGAAGATCTCTTGCTGCCTCTCCTTCTCTCTCTCTAACTCTGCCTTTCAAATAAATGAATAAATCTTAAAAGAAAAAGGATGCATTAGGGAAATGAAAAGACAAGTCACTAAGAAAATAGACCAGTGATAGAAAAAAATAGTCATGTATCTGACAAAGGTCTTGTATTCAGAATATATAAAGAAGTCCTACAATTCAATCAGTACAAAAGAGAAGTGAGTTTTGTTCCTTTACTAGAGAGCGCGCACGCGTTCCCATCTGCTGCTTTACTCCTTGAATAACTCAACTCCAATGGCTGTGTCTGGGCCAAGAGCAAAGCTGAGAGCCAGAAGCACTAATCAGGTTGCCACTACCTCCCAGGCTCGCATTAGGACCTCCAGTAGGAAGCTGGAGTCAGGAGCTGGAGCTGGGCATTGAACCCCTGTACTCCACTGTGGCATATAGGTGTCTTAACTGCTAGGCTAAATGCCCATCTCAATCTAATTTTAAAAAAGATTTTATTTATTTATTTATTTGAGTGGCAGAGTTACAGGCAGAGGGAGAGAAAGGTAGAGATGTCTTGCATCTGCTGGTTCACTCCCCAAATGGCATCAATGGCTGGAGCTGGGCTGATCCAAAGCTAGGAGGCAGGAGCTTCCTCTGGACCTCCCATGTGGGTGCAGGGGCCCAAGGACCTGGGCCATCTTTTGCTGCTTTCCCAGGCCATAGCAGAGAGCTGGATTGGAAGTGGAGCAGTCAGGACTCGAACTGGTACCCATATGGGATGCTGGCATCACAGACAGAGGCTTAGCCTACCATGCCACAGTGCACACTCCCCAGTCTAATTTTTAAAGGGAAAGATTTGAAAGGTTTCTCCACAAAAGGGAACACATAGCATTCCCATGAAACAGTGCTGGATACAGGGAAGTTCACTTTGCATCCACAGTGAGGTCCAACGTACTCTCCACAGGAATGGCCAAGATTAAAACTGCCAGCACCAGATGCTGCTAAGACTGGGGAAGGAGCAAAAGAGAACTTTGTGTGGCCGTAGCAATGTCTTCTACCTTGTTAGGGAGGTTGCAAAGCTACGCGCACTTAACAGAATTCGTCGGATGGTACACTTGAGGATCTTTGTGTTTCGCTGGATATAAATTTTACTTAACAAAATGAAAAAAAAGGGCTGCCCTTGTGGCATAGCAGGCTAAGCTGCTGCCTGCAGTGTGCACGTCCCATATGAGTGCCGCTTTGAGTCCCAGCTGTTCCACTTCTGATGCAGCTCCTTGCTTATGTACTTAGGAAAGGAGCAGAAGATGGCCCAAGTGCTTGGGCCCCTGCACCCACAGTTAAAGCTCCTGACTCCTGGCTTCTATCTGGCCCAGCTCTGGCTGTTGCAGCTGTTTGGGAAGTGAACCAGCAGATGGAAGACTCACCCTCCCTCCCTCCCTCCCTCTCTCCGCCTCTCTCCCCCTCTGCCTCTCTCCCTCTCTCTCTCTCTCTCTCCCCCCTCCCCCTCTGCCTCTCTCCCTCTTTCCCCCTTTCCGCCTCTCTCTCCCCCTCTCCCCTTCTGCCTCTCTCCCTCTCTCTCCCCTTCTCTAACTCTGCCCTTCAAATAAATAATAAATCTTTTTTAAAAATGAAAATGAATTTTCAAGTCTAGGTGGTGATATGTTTACAGAAGTGTTTGGAGATGAAGTAAATTGATGTGCAAACTTTGAAATATGTCAAAAATAAGACGCATCAATAGATGTATGAATGGTGGACTAACTGGGGAGTATGACTGTTCATTGTACATTGTTTTCAGTTTCTCTGTGTTTGAAATTTTTGTTTGTATTGTCTTGGAAAAAGTCACTTGGTAATTTTTCGTGTGGTTCTCAATTTGATGCACGGTTAGCTTTGTTTTCTATTTTGTACTTTTTTCCCTCTTTCTGTTTGAATTGTGTGAAGTATTTTGATGATTGAAAAGACAAACCTAATTTCATATGAAGAATGGCTACTTTATCCACCTTTAGTTACAATTGTGGGATAACAAAAAGTTATAATAGTAATTCTTTGCATTGATGGCCTGTACACAAACAAACAACATGAATGTTTAAACTGTTTTATATTTTACTCTGATTCTGATTATATTTATTGAAATGCAGTTTTATGTCTGTTGAATCTTAATAAAACAAGTATCAGTTTCTTAGACACACAGTGCTTAGAGAAGCCGCGTTTCTGTCTCTGTTCATTTCATCCTGTTTCTCCTCATCCCTTACATGTAACATTTTTGTTATCGATTTGCTCATTATAGTGTGTCCTTAAAAAAAAGCCAATAAATGTTTGTGTTCTTAGTCTCTCTTCTTTCTTTTTTTAAAAAAAGTTTTTATTTGAAAGAGTTATGCAGAGAGAGAGAGGTCTTCCATCTGCTGATTCACTCCCCAAATGGCCACAACAGCTAGAGCTGAGCTGATCCAAAGCCAGGAGCTTTCGCCAAGTCTCCCACACAGGTGCAGAGACCCAAGCACTTGGGCCATCTTGCACTGCTTTCCCAGGCCACAGCAGAGAGCTGGATTGGAAGTGGAGCAGCTGGGACTCAACCAGCGCCCATAGAGGACACCGGCACTGCATGCAGTGATTTTACCCTCTACGCCTCAGCGCCAGCCCCAGTCTCCTTTCTTACTGTAATGCATCTTGTTTTTAGTTTTCTGTTGCTTACTCTGTCCTGGACATCACTCCCCGTCAGCATAGAGACCTTCCTTTCTCATTCCTTCTGTCGCTCTTGCTCAGACTCTGTTGTACAGATGAATGATGGTTTAGTTGAGCAGTTCCCCATGGCTGGACATTTGGGTCCTTAATCTCTAAACTTTTTCATCATCTTTTTCTTGTTTGTAGATGTTTTTGTTCTGATTTGAATGTCTGTATTATCTTCCAGGATTTCCCCGAGAATAGTATCTGTTTTCTGTAGGGACAGAATTGATCTATCTTCGGTGATGCTGGTTCTCTTCCTCCCAGCCCTGGGGTGCTGTTTGGGTTGGGGAGAGAAGGCCTCAGTAGCTGGTGCTCTCGCTGCTCTGTGGTGGAGTTGCTGGTTTCCTGTGAAGTCTTCCTTGGCCTTGAGGGGTTCGGAGGAAGAGTTTTGTGGAGGGCAGGGCAGTTGAACAGGCAGACTAAACTTTAGGGGGAAACAGACAGGGGCCAGTCCTCATAAAATGAGTCCTCAGAGACCTGGAAGAAATGAACTTACCTTAAGCCTGCCATCAGAAGCCTTAAAGGGGAAGAAGATTAAGGTTCTAGCCGTGGATTGAGAAACAACCTTTTGATTTTTGCCCAAGGGACGATGTAATACCCTGCCACTTCAAGTACGCTCTGCTGACTAGCCCGGGTAGCATCAACCAGAAATCAATAGCATCCTGAAGTTTGTTCAAGATTTCCAGCCCCAGACCTTCTGAATCAGGATCTGGTAGTCAGCTGGCGCCCATGTGGTTTGTGTGCACATGGGAATTTGAGGAGCACAGATTGTCCTGATCTGGTCTGATCTGAGCCCCTCTTTGCGGTTGTGACAGGCATGTGAACTCCTGTCTCCTTTGAAACTTTAGCGATCCTATTCCTGCCTACTTCCAGCAGCCAGAGATTTGGGAAGTTTATCATAGCTATTCATAATTCCCTTCCTGCCAGAGATCTCTTCCTCGTTTATTTGTATTTCCATTTGAGGTTTGAAAGCCCAGGAATGACACGAACCATTTATGTCTAAAATCTTAGAAGAACTCTACCTGTGATAGGGTGTAATGTGTAATGGTAGGTAATGAGACAGAGTGGGAGATGTGGGAATGGAGATTCTGTGTAGAAAACTCCTTTGTTTTATTTCCAGCGAGACAGACAGAGCTTCCTTCTGCTGATTCACTCCCCAGATGCCTGCAATGGCTGGGTCTGGGCCAGGCCAGAGGCAGGAGCTGAGAACACAATTTAGGTCCTCCATGTGGGTGGCAAAACCCAATTACGTTGACTGCCACTGCTGCCTCTCCAGGTCTGTGTTAGCAAGAAGCAGGTGTCAAGAACAGAGCTAGGAATCGAACCCAGGTATTGTAAGGTAGGACATGAGCATTTTATTTGAAAGGTGGAGTGACAGAGGGAGGTGGAGAGATCTTCCATCTGCTGCTTCACTCCCCAGATGACCACAATGGCCAGCGCAGGGCCAGGGCAAAGGCAGGAGCCCAGAACTCCGTCTGAGTCTCCCACGTGGTGGCAATGACCCCCGCACCGGAGCCATCTTCCGCTGCTTTTCCAGGAGCATTGGCGGGAAACTGGATCAGAAGTGGGGCAGCTAGGACTTGAGCCAGTGCCCATATGGAATGCTGGCATCGCAGGTGGAGCGAAACCCACTGCACCACAGCTCCAGCCCTGGACTTGGGCGTGTTAACTGGTGTCTTAACCACTAGGCTAAACGCCCAGCCCCTAGACAACTCTGTTCAAGAGGTTTTGGTATGATGAGGACCAGATAATAAGGGTGGGATGGAAGGGGCTGTGGGGTTGCAGAGGGTCTTTTTCCAGGAGGTAGATGTGAGGAGATGTTTGCGTTCCTCTGAGACCGAATTGCCCAATAGAGAGGGCAACGCGAAGAGGAGGCAGCAGGGGGCTAGAGGAACAGAGTTCTTGTACAGAGAAGAGCAGTCCCAGGAGAGTGGGCTTTAGGCGCTCCTTCTTTGATAAAGATAGGGTGGGGAGGAGCCCAATGGGTCCTTTGTTAAAGCCCTGGAGTCCAGTGAGAATTCGAGCTGAGGTAGAAGCTAGTGAGCATCCAGGGCAGTCAAAACAAAGTACCCCACCTGAAGTGGCTTATGCCAGCAGCAGCATATTGCACGGCGTTGAGCGCCAGAGGGCTGAAATCAAGATGGCAGAGGACCACAGTCCCTCCAGGGGCTCGGGCATGGGCTCCCTTCCTTGCCTCCCCTAGCTCCGCCTGAAATCCTAGACTTTCCTTGGCTTGTGGTTGCTTCACTCCAGTTTCCGCCCCTTCACATGGCCACATCCTCTGTGTTTTTTTTGGATTAGGGCCCACCCTAAATCCAGGATGATCTCTTCTCAAGCTCATGTGCTTCTTTCACATCAGCAAAGAATCTTCTTCAAAGCAGGCCATGTTGACAAGGCCTGGGGCTTAAGGTGTACACATACCTTTTGGGGGCCGCTGTTGAACCCACTGTGAAGCCTATCCATTTTCAGAATTTAAAGGTCCAAGGAGAGACCTGGAGGTCCTGCAGAACCGCTGTCTTACCGTACTCCATAAGCAGGTGCGCAGTGGCAGTCAGCTCTCCACATAGAATGTCCGCAGTAGACCCGATGACAACGCTCCGCTTGTCCCCTAGTCTTCACGATCACACCCATGCAGTTCCCGGCTCTGGGTGATGGTGCTGCGCTCTTGTCTGGTTGCTACAGTGCAGTGGCTGCAAACAAGACGACTCTCATTATTTACTGGAAAAATTGTGTAGCTAGAATCACTTGTTCCCTTGAGTCCATTCTCATACTTCCGTGGACTTTGTTCTGTGACTACACATAGAAACAAAAAAGAAAATGGATTAAATTCCAGGCTCTTCCTGGCTTTGGCCTGGCCCAGCACTGGCTATTGTGGACATTTGAGGGAGTGAGCCTCTCTCTCTCTCCCTCTCTCCCCTCTCCTTCTCCCCCTGTCTTTTTCTTCTCCTCTTCTTCCCCCTTTCCACCCTCCCCTCCCCACCTGTTTCTCCCCCACCTGTCTGTCTTTGCCTTTCAAATAGATAAAATAAATTTTAAAAAGAGAAAGCGCTTACACTCTTAAAGGTAACTCTCTAAAGCTGTATGTGCTTTCAAGGATCCATGTCTTTTTAAACTTTTTTTTTTTTTTTATTGAAGACAGAAGACAAGACAGAGCTCTCATCTGTGGGTTTACTGTCCACATGCTCACTAGGGCCAGGCCAGGGCCAAAGCTAGGAGCCAGCATTGTAATTCAGGTTTCCCATGATGGTGGCAGGAATCCAGTGACTTGAGCCATCACTGCTGCTTCCCAGGGTCTGCACTGGCAGGAAGCTGAAGCCAGGAGCTGGAGCTGGCCATTGAACCCAGACGCCAATAAAGGATATAGATGTCTTAACAACTAGGTTCAGTTGCTTGCCCATAGCTTGCCCATAGCCACATCTTTATTTTCAAAGTCAAATAGCTCCCAATGGCTAGTGCTAGTGCCAGAAAATTTCACCCCAGTCATTTTGTCTTTTTGTCATCAGCAAAAGCAAAAATCCTCCTGCATTTGCAACTCACTGCTTCCAGCACTAGCTCAGCCCTCCTTTGCCCTGATGTGCACTTAGAACCCAGTGAATACTCCATCTTCTCACCAGCCGTGTCTGTCATAGCTCCTCACACCTCTCCATCCCAACTTCAGGGCTGCAGCCAGTCGTTAGTGCCCCTCAGTACCATTGCTTTGTCATATTCAGTCAACAAGGCCCATGCCCTGGTGCAGTTCAGTGCTGTGCCTATCTTAAACCTGCTCTAGCACAAAGCTGAATGTGTTTTTTTTTTTAAAGATTCATTTGAAAGTCAGAGCTACACAGAGAAAGAGAGAGAGGTCTTCTATGCACTGGTTCACTCCCCAATTGGCTGCAATGGCCGGAGCTGCACCGATCCGAAGCCAGGAGCCAGGAGCTTCCTCTGGGTCTCCCACATGGGTGCAGGGACCCAAGGACTTGGGCCATCTTCCACTGCTTTCCCAGGCCATAGCAGAGAGCAGGATTGGAAGTGGAGCAGCCGGGACTTGAACCAGCACCCATATGGGATGCCGGCGCTTCAGGCCAGGACGTTAACCCGTTGCACCACAGCACCTGCCCCCTAAATGTGTTTTAAGTTTAAGTTCATGTCCCAGCAGAATACTGCTATTCCCTGATCTCTCCGCACTCCTCTCACCCTCTTTCAGTTGCCACTTCTCATAACCAGTAGCTCCACATTCTTAGTTCCCAGAGGCCGGGAAGCAGTCCCAAGGGGACATCTACAGGCCAGCATCTACCCCTCACTCTGCCTGGCTTCTGCTGGTGGGGCCCTTGTCATGGGTCCTTCTGCTGGGAGACTCTCCGGGCCTCTCCCACTCGCTCCTGTGTCCGAGTCCTCTCTTAACTGCCAGCCCCCCCCCCATCGCCCTAGAAGCCCGCTGCTGCTTCCCAACCACCCGCCCTTCTGTACCAGCAAGACACCTCCCCACACTGGGTCAGGCTACTCTGTGAGGTTTCAGTGACAACCTGGAGGTTGCTACATCCGGGGGCCACTTGTTAGTTCTCTTCTTTCCAGACCTGTCACTGTCAGCCCACCTGCTGGAGTGTGTGCACTCAGGTACGCTTTCTCAGTGGGAAACTTTTGTGCCCTCTTAGAGTCCCAGCCCAAGTCCTTACAATGATGGTCTCTCAGCCACCGCAGCTTCAGCTGGCCTCCTTGTTCCTCCCTGGACCTTGCGCGTATACCCGGCCTCAGGGGCCTTGGCCCCTGCACTTCCCGCTGTTCCCTCTGTTGTTGCCTGGCTCCCTTTGTGGTCTGCTTAAATGTCACCTTCTCATTGTGCCCCTCTGACCTCTCTGACCCTGTGGATGGAAGCCTGCCTCCATCTACCGGTTCCCAGCTGCCTGGCTTGTTTCACTGGTTTTGCTTGTGCTCTCCCTCTTTCCCCTCCTATGGTCCCTTCTCCTCTCTCTCCTTCTTCCCCCTCTTACTAGAATCTAAGCCCCATGAAGGCAGAGACTTTGTGGGGTCTGTTTGGCCTATTCCAGCTATAGCCCCAGTGCCTAGAATCACATTCATTGAATAGATGTATGAATCCTGCAGTGGGACCTTCCCCAAAGTATTGCCTTACAGTAAGAGAGGCCAAATAGAATACAACCTGCTTAGGGCAGGTGCTGTGGCGTAGCGGGTAAAGCCACCGCTTGCAGTGCTGGCATCCCATATGGGCGCTATCATCCCATATGGGCGCCCGTTCGAGTCGCGGCTACTCCTCTTCCAGTCCAGCTCTCTGCTGTGGCCTGGGAAAGCAGCAGAAGATGCCCAGGTCCTCGCGCCCCTGCACGCATGTGGGAGACCCTGAAGAAGCTCCAGGCTCCTGGCTTTGGATTGGCGCAGCTCTGACTGTTGTGGCCATCTGAGGAGTGAACCAGTGGATAGAAGACCTCTCTCTCTCTCTCTCTCTTTTCTGTGCCTCTGCCTGTCTATAACTCTGCCTTTCAAATAAACAAATCTTTTTTTAAAAAAGAATTCTCATATAAAAAAACTTTTTTAAAAAAAGAATACAGCCTGCCTTGCTACTGGCTTGTGAGGTTCTGTGTGGTTTACAGGAACAATACTGTGTATGGGTTAATCACACCTGCAGTTGTGACTCAGAAGGTACCCATGAAGGGCAAATATGAGATCATTTCAAAAAATTCATCAAAACAGAATTAGATTTATTTTGGTGCAAAACATTTTCAGAATTCATACATATGAAGGAGTTTCAAAACTTCATGGATGGCCGGCGCCGCAGCTCACTAGGCTAATCCTCCGCCTGCAGTGCCGGCACACCGGGTTCTAGTCCCGGTCAGGGCGCCGGATTCTGTCCCGGTTGCCCCTCTTCCAGGCCAGCTCTCTGCTGTGGCCAGGGAGTGCAGTGGAGGATTGCCAAAGTGCTTGGGCCCTGCACCCCATGGGAGACCAGGAGGAAGCACCTGGCTCCTGCCTTCGGATCAGCGCGGTGCACCCACCGCAGAGCACCAGCCGCAGCAGCCATTGGAGGGTGAACCAACGGCAAAAGGAAGACCTTTCTCTCTGTCTCTCTTTCTCACTGTCCACTCTGCCTGTCAAACATAAAAAAAAAACTTCATGGAGATGCATACTATAAAAATGCATAAATTTCAGAATTTTTCTGCACCAAAATATGTCTTTTGATTCCATTTTTCCACTTTTTAAAAGATTTATTTATTTTATTTGAAAGGCAGCATTAGAGAGAGATACAGGTTGGGGGAGGTGGAGAGATCCTTCATCCACTAGTTTGCTCCCGAAATGTGCTGCAGTGGCCAGGAACCAGGAGTTCCATCTGAGTGTCCTACATGGGCACAGGGGCCCACGCACTTGGGCCGTCTTCCACTGCTTTCCCAGGTGCATGAACAGGGAGCTAGATGGGAAGCGGAGTGGCCAGGACTCAAACTGGCGCCTGTATGGGCTACCAGCACTGCAGGTGGTGTCTTTACCCACTACACCACAGCACCAGCCCCTCTACAAAGTTTTTGAGTACCCTGTTTTTAAGCATACCTTCTTTTTTTTTTTTTTTTTTTGAGTGTGCAGTTTAACTGTATAGTTTCCCAGCACAACTTCCCAAAACAGGAGAAGTGAATTTTCAAGGCTTTTAGGTACCTACCTTTGCAGTCTGTGGCTTTCTATTTGTGTAACAACATTTGTGTTTCGCCAACAGATGTGCTACTTGCCGCACCCTGAGAATGCCCCCTGTGGTTCTCCGTGTGACTGCACGGACGCTTAGGCACTGCTTGTTGAGAAGTCACTGGTTCTTCTCCCATCCAGCTGCCAGGCCTCTCGCACTTTGGACCCTTGCTGGCCCCTGCAGAATCTGTTGTAGTCCCCTGTAGCTAGAAAGGCCAGTGGACTACCTGTCTGCACCGAAGGAGCGCTACCAGAACTCCGAGGCAATGGGAAGGACAGGATTTCTGGGATCGTGCACGAGGAATGTGCACTTCTGGTGCCTGTGCCTGTGCCTGGTGTCCTGCCTGTTGGGCAGGCTTGGGCTGCTCATGTCACTGCTGGGTGCTTTGGGAAAGCATTTTTCATGCTCTAGCTAATTGAGCTTCTGAATGTCAGCAATTTGGACAGTGTGTTGTTTTTTCTGGTCAGGTAGGAAAGGAGAAGAGAGGGAGAGGGAGAGGATAGTGTGGGAAAGGAGGGAGAAGACAGGAGAGGAATCTGGTATTGTAGGAGGTGGTGTGTACTTGTTTTGAAGGTTTTTTTTTTTTAAAGATTTATATATTTATTTGAAAGGCAGAGTTACAGAGAGAGAGAGAGAGAGAAAGAGGTTTTCCATCTGCCGGTTCACTCCCCAGATGGCCAGAGCAGCCAGAGCTACGCTGATCTGAAGCCAGGAGCCAGGAGCTTCCTCCAGGTCTCCCATGCTGGTGCAGGGTCTCAAGGACCTAGGCCATCTTCTACTGCTTTCCCAGGCCACAGCCGAGCACTGCATCGGAAGTGGAGCATCTGGGACTCGAACTGGCGCCTCTTTGGGATGCCAGCACTACAGGTGTCAGTCAGCTTTACCCACTACGCTGCAGCACCAGCCCCTCGTTTTCAAGTTTTTTATCTTCTTGTGATGAAATATATTTTCTTTGCATCATAAATGACGCTGGGCTTATCATATGGAAGGCATACGTGTTGTACTCAATATGTTCTGGATTGTCTGCGTTTATTTTTTTCTTGAAATCCATTCTGAACAATCCAAAGGCTCCTTTTTCAGCTAATAAGCAGAGAACCTCAGACATAGTCATTTGGTCAGTGGTTTTAGTGAGTAAGCCTCACATATGTTACATATCGGGAGCATCTTGTAGGTCTGTGTGTAGTGTTTTTTTCTAGCCATCTTAATGCCTTTTTTTGTGTTAAAATCAAAATCCCCAATTGGATGTGTCTTAGGTTGGAGACAGGTGGATCCTACCTTGTACTTAAGAAAATGTACAAATAGGGTCGAAGACTTGTGTTATACTTTTCTCTCACATGCCATGAAGTCTAGAGGTAGGCTGCCCATGGCCACTGCCATGGCTCTGTGAGTGTCTAGGATCCAGGACCCCTCATGGGGTTGTTTCCATCCTCAGGATTGCCTTGTCGTTGCATGGTGTCAGCTGCAGCTCTAGCCATTGCATCGACATCTCCAGCTGGGAAAGAGGGCATAGGGGAAGGGCAAAAGGGCACTTGACAGTCCAGTCTCCAAGCGCATTCAGTAATTTCCATTTTCATCTCCATATCCATCATCTATTATTAGGGAATGCACTGACTCAGCAGCTCAGTGGGTGCAAAGTCACTTCTCACTCATGCATCCGGATTAGCAATAAAATGGGATTCAGATCTCTTCTCAAGCCTGTCATTCTAGGACCCAGGAGAGACAGAAGCAGCTACAAGGGACAGTCACTTTGTAGTGGAGAAGACACGTAAGCAGAGGCACAGAGGCCTCCTCCATCTCTGTAGGGGCGCGCAGCTGCAGGAGGCAGGAGGTGTGCTCTGCCCACAGGGCTGGACGAGCACGCGGACCAAGACAGAAGATGAGTGAGCACTACGCTCTGCTGCCACTTGGCGGGCCACGGTCGGCCGGGCCGTATCTTTCCTTAGCTGAGCGCGGGGGCTGCTAGTGCCTGCCCCAAATGAGGAAGCCCCTGGTAGTGGCTAATGCCCAGTGACGGTGCAGCGGCGGCGCCTGAGCTGGGCATCCCAGCCCGGTGGTGCTTTTAGTGCACCCTTGGCTGTGTTTCCAGTTGTGCAGCCTGTCCATTCCTGCTGCATTTCTTGAGCCCAGTTCTCCAGTCCTCTCTTGGTTTCTAGTCCTACTGCCCAAGAATGTGCAGTGGTCGAACTTACCCAGACTTGGTTTCTTTTTAATTTTTTTTTATTTGAAAGACAGAAGAACCAGCCTTGTGGCATAATGGGTTTAGCCATCGCCTATGGTGCCGTCATCCCACATGGGCACTGGTTTAAGTCCTGGCTGTTCCTCTTCTGATCCACCTCCCTGCTAATCCACCTGAGAAGGCAACAGAGGATGGCTCAAGTACTTGGGCCCCTGCCACCCACACGGGAGACACAGAAGAAGCTCCAGGTTCCTGGCTTCAACCTGGCCCAGCCCTGGCCATTGTGGCCTTTTAGGAAGTGAACCAATGGATGGAAGATACCTCTCCCTCCCTCCCTAACCCCCCCTCCTATTTTTGCATTTCAAATAAATAAATCAACCTTTAAAAAACAAAAAAAAAAGTGAGATCTTCCATTCACTGGTCCACTCCCCAAATACCTGCTAGCCCAAGCCAAAGTCAGGAACCCGGAACTCCATCTGTGGTTGGCAAGGACTCAAGTACTTGAACTATCACCTGTTCCTTCCCAGGGTATGCCTTAGCAGCAAGTTGGATTAGATAGCAGAGCTGGGACTCACGCCCAGGCGTTCCAGTATGGGATGTAAGTGACCCAAACAGCATCCTAACAGTGGGCCAAGTGCTTGCCCCCAGAGGTGGTTTGTGTTACTTGCAACCCAGGACCTTGATACAGGGTGTGGGTGAAGTAAAAACACTTCACGATTTTTACCTCAATTGTAGTGAACAAGCCTGTAGGCTTTTTGAGATTTAGCTGTAGGATTCAGTCCCAGCTTTCACCTAGCTGGTACCTTCAGTAGTCCAGTCACTTTTCCTCTCAGCCTTTTCATTTTTTATTTATTTATTTGACAGGCAGAGTGGACAGTGAGAGAGAAAGACAGAGAGAAAGGTCTTCCTTTTGCCGTTGGCTCACCCTCCAATGGCCGCCCGCGGCTGGCGCGCTGCAGCCGGCAGGAGCCAGGTGCTTCTCCTGGTCTCCCATGGGGTGCAGGGCCCAAGCACCTGGGCCATCCTCCACTGCACTCCCGGGCCACAGCAGAGAGCTGGCCTGGAAGAGGGGCAGCCGGGACACAATCTGGCGCCCCGACCGGGACTAGAACCCAGTGTGCCGGCGCCGCAAGGCGGAGGATTAGCCTAGTGAGCCGCGGCGCCGGCCCAGCCTTTTCATTTTTTGCTAGGCACTTAGTGAGATTGTATGTAAAGTGGTGATTGTTAAAGTATTGGCACATAATTTGGGCCAGTATCCTGGTTTCAGCTTCTTGACTGATTCTGTGTCATTTGGGTAATGGTGATAGTAATTTAGGAGCACTGATAGCAACTCAAGGTGTTCTTCAGGCAAGGGAGTGAGGAAGGACAGGGACCCATGTGGGAAGTTTAGGTTGGAAAGAACAGTGGCTACGGATTACCGTCCAGTGAAATCGTGCTGGGCTTGATGCTTCTGACTGAGCAATAGATACAATTATCTTGGGCTATTCAATTGTCATTAATGTGATATGGGCAGATTTCTAAATTTCTTTCTCAGTCCAGACTTGAATGCAACAGTTCTTATTGCTAACTTACTCCTAACCACCACTAATAAACAAAGAACATCAACAGGAAACTCATCAAAGAAGAGATACAGATGGACAGTGAAGATAGGGAAAGAACTCTGCTTTGGTGATAATAAAAGAGACGCAGATGAAAATTAAAAAGATGCCTTTTTTAACCTGCCAAATTTGTTATGATTCATAAGACCCAGTATCAGCCAGCATTCACACTGCAGCATGCCAGGACAAGCAAGTGTGGCCTTTCCTTGTATGTGAGTATGTTTGGATTCACTATTGAGTAGGATACATCTGCATGTTTCCCCATTCAGCAAGTGCAAAGTCAAGAGTGACACTTGATCTGCTGGCTGCTGACTCCCCAGGCCCTGGTATAGGGAACAGGTACTTCAGGCTCTGATACATGCCCTGCGGTGTGCTATTCATGTACAGGCACATCTAAAGCTATTGTTATTTTCCTGCAACCTGCTTGAGTCTGTGTAGCGTAAGTTACATGTTTTTCAACGATTTTTTCTGTGTCTTCTGAGTCACTAACTGACTAACAAAATTATTCACATCATCTTTTGTACACCATGGCAGACGTCTGTGATGCTGTCTCCTCACTCCTAGTGCTGGTTACCTGTACCTCCTCCCTTTTTCCTTGTCTTGGTAGAGTTTGTTCATTTATTATTAGTCTTTCAAAGAGCAAAACTGTATGCATTATTGTCCCATAGTATTACTCTGTTTTCTAGTTTATTAAGTTCTCCTTTCAACTTTATTATTTTTTCTGCTTATGGAATGCATTTTCTGATTTCTTACATTGTAAACTTAGCTCATCAGTTTTCAGCCATTTCAAATGTACTGTATACGAACATCTCAGTCAGCAGTGGACCCACATACACAGTGGTGATCCCATGAGATTATAATGGAGCTGAAAAATCCCTGTCTCCCAGTGACATCGTGGCACAGTGGGTGCTGCCAGACACAATAATACTGTATGTACATCATTGTTACGTGTTTATGCATTTACTATACTGTGCTTTTCATTGGTATTTTAGAGTGTCCTGCATTTAAAAAAAAAAAAAGCTTGGGATGCTGGTTTGGTGCAGCAATTAAGAGTCCACCTGGGACACCTGTATCCCGTATCAGAGTGCCTGGGTTCAGTTCCACTTCCAGTTCTAGCTCCCTGCTGATACACACTCTGGGAGGCAGCAGGTGATGGCTCAACTACTCAAGTTCCTGTCACCCACCTGGGAGACCTGGATGGCGCTCCTGGCTCTGGCTTAATCCAACCCTAGCTATTCCATGGAAAATAAGTATAACAATTAAAAGTAGTTTGTGAGGCCTGTGCTGTGGCATAGTAGGTTAATCCTCTGCCTGTGGCACCAGCATCCCATATGGGTGCTGGTTCTAGTCATGTCTGCTCCACTTCTGACCCAGCTCTCTGCTGTGGCCTGAGAAAGCAGTGGAAGATGGCCCAAGTCTTTGGGCCCCTGCACCTGCATGGGAGACCCGGAAGAAGCTCCTGGCTCCTGGCTTCGGATTGGCTCAGCTCTGGCCATTGTGGCCATTTGGGTGGATGGAAGGCCTTTCTCTCTGCCTCTCCCTCTCACTGTTTGTAACTCTAGCTCTCAAATAAATAAATAAATAAGATGATAGGAGTGCTTCTGGTTTCTGGGAGAGTGAAGGAGCCCAACTTCAGTACCTCAGTATGAAAATAGAAAGTTTATTTAAAAAAAAAAAAAAGTAGCTTGCTATAAAACAGTATACCATGTTAGGCTGGCAGCAACCTCATGTCTAGTGTTTAGCACATCTCTTTTTTATTATTATTTTGAAAAGCAGAGATCCTTTTGTCTGCTGGTTCATTCTCCAAATGCCTGAAATAGCCAAGGCTGGGCCAGGCTGAAGCCAAAGGTACAGAGCTCCTTGCAGGCTCCCTGTGGGTGGCAGGGACCCAGCTACTTGGGCCATCCTCTGCTACCACCGACAGCGCACATCAGCAGGGAGCTGGATATGGAAACAGAGCTGGGACTTGAACCCAGGGATTCTGACATGGGACGCGGGTGTCCCAAGCAGTATCGTAACCACTGAGCCAGACCCTCTCCGCATTTACCACACGTCGTCTTAATTATGTCAGGAGCCCGTGTTGGGTGATTGGCCTACACTGTCTAGGTTTATGTTAAGCACGCTTTGTGATGTTCACATAACAAAAAATTGCATGAGGGCGCGCTTCTCTGAGCACGTCTCTGCCATTAGACATCATGGCTTCGTAAGCACGCGAGGCTGACCTGCACTACTTCAGCTGCCTCTAGCAAGTCCTGAAGGCTTCTGAATTTTCCTTTATGATTCATTTTTTGACTCGCAAATGTGGAGCTTTTTGTTTGTGTTTGTGTTTTTGTTTTTTCAGTTTCCAAGCACACAGCTTTGGGTTGTTTGTCGTAGTTACTTAAAAAAAAAAAAAAAGCTCAAGTCTAGCTAAAGGAAACTGTGATCATAGAACTGGGTCTGTGTAGCCTCAGTCCTTGCACTTGGTTTGCGAAGTGCTTCGTGAGGCTGTGTGCAAGCAACGGGCAGAACGTGCTGCCACATCCTGGATGCAGGGTTCTCATGTGTCGTTACCACAGTCCTGCTCGTGGTGCTGAGCAACTATGCTCTCTTTTCTTGCTGTCATTTTGTCAACTGCTGGGCAATGAATATGTATTAAAATGGAGTGTGATGGTGAGCCCATCCATTTTTCTAGGAGCTTTGTTAATTCTTGTCTTCTTTAGTTTGAAGCCACATTTTCAGTTTTAGAGTTTTACCTTCCTGCTGAATTGAACACTTAGGCATTATAAAGTGACTGTCTTTTGCCTTCCGTTGTACGTCGTTGGATAGGAATAGCGCTATGCTGCCTGTGTGTTTGATCACCGCTGCTCGACATAGCTTTTCCCAGCCTTTCATTTTCCTCCTTTCTCTTCTATGGGCTAGTCATAGCTGTTGAAAATAGCAAACAATTACTCTGTTTTATCCTTTAACATCTGTTTGGTTACTAGTGCATTTTGATTCATTTATACCATATTAAGTAATTCATGGGGGGCAGCTGTGTGACCTAATGGGTTAAGCTGCAGCCAGCAGTGCTAGCACCCCCTATGGTTGCTGGTTCAAGTCCCAGGTGGTCCACTTCTGATCCAGCTCCCTGCTAATGCACCTGGGAAAGCAGTGGAAGCTGGCCCAAGTACTTGGGCTCCTGCACCCACATGGGAGACCCAGATGAAGCTCCTGGCTCCTGGCTTCAACCTGGCCCAGTCCTGGCCTTCACAGCCATTTGAGGAGAGATGCAGTGGATGGAAAATCTCTCTCTCCCTCTCTCTCTAACTGTGCCTTTCAAATAAATCTTTTTTTTAAAAAAGAAGATACTCAGCCGGCGCCATGGCTCAACAGGCTAATCCTCCACCTTGTGGCGCCGGCACACCGGGTTCTAGTCCCGGTCAGGGCACCGGATTCTGTCCCGGTTGCCCCTCTTCCAGGCCAGCTCTCTGCTGTGGCTCGGGAGTGCAGTGGAGGATGGCCCAAGTGCTTGGGTCCTGCACCCCATGGGAGACCAGGAAAGCAACTGGCTCCTGCCATCGGATCAGCGCGGTGTGCCGGCCACAACACACCAGCTGCGGTGGCCATTGGAGGGTGAACCAACGGCACAGGAAGACCTTTCTCTCTGTCTCTCTCTCTCTCTCACTGTCCACTCTGCCTGTCAAAAATAAAAAATAAAAAACAAGAAGTTATTCATTTATACCATGTAAGTTACCTAAAATTTACCATGCTGATCATTGTAGTTACACAGTTATTTGGCATTAATTGCATTCAAATTGTGCTACCATCTCTTGGATTGAATTTTAATTGGTATCACACAATGTACATGGTTCTGTTTGACTTAACATTAAGACATAAACATCCTCATTACTGTAGATCAGATGTTTGTGTCACCAAAACTTTGGGTTGAAGCTCTAACTTCCAATGTGATAGTATTTGGAGGTGGGGTCTTTGGGAGGAAAACTAATCTGCTACCACCTTGATCTTGGACTTCAGCCTCCAAAACTGCGGTAGCCTGAGCAGAGCTAATAAAAACTGCGAACAGCCTTTGAAAGAATACTCGGTGTTCTCTCATATTCTCTTCTGTGGTGGCCTTCTGTCACCTTTGAACGTAACCGCATCTTCTCCACTGAGCTTTCTGAAAGAGCAGCTTGTGTTCCCTGTCGCCACCTCCACATTGGTCCACGGGTGAGCCTGGGCCGCCCTGCTTGCCCCACCCATACACTGGTGCTTCCTGATGAGCTATTGTCTGTCTGCCCTATCACAGGGCCTGGCAGCATCAGAGGGCTCAGCACTGAATCTTCAGTTGAGGCTTCCAGATGCAAGCATTTGTCTTAGTGACCTCTTGTGACATGTGAAAGTGGGGATTTTCTTCCTGCAGCTCCACACTGGCAAGTACTTTCCGCTGGGAATTAGACCACTATACTCTTTGGGTTTTTTTTTTTTCTTTTTAAAAATTGTATGTGTTTACTTTAATGTCAGAGTTACAGAGAAGCAGAGGCAGGGAGAAAGAGAGGTCTTCCATTCACTGGTTCACTCCCCAGATGGCCCTAACGGTCAGAGCTGTGCCAATCCGGAGCCAGGAGCTTCCTCCAGGCCTCCCACGTGGGTGTAAGGGCCCAAGCACTTGGGCCATCTTCTACTGTTTTCCCAGGCCACAGCAGAGAGCTGAATTGGAAGTGGAACAGCCAGGACCCAAACCGGTGCCCATATGGGATGCTGGTACTGCAGGCGGTGGCCTTAGCCGCTACACCACAGTGCGAGCCCCCACCACTATGCTCTTTGCCTCTTGCCCTTTTTGCCACCGTTCCTGGATATTGGGCTCTGTGTCCCTCTCTCTGGGAAGTTAAGTTACCCATTGCTGCATGGTCGCCTTTCCTTGTTACCTCTGGTATGGTGCTTGGCACGTTTCTTGTTGAGTGAATGGTATTTGTAGGCTTGTTGGAACTGTAGGAGGAAAACAGAAGCAAGGACTCTTAACTCCTTGGTTTGTCCTGAGAGCCAAGACTTTTCACTAGGAGATTTTTCTTTACAGTCATCTAGTAAGTATACCTGAACTCAGAGCTTATGCTGTATAAACGAGAAAGTGCGACTCGGTCAGCTAGTGTCAAGTAACCCGGAATTGTTGTCCCACCAAACAGCTGCTTCATGGCTATCTACAGATTGATTCCTTCAGCGTGCCTCAGTGTTATACCCCATCCTAGAAGTGCAGAGAAGTCAAGTTCATCGTGCATCTGCCAAAGATGAGCTCAAATTGAAGTGAGGAATTCTTATGGAATGTCTCTTTTTTCTCCAGTGCGCTCTGGCCTTCCAGAAGGTGGCACCCATGATCTTCCAGGAGCAGCCAGATTTCTTTCAGTCCTCTCAGTCCTCTTCCACGTGGAGGCTGTCCCACTCCCCCTGCCTGAGTTTGGTTCCCCAGCCCCTGGGTTGGGGGTGGGGGGAGCAGGCTGCACCGTGGGTGAATCTTTGAATTTCAGCTAACATCCCATGAGGTGGCGACAGAGAGCACTAAAATGAAGCCGGAAGGAACTAGCACTCTCTGGCTTCATGGTGGAAAATGGCTTATGGAGTCTGCGCATTGTAGTCCGCTTTTACCACACAAGGTCTTTGAAGGGTTTTTCTGCCTTATTTTCTCATCCCACTGCCTGCCCTACCTAGCACCCTCATGCCTTCTCAAAATAAGGGAAGTAAATCGGAAGAGCAAACAGCAAATGGCATGTTCTCTGCCCTTCACTGCCCATATCCAGGGAACCACCTAGCCCTA
Organism: Sylvilagus floridanus; assembly: GCA_949820135.1. Taxonomy (NCBI): domain Eukaryota; kingdom Metazoa; phylum Chordata; class Mammalia; order Lagomorpha; family Leporidae; genus Sylvilagus; species Sylvilagus floridanus. The sequence goes on from OX463223.1 coordinate 1,802,547, forward strand.
CCCCTGCTTCCTTTACCTCTTTCTCTCACCTACCTTCACACCTTCTATGCGGTGCTTGGCCAAGTCTTCGTCCCTGTCTGGGACTCCTGGGATAACTCTAGCTTTCCTGCCCATTTGTCTTCCACACTGTCGCTGGGGCCAAAATTCACTCACTCCCCTGCTTGAAATCGAAGAGTGGTGCCCCTCCCTTCAAATGCCATCAAGGCTGCCTGCTTCTCTTTCTAGCCGCCTCTGCTGGTGCTCACACGTGCCCCTCCCAGATGCCCTGCTTTCCCCTCCCGCGCCATGTTTCTTCATGCTGCTATTCTTTAATTCTTAGCTCTGGTGTCTTTTTTTTTTTTTTCTATTTGACAGGTAGAGTTATAGACAGTGAGAGAGAGATACAGAGAGAAAGGTCTTCCCTCTGTTGGTTCACCCCCCAAATGGCCACCACCGCCGGAGCTGTGCCGATCCAAAGCCAGGAGCCAGGTGCTTCTTCCTGGTCTCCCATGCGGGTGCAGGGACCCAAGCACTTGGGCCATCCTCCACGGCCCTCCCGGGACACAGCAGAGAGCTGGACTGGAAGAGGAGCAACCAGGACTAGAACCCGGTGTCCATGTGGGATGCTGGCGCCACAGGCAGAGGGTTAACCAACTGAGCCACAGCGCCAGCCCGAGCTCTGGTGTCTTTTCCTCCAAAGAGCCCTTCCTCTTGCCACTCCCCAGCAGGGGACGTCCCCAGTTCTCACACTTACCCCTCCTCCCAAACCCTGAGTAGCTCTTGCAAGGGCAGCTTGCTGACGGTCTCCCATGCCACGTTCCTCAGAGGCAGGAAGAGCTGTGACATTCAGCTCTCCAAGCCCACAGCCTCCATACTTTGGACTTGCTCGGTGCCCTAATGGTCCTCCTTCCTTGAAGATTTGCTGTCTCTGTCCCAGTGCCCTGCATCCCACAGGTGGCTTACTGAAGCCCTCCACGGTCATCCCTGGAAAGTGCTCCACCCCCAGAGCTTAACTCCGACAGCTCTACCCGTGACAAGGACTCCTCGTCCTTCCTGTTCCTTGGGCCTTCGTCACTGTTCCCTCTTCTCTTAGGGAACACCCATCACCATACAAGCATGTTTGAGGATTTTCCAGTCTAGCTAAGCACCTCTTCCTCTCCTGGCCACGTCAGCTCCTGCCTGGCACCTCTTTCGGCTTTCAGCCACACTCTGCAAGAGTTTCCTGTACACCCCAGCCCCCTTTCCCGCCACCTGCTCTATGCTGCAGACTGCTCCACACAGGCTTTCTTCCCCGACTTCCAGGAAAGGTTGTTAGCCCCCGGTGGGGGTGCATGTGCTGTGGCCAGGGACAAGTCCTCCTCTTTATCACCATGGCTCTTAACTCCTTCTTGAAAGCCTTTTCTCGTGGCTCTTTGGGAACTGCATGCCTCATGCCCTGCTCTGTGTTTGAGGGAATTCTCACCTCTCCTTATGAGTTTGATGGGAGGCCTAGTGTAGTCACTGTACATACTGTAGACACACTCAAGTGGCTTTGGCTGTAGGCACTGATAATGCCAGCTGTTTGTTTGCCTGGCTTCCCGTTCAGTTAGGGCAGCAGTCAGCAAGCTACATCCCCAAGGCCAAATCCGCCCCACTGCTTGCCTGTTTTTGTCAATGAAGTTTTATTGGAATGCATCCCCAGCATTCCTTTCTGCATTGTCTGTGGCTTCTCTCCTACTACACCAGCGAGTTGAGGGGTTTGGACTGAGACTGTGGCCCACAAAGTGGCAAATGTTTACTATCTGGCCCTTTACAGAAGTAAAAAACCACCTGAGCCCGTGTTGAGGGGCACAGGCCAGGCAAGAGGAGCCTATGTCCTTGCAGCCTCAACGTTGACCCTGGACCCCCTGGCCCTGACAGCACCTAGTCCCCTGTGGCAGAACTGGAGGTCACTGCCCAGCTCCTCAGTGGGGACTGCCGTTGGTAGGCAGCCATCGCCTCTGGAGCCTCCACGCCTGGAGTCAGTGGTTTCCAGGATAGTGCCCTGGTTGTGAGTGAGGTCGGGGCACAAAGCCCCCGAGGGGCCGTCTTGCTCCACCCGTCTCATTTCACTGGTGTCAGTCCCTGGTAGATATCTTGTGCCTGAAACGGTGACCTAGTGCGTGCTTCTGCAGAGCCTGTCCTACAACCTGCCCACCCCAAACCCTGCATCTTTCCGTTAGTTACCATGGGCCTTTGGAAAACATTCATCTGATGAGGTTGCTCCCCTGAGGAAACCCTCTGGGAATAAAACACAGAGTCCATTGCTGGAAGCCTGCCTGCCTGCCTCCATGGACACAGAGCCCACGCAGTTGCCCTGGGCTTGGTTTACTGTTGTACGTGTCACCGTCTTGGAATTCTTCATTTCTTAAAGTAAGACACCCTGAGTGCTCACTTTGTACCAGGCCCCCCAAATGTAAGCCGGCCCCTAACCTGCCCCCTTGAGTTCTAGCCCAGTACTCTAACTTTTCCTGAAACGTGCCCTTATTCCTGCAGTCATGGCTTTGCCCTTGCTGCCCCTCTTTATGTGACCTGTTCCCTCACCCCCACCTCCTTCAAGTCCATATCCACATTGCATCTTCCTAGACAGGCTCTGGCCTCTTCTCATCTCTCTGACCTCACCTCTAACCCCCCTCCCTGTTGCACTAGGCTGCCTCAGAACTTTGCTCACCTCATGTCTGTCTTTCTGATGTTTGTCTCCCCCTGGGAAGCCATGGGCTTTTTCTTTTTTTTTTTTTAATTTTATTTAATGGACATAAATTTCCAAAGTACAGCTTATGGATTACAATAGCTTCCCCCCCCCATACCTTCCCTCCCACCCACAACACTCCCCTCTCCCACCCCCTCTCCTCTTCCATTCACATCAAGATTAATTTTCAATCATCTTTATATACAGAAGATCAATTTAGCATATTTTAAGTATAGATTTCAACAGTTTGCACCCACACAGAAACACAAAGTGTAAAATACTATTTGAGTACTAGTTATAGCATTAATTAAACACCTAAGAATAATTGTGTATTAATTATAGAGTATAATTGTGTATTAATTACACACGGGAGGGAGGGAGGTTGGGGAGGGGAAGCCACAACAATACAAAAGTTGCAAAACAAGAAAAAAAAAGAACTTAATACTTTACCCTGTTAGCATTTTTTATGTTCTACTTAAAACTATTGGTTGAACTCTGCCATTGGCTTTTTCATACCAGGTGCCTGAGTATCTTTTCTCCTTTTCTCCTCTTTTTAAAGGCAGAGGTACAGGAGGGCAGGGGAGAAACAGAGGGAGTTCTTCATCCACTTGTTTGCTCCTCAAATGGCCGCAAGAGCCAGGACTGGACCAGGCTAGAGCCAGGAGCCTAGAACTCTGTCTGGGTCTCCCACGTGGCTGCAGGGGCCCAGGCACTTAAACCATCTTCCGCTGCTCTCCCAGGCCATAGCAGAGAGCTGGACCAGAGGCGGACGTGAATCCATGCCCATATGGGGTGCCAGTGCCACAAGCTTCAGCTTAGCCTGTTGTGCTACGACACTGGCCCCCCCAAGGAATTTTTTTTTCTTTATCCTTAGAGTTGAGTAGATTGGCTAGAGTTTGTCTTGCTGCCGAGCATTCTTTATCAAATTTTCCTGGGAACATGGTGTATTCTTTCAAGGTACAGCTGCAGTTGTTTTTGTTTTAGGTCCATTCTCTTACAATATCTTTGATGGCGTCTTGTGTTCCATTTCTTGGGTTCTCTGCTTCAGGGACAGAAGCGATCCTTATGTTGGATTGGCTTTGTCTCTCTTCCAGTGCCATCAGCTTCACGCTTTCTTTTTTTAAAAGAATTGTTTATTTGAAAGTAGAGTTACATAGAGAAGGAGAGGCCGGGGTGGGGGGGTCTTCCAACTGCTGGTTCACTCCCCAATTGGCCGTAACGGCCGGAGCTGTGCTGATCCGAAGGCAGGAGCCAGGAGCTTCCTCCCGGTTTCCCACACGGGTGCAGGGGCCCAAGGACTTGGGCCATCTTCCACTGCTTTCCCAAGCCATAGCAGAGAGCTGGATTGGAAGAGGAGCAGCCGGGACTCGAACAGCACCCATATGGGATGCCGGCACTTCAAGCCAGGGCGTTAACCCGCTGCGCCACAGCACCAGCCCCTCCAGCTATGTATATTGTATATTCTGTTTCTGTTTATCAGTATAGTTATTAATTCTATAGTGATGTTTTGATCTGCAGTGTATTTCTCTAGGTTAGGGATTTACTCTGTTTATCATCTCATCTCTGAATGTGTTTACTGGAAATGTGACATTTTCTTCTTTGCTGGTATATTATGTTATTATTGGGAGATTTGGCCTTCCCTGTGCCATCTCTTTCCTGTATGTCTTTTTTTCTTTTGGTCATGATATGTTTGCAGGGTTACCATGCCGCTGCGTTTCATATTGGCTCTGGCTTGGGTGGCTCCGTACGGTCGTTCTGTTTGCTTTGAGACAGTGAGGGAATTCTTGGCTCTCTTTTCCGAGTCTCTTGGCATCTTCTTGCTGTTTGCCCTGTGAGCTATCACGTGCAGGCTCCTATCCTGTGTTTGGAGAGGATTTGCATGGTGCAGCGAGCTGCAGCCAGGTTGTCTTTGGCAATATCTAGATCCTTCTCCGGTCCAAGAATTCAGTCACGTCTTCTGAAGCTTCTCTCCAGCTGCTTGCGGGATGTTTATGTTCCCATGCAGCGAGGGGCACCTCGGGCTCTGGCTGCATCCCTGACTCTGCACACCTAGGGGAGTCGTTTGTTGGCACTTAGCTGTTTCTTCTGGCAGCAGTTTCTGAGTTTGCAGACCTGCAGGAAAGGGGTGTGGGGCCCCGCTCAGCTGCTTCCCCCAGCGGGCTTTTGGGGCAGGGGCAGCAGCTGGTCTCACTGCTGTTTTGCCCTCTGGAGCCCTTTCCCAGGCTTGTTTCTTTCCTTTCTTTGGTGGCGTCTCCTTTCCTGCTCCCCTCCTCACCTCTGTTTCTCGTTTGCCTAGGGGTTGAAAGAGCATGGCATGGCCTGCCAGCCCCCACCCCCAAGGCAGCTGTGGCCCTTCTCGGCTGCTGCTTCTAGCTAACTGTGAGGTTCTGAAGGAAATCCAGGTGGGGTCTTGAGTGGACTGAGTAACACTCCGCCTTGACATTATTTCCTGCCTGCTTAGCATTGTGCACAGGGTCCTTACCAACCTACTGCCATTTGTTTTGTCCCTGGGCAGCCAGTCCCGCGCAGTGCTCATTGGCTAGGGATTTCGTCCCTGCCGCTAACCGAGGCGGCAGCGAGGGTAGGGGTGGGACAGGGTACCGACGACAGGCTGCGGGCTCTCCTTCTGTTCTCCTCTCTGCCTATCTGTGTCGCTGAGTCCCAGCTCAACGGCATCTGGGGAAGCCTGGCTGTTGCCCGCACTGATAGAGACCTCTCCCCCACGTTCTCTTTTGTTGGTCTGAGTCAGTGACATCAAGTAGACCTGAGGGTTCACGTGTCAGCATCAGGAAACATAAGCTTGTCAGTCATGTGGATGTGTGACAACCTATACCAGTAAGTGGCGACATGATAAAAATAAGAGTATTCACTGCAAGTTAGTTTGGAGATATTTAGACCCAAGCATTCTGACCCTTAGAATTCTCTCTTCCTTTACTTTTGCCTTTTTTAGTTCCCCCAAAATATGTTGCCTCAGCGATGGACATTTATTTGGGCAGGTATTCTGTTCTTTAATAAAAGCAGCTGGCGCTCTGATAAGTCTGTAAAACTTATTTCCATGAAGTACACGAAGGTAGGAACCAGACATGATGAGCAGGAACCTGGAGAAGAGCAGCACTGACCCAGCAGTGGGAATGTATTGCTGCGGACAGAAGGCTGTGCACGATGTCAGTATCTGTGGAAGCGAGCTGTTGCGACCTTGAGGACTAGCTGTTCGGCATCAGAGACCAGCTCGGCCCTGTGACTCTCTGACTGCTGGTGGGGGGGTTGGTGTGGGAAGTGCTGGAGGGGAAGGAGCGAAACAACGAGAACATCAACAGTAAAGAATAGATGTCGCTTCTCTCACATCCTTGTCTCATTTGGTCACCTTCAAGGGGATGCTTGGTGGCTGTCCAGGTTCCAGTCGTGGCTCCACTGCTTTACCAGCCTTGCCACCTCTGTCTGGTCCTTCCCCCAAGCCCAGTGGGTCACAGTGTAGCCATCCCCTCCCTCGTCTGTAGCTCTCCCCTACTCCTTGATGCCTCTGCCCTCGGTGCCACCGTCTGCTCTTCTGCAGCATTGATTGAAACTGCCATTTGATTATTGACTAACTTAGAGCATTCACACCAGAAAGAGAACCAAGAAAGCAAGTCTTGGGGCCGCCACTGTAGTGTATTGGGTAAAGCCACTGCTTTCAGTGCCGGCATCCCTATGGGTGCCAGTTGAAGTCCTGGCTGCTGCACTTCCGATCCAGCTCTCTGCTATGACCTGGGAAAGCAGTAGAAGACGGCCCAAGTCCTTGGGCCCCTGCGTCCACATGGGAGACCTGGAGGAGGCTCCTGGCTTCGGATCTGCTCAGCTCCGGCCATTGTGGCCAATTAAGTGAACCAGTGGATAAAGACCTCTCTCTCTGCCTCTCCTTCGTGTGTAGCTCTGACTTTCAAATATTTAAAAATAAAAAAAGAAAGCAAGTCTTGCTACTGTGCCATCCTGGGCAGATCCTAGCACAATATATGCTCAGTATATAGGAGAGGCACAAAGAACAGTGGTCAGTGAATAGAGGAGTAGATGAATCCTGATAATCCCAGATTGCACCTAGCATTTTTTTTTTTAAGTTTGCCTCTAGGGGCCGGTTCTGTGGCGTAGTAGCCACTTCCTATGGTGCCAGCATCCCATATGGGCACTGGTTCAAGTCCTGGGTGCTCCACTTCCAGTCCAGCTCCCTGCTAGTGGCCTGGAAAAGCAGTGGAAGATGGCCCAAGTGCTTGGGTCCCTGCACCCGCATGGAAGACCCGGAAGAAGCTCCTGGCTCCTGGCTTTAGCCTGGCCCGGTTCCAGCTGTTGCAGTCATTTGGAGAGTGAACCAGCAGATGGAAGTCTCTCTCTCTCTCCATCTCCCTCTCCATCTCTCCCCCCCTCCCCACTCTCAACCCCCCTCCCCGTAACTCTGCCTCTCAAATAAATAAATCTTTAAACAATAAAAGGAAAACAAATCTTGCCTCTAATTGCTGAGTATTCCACAGTGGAAGCTGCTTCTGCGGCCTCACTTTTGTAGCTCCAGAATACTTTCATCGCCCTCCTCAGAGAAAAGCCTCTGAAAAACAGTCTGGCAACGAGCACCTCAAAAGGTGAAACAAGGAGGGACTGGTGGTGTGGCCGACACTGCTGCAAGCGGAATGCTGCTTCGAGTCCTAGCTGCTCCGTTTCCAACCCAGCTCCCCGCTAATGCCTGGGAAGGCAGCGGAATGTGACCCAGTGCTCGTATCCCGCCACCCGCATGGGAGACCTGGTTGAAGCGCCAGCCATTGTGGCCATTTGGGAGTGAACCAATAGGTGGAAGATCTCTCTCTCTGTCTTTCCCTTTCTCTCATAACTGCCTTTCAAATAAATCTTTCTTTTAAAAAAACAAGTAAAATTCAGAAGATTAAATAGGAAGCTACTGTACGACCCAGCAGTTCCACTTCAGGTTTTTAGGCCCAAGAGAATTTAAAATATATGGTCACACAGGGCTGGTGCCGTGGCGCACTTGGTTAATCCTCCGCCTGTGGCGCCGGCATCCCATGTGGGCGCTGGGTTCTGGTCTCGGTTGCTCCTCTTCCAGTCCAGCTCTCTGCTGTGGCCTGGGAAGGCAGTGGAGGATGGCCCAAGTGCTTGGGCCTCTGCACCCACGTGGGAGACCACGAGGAAGCACCTGGCTCCTGGCTTTGGATCGGCCTGGCACACCGGCCGTAGTGGCCATTGTGGGGGGGGGGGGGTGAACCAACGGAAGGAAGACCTTTCTCTCTGTCTCTCACACTGTCTAACTCTGCCTGTCAATATATATATATATATATATATATATATATATATATATATGGTCACACAAAGGCTTGACCATGAATGTTCATAGCAGCACTACTCACAATAGCCAAAAGGTGAAAAGAACCTCGATACCCATCAGCGGACAAAGGGGTAAACACAGTGTGGTATTTGTATATGATGCAATATTATCTAGCCTGGGGAAAGAATGAAGTTCTGACAGGCTACAGCATGGATGAGCCAAGTGAAAGGAGCCGGTCACAAAAGACCATATATGCATGCAGATTCACAGAGGCAAACAGGTGGGTGGTTAGAGGGACTGAGACGTGCAGGAATGGGGAACAGCTACTTAATGGGCACAGGGTTTTCTTGGGAGTTATGCAGATAGCCTGAAACTAGATGCTGGTGATGGTTACTGACTGTCACTTTTGGCAAATTTTTTTTGGTGTTTATTTTACTACAGTTTTTTAGAATGACTAGATGCCCTTAAGATATTTAGCCGACAACCTTCAACTTGGCTAAATGCCTAGTCACTGAATTTCTCACTTGAACTAAATCATTTCCGTACTGTCAGGGTTACTGTGTCCTAGACTGGAGTTTGATGTTTGGGTCAGCTTGGTCCTATGCACTAAGCTGCACTAAGAGCACTCTAGGTGCTCACGCTGGCCTCTCTCGGGTGGGTGACAGCGCTGGTTGCTGGAGCTCTGTGTCGCAGGCAGACTTGCCCAGAGACAGCTCAGAGTTCTGAACACAGCTTGAGCATCACAAAACCTACTTTTATGACTTAGAGTAATGGGTGCAGTCAACTGCTGTTTTAGTGGGCTTTGTAAAAAATCAAAACATGATTCACATACCTTCAAGTCCCCTCTTTTAAACTGCACGATTTGGTGGCATTTAGTACATTTGCAGTGTTGCACAGCCATCACCTTTATGAAATTCTGTTAATGTTTTCATCACCCCCAAAGAAAACTCAGACCCATTAGCAGGCACTCCTAATTTCCCTCAGCCTCTGGTAGCAACCAAGCTATTTCTATCTCTATGGATTTGCTTATTCTCTCTCTCTGCCTCTGTCTCTCACCCTCTGTAATTCTGCTTTTCAAATAAATAAATAGATCTTTTGAAAGAGAGAGAGATTTCCCATCTGCTGGTTCACTGCCAGATGGCCACAATGGCCAGGGCTGAGCCAGGGCAAAGCCAGGAGCCAGTAGCTTCTTCCAGGTCTGCCATGTGGGTAACAGGGGTCCAAGCGCTTCAGCCATCTTCTACTGCTTTCCCAGGTGCGTTAGCAGAAAGCTGGATCAAAACTGGAGTAGCCAGGACATTTACCAGCCTCACAGCAGGATATTTTTGAGTTATTTTATTTATTTGAAAGAGTTACAGACAGAGGTAGAGACAAAGAGAGAGAGAGAGAGGTCTTCCATCTGCTTGTTCACTCCCCAGAATGCTATAATGGCCATAGTGGAGCTGATCCAAAGCCAGGAGTCAGAAGCTTCATCCAGTCTCCCAGATGGGTGCTGGGGCCCAAGCACTTGGGCCGTCCTCCACTGCTTTCCCAGGTGCATTAGCAGGGAGCTGGATCGGAAGTAGAGCAGCTGAGACTCAAACCCGTGCCCATATGGGATACCAACATTACAGGCAGCAGCTTCACCTGTTGTGCCACAATGCTAGCCCCAAGGTTTTCACTTTATAAAGATGAGTTTGGGGGCAGGTGTTGTGGCATAGCAGGTTAAGCTGCTGCTTGGAATGCTTGCATCCCATGTTGAAGTGCCTGATTTAAGTCCCACCTCCACTTCTGGACTAGCTCCCTGCTAATGAGTACCCTGGGAGGCAGCAGAGGATAAATACTTGGGTCCCTGACACCCATGGGAGAGACCTGGATGGTGTTCCTGGCTCCTGATCTTGGCTTGTTTCAGCTGTTGCTGTTGGCAGGCATTTGAAGATTTAGTTTATTCATTTGAAAGGTAGAGTTAGAGAAAGGGAGAAACAGAGACTCTTTACCCACTGGTTCACTCCGCAAATGACTGCAATGGCTGGGGCTGGGCCAGGCGTATGCCAGGAGTCTGGAGCTCCATCTGGGTCTCCTACATGGATGGCAGTGGCTCAAGTACTTGAGCATCTCTCACTGCCTTGCGGGGTGCATTTGCAGGGAGCTGGATCAGAAGTGGGGCAGCTGACACTTGAACTAGTACTCCCATGGGGTGCTGGTGTTGCAGGCAGCAGCTTAACCCACTATGCCACTGTGCCAGCCCCTGTGGCAGGCATGTAGAGAGCCAACCAACCAGCAGATGGAAGATGTATGTGTGTCTGCTGGTGTCACTCCGTCGCTCTGCTTTTCAAATAGTACTGGAGTGTACTGGTTGCCTTTATTTGGGAAGGGATCTGCTTTTGCTTGGCAAGAACTGTGTTTTGTTTAGCTCTTCTAAACAGTTCCTTGTATATTCTCAGAAGTGAGGGATCGAAAATACACTTTGAGTTCAGAGCAGCTCAGCTGAACTGCAGGCTCTAGCAGCATTGCCCTTGAGCTGAACCCCACCTTCTGCTGCCCCCCAGAGACCGCCGAGGCATTCCATCATGCCAGATTTTTAAAGGGCTGAAGACAGCGTAGCAAAGCATCTCTGCCTTGATTCCGAGATTCTGCGGGTCGTGCTGGAAGGAGAAGGCAGTGGTGGAGGCCCTGATCAAATGATGCGTTAGGGTGGAAGCCACCAGTGCAGGATGAGCTGGGGAGGTAGCCTCCTCGCTGCCCTTGGTTTGTGGCCTCCAAGAGGGAACCTGAAACCGAAGGTGCTGAGAGATGTCGTCTCCTTAAATGGGCCTAAGGTGCACGTGAATGAAGTTAGGGAAAGTGAGGATGTCACGGATCCACAGGTTCCCCGCGGGGGCCAGAGGCGGTGCATCCCAGCTCTGCTGCTGCTGTGACTTGGCGTTTGAGCTGCTTGTTTGTTTGTTTGTTTGTTTTATTTTGTTTTGTTTTGATCTGAAAACCCCAGGGATTGAGTAGTCCTCTCTCAACTGCGGTAGTCTGGCTGGCTATACTTGCGGTGTGCTGGGAGCCTTGGGTCAGATGAGCACCAGATACAGCCTCCTGCGACTGCCTGCTGGCCGTTACGAGCAGGATTACTGTGGGTTACTTCCATTATTGAACGCAGGCAGTTTTGCCCTCAGGCCCCACGGGATGTAGTGATTTAGCCTGAAAGAAAGATTCCTGGAACTTTAGTTGTCCTTCGCCTCACCAGATGAAGAATTCGAGCTGTTTGCATTCTAGCAGCAATGCTTTATTTCTCGGGAGCCCTAGCTCATGCTTTGTAGATGTTTAAGATTTGTGGGCGAGTTTTTACTTCAGTGTGATATGTATGTTTCTGGAAAAAGATTGTGTTCTGTAAATCACATAAAAACACGTGCTCATAGAGGGAAAACTGGATTGTGTAGACCCTCAACTTGTGCTGTTTGGTAGCCAGAGCTGACCAGTGAAACCATTAGCAGTTCTGGTTAAAAGAACACCAAAGCATGTTGAAGTCTGTATCCTTTGTCGCCAGAACCTAGACTGTGCCCATCACACTGTGGTACGTCCTTGACAACATTTGCCCCCGACAGTCAGGTTGTCTGGGGCCTCGGCAAGGCTTCTGTGGCAATGCCTTCTTCTTAAGCACAGGGCAAGTATCTACACCATTCTCATTTACACTCACAGCTTTACTATGGAGAGTGTGACCCTACGGAAAACATGGCGATTCTTCGAGCAACTAAAGAAGGCACTCCCTTCAGGTTGCCAGCTTTTCCGCCTGATGTCTTTGTGTATAACATGAAAGCATTCTCTTTGTTAATAAGCTTGCCCATTGCTGCTTCAAAATACTACTGTCCCGGAGAGCGTTGTGGCTCAACTTGGGACATCGGCACGTATGGAGCACCAGTCCGAGTCCCAGCTCTGCCTCCTGTTTAGCTCCCTGCTGTTGCACACTGCAAGGCAGGAGGTGATGGGTCCCTGCCACCCATGTGGGAGACCAGGATGGAGTTCTGGACTCCTGGCTTCAGGCTGCCTGAGCCCTGGCTGTTGTGGATATTTGGAGAGTGAACCAGAGGATGGAAGATCAGTTGATCTGTCTCTCCCCCTCTCCATCCCTCCCTTGCAAATAAATAAAAAGAGACAAGCACTATAGAAATGCTGTCAACCGTGGCCGGCGCCGTGGCTCAACAGGCTAATCCTCCACCTTGCGGCGCCGGCACACCGGGTTCTAGTCCGGGTCGGGGCGCCGGATTCTGTCCCGGTTGCCCCTCTTCCAGGCCAGCCCTCTGCTGTGGCCCAGGAGTGCAGTGGAGGATGGCCCAAATGCTTGGGCCCTGCACCCCATGGGAGACCAGGATAAGCACCTAGCACCTGGCTCCTGCCATCGGATGAGCGCGGTGCGCCGGCCGCAGCGCGCCGTCCTCAGCAGCCATTGGAGGGTGAACCAACGGCAAAGGAAGACCTTTCCCTCTGTCTCTCTCTCTCACTGTCCACTCTGCCTGTCAAAAAATAAATAAATAAAAGAAATGCTGTCAACCAGTGCAGTTTCTAATCCTTTAATTTCATCTCCCTCTTTTTGAGCATAGTTCCCCCAAAAACCATTTACCATTTGGGATTTGATTGCAGTCATCATGATGCCTCACTCCAGAATTCTTCAGCCCTCCTGAGAGCAGATAGTACAGTGATGACAGGGAGCTGACACAGAACTTCATTCACCTTTCCCCAGGCTCCTCATCTGACTGCCAGAATCCAGTCCAGGGTCACAGGTTACATTCAGTTGTTCCAGCTCTTCAGTCTCCGTATTCTTTTGGGGTTTTTGATTTTTTAAAGATTTATTTATTTATTTGGAAGGTAGAGTTGCAGGTAGAGGGAGAGACAGAGAGATCTTCCCGCACTCCTTCATTCCCCAAAAGGCCAAAACAGCTGGGCTACGCCAGGCCAAAGCTAAGAGCCGTGAGCTTCATCTGGGTCTCCCATGTGAGTGTAGGGGCCAAAGCACTTGGGTAATTTTCCACTGCTTTGTTTAAGATTTTATTTATTTATTTGAGAGGTAGAGTTATAAACAAAGGGGGGGGGTCTTCCATCTGCTGGTTCACTCCCCAAATAACTGCAATGGCCAGAGCTGAGCTGACCCGAAGCCAGGAGCCAAGGAAATTCTTTCAGGTCTCCCACATGGGTACAGGGACCCAAGCACTTGGGCCGTCTTCTGCTGCCTTCCCAGGCTATAGCAGAGAGCTGGATTGGAAGAGGAGCAACCAGGAAAGGAACCGGTGCCCAAGTGGGATGCCAACACTGCAGGCAGTGGCTTAGCCCACTACGGTACAGTGTCAGCTCCACTTTCCATGTGCATTAGCAGGGAGCTGGATCAGAAGTAAACAGCCAGGACTTGAACCAGCACCTATATGGGATGCTGGCATTAACAAGTGGCAGCTTAACCTGTTACACCATAACACAATCCCCAGTCTCCTTATTATTTAGCCTGTATATCTATCTATCTATCTATCTTTCATTCTTTTTTTTTTTTTTTTTGCAAGCTTGGGGCATTTAAGGCAGACATTCTTATGTCTTTTCTAGTTTTTATTTATTTATTTATTTAAAAGCCAGAGTGACAGAGACCTGGAGACACAGAGAGGTCTGCCATCTGCTGGTTCACTTCCCAAATGGCCGCAACTACCAGGGTGAGGCCAGGCTGAACCCCGGGGCAAGACCTCCGTCCTGCTCTTCCATGTAGGTGGCCGGGGCCAAGCACTAAGGGATGATCCTGTGCCTCCCAAGTACTTTAGCAGGGAGCTGGGTTGCAAACACAGAGCAGCCAGGGTTCGAAGCACACTCTGATATGAGACGCAGACCTTCCGAACCGTGGCTTTCCTCATTCCAGCACAAAGTGACTCCCAACTAGTGTCTGCTACAAGATGTTTAGTGCAGCCACTGTATCCACGTCAGCAGAAGGGGTGTCTGCTGGTCCATCCATCCTTCTGGTACAGCCATTCTCAGTACCGCTACCCTCGTGACCTCTGTGGACCAAGGACCTCTGTGACTTCCCCAGCCTCATCTTCTGTTATCTCAAAGCCACTGGTGGTTTCCACACCTGTCATGCATGGATTCCCTTATCCAGAGCTCGTTTGCTAGAAGCTTATGGTCGGCCAGAGGGACACAGCTGTGAAAAGTAGCGTGGAGAGCACACCGCCTGTGTTGTAATTATTCCTGTAGCTGAATTCAGTCATTGCTCCTGTGCCTGGCACTGTGCACTTAGGGAAGATGGAGTCGAGATCCGCAGTGGGGCATTCTAAGTACACTGGGAGGCATGCAGTGTGCCAGCTCATACAGCAGCGGGGCAGGGGGGGGGGGGCGATGGAGAGGAGAGGCAGGAGCCGGGCAGGCTTTTGGAAGTGCCATCTTGACTGAACTTGAAAGACAAAAATGAAGACAAAGGAGAAAGAAGACCCAAAGCTGCTGGTGATGTGGGGCGGATCTCACTGTCACTCCGTGCAGGGCAGTTCGCAGGGACGATGGGATGGGAACACGCATAGTGGCAGCTGGTGAACACACATGCACGTTTGTAAGGTCAATAAAGCCCCAGATCTCAAGTCGTCTTTCTTGGCTGTTGACTTGTCAGTAACCTCAGGCAGGTTCCTTTGTCTAGTTGTGACCTTCCCTTGTTTATGTGTAACATTCAAAAGTTGAATAGGTGCTTTCGAAGGTGCTTGCGATTCTGAAATGTATGAACTTGTGAACCTACTGCTCAGTTAGCCTCATCATCATCTCAGGTGTGTGTGTCTACATATGGTACGTCTGCATACTCCTGAGGACAGCCCTGAGGAGTCCCCTGGCACCCCAGCCTGGCCTCCCTCCTGTGGCAGAGGCCAAGGTGAAAACTCAAATAGCTGACCTGTTTGGTATCATTTGTACACTCACTGCATGCCTAATAGAGTCCAGGCTCTTTGGAGCCTTTTGTTGATTTGTTTTTAAATACAGAAAATAAAATAACACCTGCATGCCCTTTGATGCACAAAAATTGAAAATCATCATACTGTCGTATTTTCTTTAAGTAACTTCGAATAATACAGATAAAAGAGCCTTTATTCCCCCATCTTCAGTGCTTATTTATTGTACACTTACAAATGGTTTAAAAGGGAGGCTGGCGCTGTGGCTCACTTGGTTAATCCTCCGCCTGCGACGCCAGCATCCCATATGGGCGCCAGGTTCTACTCCCGGTTGCTCCTCTTCCAGTCCAGCTCTCTGCTGTGGCCCAGGAGGGCAGTGGAGGATGGCCCAAGTCCTTGGGTCCCTGCACCCGCATGGGAGACCAGGAGGAAGCACCTGGCTCCTGGCTTTGGATTGGTGCAGTTTCAGCCATGGCGGCCATTTGGGGGGTGAACCAACGGAAGGAAGACCTTTCTCTCTGTCTCTCTCTCTCTCTCTCTCTCTCTCACTGTCTATAACTCTACCTGTCAAATAAATGAAAAATTTTTAAAAAGGTTAAAAAGTTTTAACTTTGTTATGTATATTTTACCACCAAAAAAAAAAAAAAAAAAAAACAGTTCATTTAGGCCCAAGTGAGATTCTAAGCACTGTTGGTCTCTCTACTTGCTAGCTAGTGGCTAAAGAACTGTGATCTCTCTCCTGTCATTCTGGGCCCATCCCTTACGTAGTCTGCTCTTGCCCTCATACCAATCTGCCAGCTGGCTCTGTAAACGGACCCTAAATCCTACGCTGCGTCCAGCCTGGGGCTGCACCAAGACCACTGCTTTCTCTCGGCACCCTGACATGCTCCTGGGACCGGTACGATACTGGCTTGTTTAGTATCCCTGGGATGTCATTGTTGGCCCTAGAATACGTCCCTCTGTGCATATCCAGAGCATTGCGGTCAAACGTTATTTGAAATAAACCTTTTCTCTGTGGTATGCTGTCAGTTTGATACTCAGTTAAGCTCATTTGTTCATGTTGGTATTGAATGTGATGGAGTCTTGTTAATTTTTGTTTTAATTCTGTTTCTGGTTACGTAAACATGATTCAGAAGTCAAAATGTGTGGCCAGGCCTCACTCCTAAGCCTGTACCCTCCTCTTATCCCCACCTACTCAGGTAGGGAACCAGTTTCATCAGTTCCGATGTGTCCTTCCTTAACTCCCCTTGGTTCTTACGTAGGAAGTAGCCTGTGGTGTGCATGTTTGCGCCTTGCTTTTTTCTCTTCACCACGGGGCCTGAAGTGACTCCACAGCAGTGTGGAAGGCTGCACCTCAGCCTCTTCTGCGCTGCTCTGCTCCAGCCTGGGGGCGGCTAGAGTGCGTTCAGTAAGTCCCCTGGCGACGGGGGCCCGAGGTGTCTGCAGTCTTTAGCTGTAGCAAATAACAGCGTGCACAGCACAGTGGGCATTTCTGGAGGTGCTTCCGCAGGGCAGATTTTAGAAGGCGCTATTTGATCATGCGGGTTGTACTTCACCTCATAGTGGCTAACACATTTGGGAATATAAGCATGACTGGCAAAGGAGAGACGTTTCCGATCTGTCCAGTGACTTTGCTCACTCCAGGAATATAGGTTTTAGAAACAGCCTTGGCATTGGGGGTACCGCGGTTGGTTGGTTGGAGGTGATGAGTCCTGTCTGCCCACTGCTCTAGCATTTGACTCAGTTTGCCTAGTGGCAAGCTCCTGACGGCTGAGCAGGTGGGCCACAGGACACACCTAGCTTCTCAGAAGTGTTCATCGTTTCCCGCTAAAGACTCGTAAACCTGGAGAATTGAACAGTGTTAGGTCAGGGAAACCCACTTCACAGCGAGAACAGGTACCCTATGGACTGTGGGGTGCATCTTTGTGTAGACCGGCTGTAAGCGACCCCAGCAGCCCTACTCTACTCCCAAACTGCTGGAGGAAGGTACAGAAGACGGCGGAACTTAGGGGTGAGCCAGAGTGCGCCTGGGGCATGCCTTCACTGGGCTCTTATCCCTTCACAGGAGCCATGCCCGCCTCCCCACGACTGACCCGGCTGTCCTGACCCCTCATAGCTTCTGCGTCCTGATGCTAAACAGCCTCTGGTGACTTGCCCACATCATTTGGGTCCTGATTTCCTGACAGTACTTGCAAATGCACACCACGGTGCCTTCGTTGCATTGTCTCCACAGTGTAGACAAGACAAGAAGTTGGTCGCGTACACTGGCTACCAGGCAGTGTGACCAGCGCTGATGTGAGCCATGAGGGACAGGAGAGTCCAGGCCTGAGAACACAGAGGATAGGGTACTCGTGCAGTTTTCCAGAATGAGATGCTAACAAGTGCCTGGGAGTGGTGCTTCCGAAGGGGTCTCACTGCGACTCCCTCAGAGGCACCCTGCCATCCTGGCCTGCAGTGTGTGTGTGTGGGGGGGGTTCTGCCCCAGCAGGGATGGGACACAGGGCTCTGCCTGGACCACACCTTTTTCCTTGCTTTTCCATCTGTGTTTGCTGAAGCCAAGGCTGTTCCTTATAAGGGGTACCTCACGATAAAGGCTCACGTGACCTGGGCGCTCTGTTCTGCCTATACCAGTGCCCTGGACGGCAGTCACTGTAGCCTAAGGTAGCAGTATTCATAAGGCGCCTTTGTACCTTGTCCTGTGTCTCTCACACCAAGTATGCTTCTGAGATGGGGTTACCCCTTGTCGAGATGAGGACCCGAGCCAGAGAATGCTGAGGTCACCTGCTCAGGCCCATGTTTGGAGAATAGCACAGCCAGGATTTGAGCTCAGGTTGCCTGGTTCCAAACCCGTGTGTCCTTCCCCTGACGTGGCATTGCGTGGCACCTCCCGGGGGGCAGTGCTGGGCCTGGCTGCCCCTCAGCACGCCGTGCTGTGCCTCACAGGCTGCTTCTTGATGAAGTACAGATTTGATAGGTGTGTTAATACACTCGCAAACACGGAAGATACGTGCAGTCTGGGCCTCCAGGAAGGGGACCCCACCCTCTTGGAACAGTTGGGAGCCTCTAGGCAGTGAGCAGAGCCGCAGGCCCTGACATGCTGCATCACGGGGCCTGTGCTCAGGAGGAAGACACCTGCTCGGGCTGCTCACTCTCCTGCTATGCCAGGAGTGGGACTTGGAGATGTTCATGGCGCGGGTCAGGTGAACTTGGCCAACACCTCCAGCGGCCCAAAACTCCTACAGCCTGAGGCTCCCTGGCCTCAGGCTCCATGTGCTGGGCCAGGGCATCCAGACCCGGAGGGCCCCAAGCCTGCCTCCGCTCAGTTTTTCTGCAGACTGGTATGTTTCTCTGTGATGCTTACATACTTGTTTAACACTTCAGGGAAGAAAAGTCAGAAGACCAGGACCTCCAGGGCCTCAAGGACAAGCCTCTCAAATTGAAAAAGGTGAAGAAGGATAAGAAAGAAGACAAGGAGGGCAAGCATGAGCCTCTGCAGCCGTCAGCCCAGCACTCTGCTGAGCCGGCCGAGGCGGGCAAAGCGGAGACGTCAGAAGGGTCGGGCTCTGCCCCAGCTGTGCCGGAAGCGTCCGCCTCCCCCAAACAGCGGCGTTCCATCATCCGTGACCGCGGACCCATGTACGACGACCCTACCCTGCCTGAAGGTTGGACACGAAAGCTCAAGCAAAGGAAGTCTGGCCGCTCTGCTGGAAAGTATGATGTGTACTTGATCAAGTAAGTCAGAGCGGGTCCCGGCTCGGTAAGCCGGCAGGGCAGGCGCACGGGCCCTCTGGGGTGACGGGAGAGTGTGTGCACGCAACCTCTCCTGCCGTGAGGGCTTCAGTAGTGCCGAGCGGGTGTGTTCCGGGGCACTGCGCGCGGGGTCCTTCCCTGGTCTGGAGGTGGAGTAGCAGCGGGACCTACTCTCACTTGGTTTTCTTCTGTGAATCAGTGTTCTGGAAACAGACACGATGCGCTCCATATTCCTTCCCAACGTTGCCTCTTGGTACTTGTCCAGCTTTGGACTGATAACTGAGCATTTTCTATTGAAGTAAAATAATTTCCAGAGGCAGACATTAAGAGAAGCACATTTCGGTTCTGCCCCTTAAATCATCCCCAAAACGTTAGCTGTTTTCAAAGGACATTTGTGGAAAGCCTCACTGAATCCGTCTGCTCCCAGAAAGGGGAGCAAAGCCAAGCGTTCTTGTATTGCAGCCAGTTCCCAGCGACGATGCGCTGTGCCTGAGTTCAGACTCAGGTGGGGGAGGCCCCGGCACCTGGCAGCGGGATGAGCCGCAGCCTGACAGCCCCTGCTCTCCCGGCCTGAGCCTTGGCTGCCGGGGCAGGAGTAGCCTTGCTGGCAGGCAGGTCCTTGGAGTATCGCAGCCACAGCCGTTGACAGCCAGCACCAAGCCGTTCCGGCCTGAGAGCAGTCCCTAGGGTGCCCACTGCCACCTGGCAGCCTCGTTCCTGCCCGGGCGGTGCTGCCTTGTGCTGACGCTCGTTGTAGCCCATCTTGGCTCTTCTTAAATGTGACTCGTGTTTGAGGAATAACCTCTGTCAGAGATTTCCGTCAGCAGCATCCACTCTGTCCCAGCTGCGACGTCGCCACGGAAAGCATCTAATTGTTCTTTGTGTCTCTCCGTTTGTCCCTACAGTCCCCAGGGAAAAGCCTTCCGCTCGAAAGTGGAGTTGATTGCGTACTTCGAAAAGGTAGGCGACACCTCCCTGGACCCTAATGATTTTGACTTCACGGTTACTGGGAGAGGGAGCCCCTCCCGACGAGAGCAGAAACCACCTAAGAAGCCCAAATCTCCCAAAGCTCCAGGAACTGGCAGAGGTCGGGGACGCCCCAAAGGCAGTGGCAGCACGAGACCCAAGGCGGCCGCGTCCGAAGGCGTGCAGGTGAAAAGGGTCCTGGAGAAAAGCCCCGGGAAGCTGCTTGTCAAGATGCCTTTCCAGGCCTCGCCGGGGGGCAAGGCCGAGGGGGGTGGGGCCACCACGTCTGCCCAGGTCATGGTCATCAAGCGCCCGGGCAGGAAGCGAAAAGCTGAGGCTGACCCGCAGGCGATTCCCAAAAAACGGGGCCGAAAGCCTGGGAGTGTGGTGGCAGCTGCCGCTGCCGAGGCCAAAAAGAAAGCCGTGAAGGAACCTTCCATCCGGTCCGTGCAGGAGACCGTGCTCCCCATCAAGAAGCGCAAGACCCGCGAGACGGTGAGCATCGAGGTCAAGGAAGTGGTGAAGCCCCTGCTCGTGTCCACCCTGGGCGAGAAGAGTGGCAAGGGACTGAAGACCTGCAAGAGCCCTGGGCGGAAGAGCAAGGAGAGCAGCCCGAAGGGGCGCAGCAGCAGCGCCTCCTCGCCCCCCAAGAAGGAGCACCACCACCATCACCACCACTCAGAGTCCCCGAAGGCCCCTGCGCCGCCGCTCCCGCCCCTGCCCCCGCCCCCGCCCGAGCCCGAGAGCTCCGAGGACCCCACCAGCCCCCCTGAGCCCCAGGACTTGAGCAGCAGTGTCTGCAAAGAGGAGAAGATGCCGCGAGGAGGCTCGCTGGAGAGCGACGGCTGCCCCAAGGAGCCAGCTAAGACTCAGCCCGCGGTCGCCGCCGCCGCCACAGCTGCAGAAAAGTACAAACACCGAGGGGAGGGAGAGCGCAAAGACATTGTCTCATCCTCCATGCCAAGGCCAAACAGAGAGGAGCCTGTGGACAGCCGGACGCCCGTGACCGAGAGAGTTAGCTGACTTTACACAGAGCGCATTGCAAAGCAAACCAACAAGAATAAAGGCAGCTGTTGTCTCTTCTCCTTATGGGTAGGGCTCTGACAAAGCTTCCCGATTAACTGAAATAAAAAATATTTTTTTTTCTTTCAGTAAACTTAGAGTTTCGTGGCTTCAGGGTGGGAGTAGTTGGAGCATTGGGGATGTTTTTCTTACCGACAAGCACAGTCAGGTTGAAGACCTAACCAGGGCCAGAAGTAGCTTTGCACTTTTCTAAACTAGGCTCCTTCAACAAGGCTTGCTGCAGATACTACTGACCAGCCAAGCTGTTGACCAGGCACCTGCCCTCCCACCCGAACCTTTCCCTGTGTGCTCCTGAGGGACAGAGCATTGAGAGGACACGCCCACTTGGGTGCCATTGATGCCCGCCCACAGCTCCCTCGACTCCCCCACTTCCCCCAAAGCCCACCAGGTTGGGACAGGGAGGTGTGAGGCAGCAGAGACAGTGGGATTCTTTATGGAGAGGAGGATGGAGGTGGCCGGGGGCTATGGCCCACGTGATCCCACCTGTGGCGGCACGAAGCACGGCCCCGTGGCAGCCCAGTCCAAAACTGACAGAGACATTTCACAGGATAGCAAGTAGCGCTGTCTGCCGCGGCTCCGGCGCGGCTCCGGGGGACTCCTCCCTTTGAGCTGCGAGTGTAGACTGGCCTGAGCCGCGGGAGGGAACGGCCCTGTCCTCGAGGGCAGTCCTCGGGCGGACGGCGCTAGTGAGAGACAGAGAGCGAGCGAGCACGCGTGCACGTGCCTCTGGAGGCCGCAGCATGAGGTGCCGGCAGGCTGGCCTGAGTTAGGCGCTGAGTGCACGGGGCGAGAGGGGAGCAGAGGAAAACGTTCTTCCAGTCACTTTCCAATTCTCCTGTAGGGACAGCTTAGAATTATTTGCACTATTGAGTCTTCATGTTCCCACTTCAAAACAAACATGCTCTGAGAGCAGACTGGCTGGACTTGGCGACACTTTGTCCCTCAGGCCAGCAGCCAGGATGGTGTTGAGAACTACCTGGATCTGTATATGCCTGCGCTTGTTTTCAAGTGGGCTCGGCACATAGGGTTCCCACGAAGCTCCGAAACTCTAAGTGTTTGCTGCAATTTTATAAGGACTTCCTGATTGGTTTCTCTTCTCTCCTTCCATTTCTACCTTGCTTCATTGCATCCTTTCATTTCTTTCCCCTTCTCCCTTCCCCCTTCCTCCTACTTCATCCCTTCTGTCCCCTACAGCTGCAGTGCCCACCCGTACCCCAAGCCAACACTGATTGGTTCTAGGCCCTAGCGCCCTCCCTGCCCTTGCCTTCCCGCTGCCAGTACCAGCCCCACCCTGTTCAGAGCCCTGAAGAATCCTGGGTTCTGCGGGGGCCAGCCTGGCCTCTCTCAAGAGCCAGAGGGCAACAAGGTCTGATTCTCCTGTGTAGCCCCCGTTCCCTGGAAAGAAAAGGCCAGAGGCTTCTCAGACCTTGAACCACGAGCGGAGCTCTCCACCTTTCTCCTAGAAAAGTGGACCAGAGAGGCTGGAGAGCGCCCTGGGGCCTGCCAGCCGTAAGTGGCCTGGCAGGGCCTCCAGCTGCCGGCCCTGGCCCCACTCGGACGCCTGGCGCGGAGCATCACGAAGCAGGGCAGCTGGCGGAACCAGTGCAGACACTGCTGAGACCTGAGCTGGCCCCAGCCCTGGGCCCTCAGCCCCTCTCCTGCTCCCCTTTCCCATGGACGTGCGCTTTGGCTAGCACAGACTGGGTGGGGCGGGCACAGCCCTCCTTTCGCTGTCTGCTCTGTGGGTTGTGGTGTAGGTGTTGGAGGCTTGGGCTCGCTGTGGGGTTTTAATCCGTTTTCCTTTGGGGTCCCATCTTTCTAACCTCTGTTCAGGAAGTCCTTATCTAGCTGCGTATCTTCATCATATTGGTATATCCTTTTCTGTGTTTACAGAGATGTCTCTTATATCTAAATCTGTCCAACTGAGAAGTACCTTATCACAGTAGCAAATGAGACAGCAGTCTTATGCTTCCAGAAACACCCACAGGCACGTCCCATGTGAGCTGCTGCCATGAACTGTCAAGTGCGTGTTGTCTTGTGCATTTCAGTTATTGTCCCCTGGCTTCCTTACTACGGTGTAATCACGAAGGAGTGAAACATCATAGAAACTGTCTAGCATTTCCTTGCCAGTCTTTAGTGATCAGGAACCATAGTTGACAGTTCCAATCAGTAGCTTAAGAAAAAAACCGTGTTTGTCTCTTCTGGAATGGTTAGAAGTGAGGGAGTTTGCCCCATTCTGTTGGTAGAGTCATAGTTGGACTTTCTAGCATATTTGTATCCATTTCCCTATGCTGTGACAGCAAGTCTGCACCCAGGCTCCTGTCAGTCCAGCCCCGATCCCTTCCACCGCTCTGCTGTTGATCCTCCCGCCTTCACTTCTGACTCCTCCCCAAAAGGAAGGGGGGGTCAGAGGAGGGGCCTGGTCCTTCGGAATCCTCTTCCTCCAAGAACAAAAGGCTCCTGATCCCACAGTGGCCTCGCACAGCCTGCACTCCCAAAGGCCGCCTGTGCAGAGCCGCGCGCGGCATGCAGCCAGGCTGTCCCTGAGAAGATGTGTGTTCTGATCAGTTGGGTTTCCACACACTGTGCTTCAGTCCAGTGTTGGTGGCTCCTGGGCCCAGTGTCCAGAGGTGGCCTCCCCTTCGGCGGGTGCGCCTGGTCCTGGGAAGAGGAGTGCGGGCCGCCTGGTGCCCCGCGCCCAGGAGTCGATTGGGAACACAGCATTGCAAGTCTCATTTTCTCTCGGCCGGGCCCCACCTGCAGCTCCCTCGCTCCCCAGCCTCTCCCTGGAGAGTTCCTTCCGAAGCTGCAGAGGGGGCCCCAGGGATTTCTCGCTGTTTGCCCCTTTCTTCCCCGCCCCCTTGTCCCCAGATAAAGGCATCCTGAGTCGGTCGCCTTTAAGCAGGCAGCTTTGTCAGTTTATCACCCTGGGAGGCGGGGACCCTGCAGCGCCCCTGCACTCCTGCCTTAGGGTCCGGTTGACAGGAGATTGGAGGGAAAGCCTTAAGCCACGGGATTCTCACCAGCTATGTCCGGCCCAGTTTTGGGGTGTGACCTCGATTTTGTCTGTACTTGAACACTATGAAGACTGGGGGGCATCTTTTAGTGAATATGTGAAGAATACAGGAACTGACCTATGGGGCTAGGTCCCCATGGGGCTAGGTCACTAAGGTCACATCGACAGTCTCCCCTCCCTTTGTTCTAGTTGTTAGCTACTACCTCCTCTCCCGACAGAACACTGTATGTCCTCCAGCTCCTCCCAGGCACACCCACCCTCCCTGCCTGCCGCTGGGCTTCTCAGAACCAGTAGAATGGCTGGCCCTGGAGAGGCAGCGGGCTGGGGACCTCTGGCCGCAGCCAGGCTCCATCGAGTATCCAAAGGCACAGGGGGTGCCCGTCCATCAGTGCCGCAGTAGCCAAGGGCCCCAGCCTCTCCGCTCTTGGGATGGACATGGGAACCCGAGTGACCCCAGATTGTCACATGCCCAGCGTGATGCTGACGCTAATCACAGAGGAGAAAGACTGCCAGGCTTGGTGGGGAAAGGGGTTTCCTGAGCTGACAGGACCTCTGCGTTTTCAGTAACTGTTAGTAAGCTGCTCGAGCCCAGGAGAGAGCAAAAGATTGTGAACTGGAGCCGCCAGGAAGGAGCGACTGGATCTCCTTTAGCCCGAGTAGAGCCCGCCAGAGCTCTGTAGCCCCTCGCCCCGCGCCAGCCACAACCCCCTTGCCAGAGCATTGCAGCCAGGCTCTCTGGGCTGACTGGGCCGGGGAAGATCACTGGGACCGGTTCTTTGAGAAGACCTCTGTGCGCCAATTCTTAGCTTGCTGCCCCGAATTGTTTCCTGATTCGAGTCACATCAACAGATCCTAGAACTCATGGCTTAGACTTCAAGAAATAAACGAATCCTAGAGCCTCTGTGGACAATTGCATAGGAAATCCCACTCGGGATTTGCCTGGACAACGTGCCGTGGGGGTGGGGCAAGGGGTCAGGCACAGCAGCACCCTCACCCGGGGAAAGCCCGCCGCTCCCGCCGCGTGTTCTCACTAACCCTGAAGGCATTTGTCAAGTCTCTCCATTGTAGTGTCTTCTCTTTTAGATACCGTCCGGATCTTTAGAAAAGACAGTGTCTAATTGTTAAAAATCGCTAGGATACTGCCTCCCCCAGGGTCTGCAATTACATGATAAAGGGGAAAAATTGAACACTGACACCAGTTTGCAACAGGTTAGGAGGAAAACCTAGAAAACATTTGGCAGAAAATTACATTTTGATGTTTCTGAATGAATAAGAGCCAGGTTTTGCAAAAATACCGACCCAAAAATACGTAGTGCTTGTCCTGAGGCGTCTGCTTCGTGGTATAGGGTTAGGGGCAGCCAGCCTGCAGCCTCTTGTACTTGAGGAGGGGGGACCAGGGCCTTCCGGAGACTCTAGGCCTTTGGTCACTGGGGAGCCACTCTCTTCCCCAAGGACCTGGTTTCTGACCGTGTCCTTTGAGGGTGGGTCAGCGGCCTGCCTTGACTCGAAGCTGGCCATGTGGCAAAGCGAGGTGTTGACCGGTGAGCCGGAAGGCCCAGCCCCGCCCTGCTGCCCACTGTCTCCTCCTCTTGCCCGAGCCTGCCCCCACCTTGGAGTGTGCCCAGGGAGCTAGGAAGGAGCCTCTGCCTGGAGCGCGTCGTGTGCCCATGCCTGGCGCGCGTTCTTCCTGCTCGACTCTCAGGATCTCAGGCTGAGGCGAAGCGGCTGTGTGGCCAGCACCCTGTACACCCCTCTGAACTTGCCCCTCGCCCCACAGAGCCTCTTGCTGCCTCCCCAAGCCACCTTGCCCACCTCTCACCCTGGTGGGAGGCGCCAAGAGCCCCAGGGGCACAGGGAGAGCAAGTGAGGGCGGTGTGGGAGGGAGGCCCGAGCCCCAGTCCTCGTGCGGGCAGAGCACACACCCTCCCAGAAGGAAATGCCGCCTTTGAATCGCAGTGCATTGTGGGCACCTTGCAGATGGCCTTTGCTCCCTAGCTGCCCCGTCGGTCTGAGCGTTGCTCAGCAGTGAGAACAGAGGAGGTTGGCGAGGCTCCTGCCCGTGGACGGCCCCTTCCCCTGCAGTGTTTGTGAGTCAAGTGGCAAAGCTGTGCTTCCTGGTGAGCCCGAGTATATCCGGTAACTTAGAGACTCCGCATAGGCCTGCTTCGTCTCCTCTGTCCTGGGCTTTTGTTTTGCTTTTTAGTTCCGCTCTTTGTTTTCTTTTGTCCCTTTTATTTAATGCACCGACTAGACACACAAAGCAGTTGAATTTTTATATATATATATATCTGTATATTGCACAATTATAAACTCATTTTGCTTGTGGCTCCACACACACACACAAAAAGACCTGTTAAAATTATACCTGTTGCTTAATTACAATATTTCTGATAACCATAGCATAGGACAAGGGAAAATAAAAAAGAAAAAAAAAAGAAAAAAAAAACGACAAATCTGTCTGCTGGTCACTTCTTCTGTCCAAGCAGATCGTGGTCTTGCCTCGCTTCCCTCAAGGGCTTCCCTGTGCCAAGCGAAGGAGGCCCCTGGGCAGCACCCAGGTTTTGCACTGTTTCTCTTGTGCTTGGGAGAGGGGTCCCAAGATCCAGGGTGGGTACAAGGGTGCTTCCCTTGACCCTGCTGACATCCAGAACGTAGTCAGCGAAGCCTGGTCCCCTCCCCCTCTGGGGTGTGGGGAGCCGGGGTCCACGGAGGCTGCCTGACTCCCCCAGCCTCCTCCCAGTGACCCAGTGAGGGCGAGCCCATGGGGAGAGTCCGCCGAGCAGGCCTCTCCAGCAGTAGGGTTCGAAGCGTGTCCGCCCTCCCCGGGGAGATGGGCGACCCGTCCTGTCTCTGCACCTGCGAGCTGCACCAGGTCGAATGCCAGGGACCCCAGATCCACATGCCACCAGTCCACTGGGGCCCCTCTAAGAAGTAGGGAAGACTCCAGAAATGTTCCTTTCTCTTCTCCATTCTACTAGTGATTGCATTTGCTTTTGTCATTCTTAACGAGCAATATCTGCTAGAGTTTTGCTGTAACAGTTCTTTTTGAATCATTTTTTAAGTAATTAAAAACACCAAAAAATAAAATCCAGAAACTCGTTCTTCCAAAGCAGAGAGCATTATAATCACCAGGGCCAAAATCTCCCCTCCCTGTGTCACTGCTTCTTCTGAGGCCTGAATCCAAAAGAGAAAGCAGTCGTAGGCCCGTTGCGTGGCTGGGGTACCCCTTGGGCCCCCGGGAGGAAGCAGGGCCCGGGCAGCCTCTGGGCGCCGTCCTGGGCCTGCTCCAGACGGCGTGCATTCAGTCCTAGCAGTGGGGCACGACATCCTTTACCGCCGTGCCGGGGCTGGTGGCAGAGGAGGCCAGCAGGCCTGCTCGCTGCTGTTTGGCCGCTACCAGGCAGGTGGCCGTGCGCATGCTTTCTGACTGAGGGGACATCAGCACCGAGTCAGCCTCAGCGGTGACCTGCAGCCCCGCCCGGCTCAGTGTTGGGGCGCTGGCCGGTGGCGTGCGAAAGCCTGCTCCTGCCCTTGCCACCACGGCCTCCTTTTCCATTTGATTTGTCACTGCTTCAATCGATACCAGCCGCTCCGGAGTCAGGAGGTGATGAGTACATGACCAAATATCACCAGGACTGTTAGTGTGTGCCGAGCCCTCTCCTCGTGCCGGCTCCCGTGCACTGGACACTGGACCGTGTGCTGTGTTTGCTCTCCCGCCCCCGCCCTCTCCTTGTCTTTCTGGGGTTTTTCTGTTTGGGTTTGGTTTGGTTTTTATTTCTCCTTTTGTGTTCCAAACCTGAGGTTCTCTCTACTGGTCCTCTTAACTGTGGTGTTGAGGCTTCTATTTGTGTAAGTTTTGGTGGGTGAAAGGCATTTTGCTAAGTAAATCTTCTGTGTTTGAGCTGAAATCTGTATTGTAACCACGTTTAAAGTAATTGTTCCAGAGACAAATGCTTCTAGACACCTGGTTTGTTGTTGTTGTTGTTGCTATTGTTGTTTTTTTTTTTTTTTTGAAACAAAAGCATTCGGAGGGAGGGGATGGTGACTGAAATGAGAGGGGGGGCCCAAAGAGGTGGCCTCTATCCAGTTCAGCCAGAAACCACCCAAAGAAGCCCGGGGAGTCCCAGTCCCAGCCCACACTCCGAATAGCTGATGTGTTGCCATTTTCAAAGTCAGCAAAACCAGTTTCTGTCCCACCCAGTGGATTCCTTTGCCCTCCCCCCAAGATTATTCCCATGGTCGTTATTTTGAAGGCAAGACAAAGTTGATACTCCTTTGAGGGGAGCCAGGAGGGGCTGTGTGGGCAGAGCTGCCCACGCTGAGGCGCGCCTGCGAAGCCCCCTTGTGGGCACAGGTCAGGGAGACATTGGCTGGCAGAGGATTGGCCACTCCCCCGCTGGCCCAGCTCCCCCTGGAGAGGCCAGCTGGTGGGCATTCTCATCTCCAAGATGTGCCCTGCGGGCACTACCGTCTTTGTTCAAGACCCTTCTGTCACACCCTACCCCACCCCTCCTACCAAGTGCTAATGTCAAGTCTGCCCCACCATCCCTGGACAACTGCTACAGGACCGTGGCGGAGACCCTCTCCCTCCTCACTGTCAAGTGGTTCCTCGCAGAATTCCAACATGAGACACCCCTTCCCTTTCCATGGCCAAGAGAGGTCCTTCCCCGAGAAGCCTCTGCCCTCAGCACATGTCTGGGACTCATGAACCAGGGAAGCGATCCGTGCTCCCTGCGCACCTCACAGCCCCTCCTCTGAAAGGCGGCAGTGCTGAGCACTAGCACAGGGGATGTAGGAGCTAGAAGAACCAAACAGGGCATCTGGCCCTTCCCGAGTTGGGGGGCGGGGTCGTGCTCCCCGGAGGCTGAACTCTGGGGGGCTGCGCTGCCGGTGACACACGGGCCACCCTGTCCTGGGGGAGACTCAGCTGGAGACGTGTCTAAAAGCCCTCGATCACATTCACCCTCAGTTTTTGTGTTTTGGGACAATTACTTTAGAAAATAAGTAGGTCGTTTTAAAAAACAAAAAATATTGATTGCTTTTTTTGTAGTGTTCAAAAAAAGGTTCTTTGTGTATAGCCAAATGACTGAAAGCACTGATATATTTAAAAACAAAAGGCAATTTATTAAGGCAATTTGTACCATTTCAGTAAACCTGTCTGAATGTACCTGTATACGTTTCAAAAACACCCCCACTGAATCCCTGTAACCTATTTATTATATAAAGAGTTTGCCTTATAAATTTACATAAAAATGTCCGTTTGTGTCTTTTGTTGTAAAATCAAGTGGTTTTTTCATAAGGTTCTTTTACTATTTGAAAAGATGGGCAGCACGCAGTTTTATTTTATTTTTGTAAGTTTTCTAATACATGTGAAAGCAAAGAATACTCAGCATGCCTCTCGGTGACGCGTTCGCGCCCTTTGTTGGGAAGTTCTGTACCCTGTGCTGTTCGCATTCTCGATAAATCTCTCTGTGAAAGTGACTCAAGGTCTGGGCTTTCATTCTAAGACCGAAGTCTCCTCCAGCTCACACGGCAGCCTCATGGGATCCGGCTGTCCCTGAACACAGATCGTCACAGCAGGACTGCTGGCGAAGAAAGGGAGGCCCGCCTCTGCCATAGGCTGGCCTCCCCGCCGCTGCTGCCGCCGCCGCCGCCGCTGCCACCGCCGCCTCAGCCACTGCCACGGCCACGGCCATGGCCACCGCCGCCGCTGCCTCGGCTCGCTCCGAGTCCAAGCTTTCCAAGCACTGCTCCAGGGTGCGGTGAGGAAGGCCTGGCCTGAGTCTGCCTGCAGAACAGCTAGGTCTGGACGTGCTCTGGGGTCCCCCCCATCCTCAGGGCTCTGTCCCATCGTGGCCAAGACCTTGGTGTGGCCTCTGCTGACTGTTAAGCTTGCTCCCTGACCAGGCAAGGGCATGCCGAGGGACTGCCCAGAGGGGGCGCTGTCGTCACAGGTGTCCTGTAAGGGTGTGGGTTCTCAGGCCACAGGTGTCCTTGAGCGGCTGGTGGAGAGGACAGCTGCTTTAGCGTCCTGGCCTTGAACGTTAAATGGAAGAAAAGTGAGCCTGTGTGCATGGAGCATCTCTCGAGTACCAAGTCTGTTCTAGGAGGACCACAGGTCCACTCCCGCCAGGCTTAGTGCGTGTGTACGATAACGTCACACATGCGACTCGGTAGACCATCCTGGTTACAGCTGTCACCGTGCAAAGCCCCGGGGACTCAGGGCAGGGCTGGCCTCTTTGGGAGCAGCCGCAGTGGCTGCAGCTTCTGGGACGAGGCTCCAGTGGGACCGGCCATGGGCCTTGGATGCAGCCATCAGTTCTTGGGAGGAATTGAGGGTCAAGGGGACAGTCAGGGAAGGAGACCTGTTGCCTTGCATGCACCTCGCTGGAGAAACGAGAACATGGCTGCGGTGCCACGGGTGGGGTGTGCTCTGTGTAATGCTGGAGTCTCGCGGGGAGAGAGGCGTGCTCAAGGAGAGCACGCACGAGACGACAGGTGCAGTGGGGCTGTGCACAGTGCCTTGTGGAATAAGGGCTTGAGCAGCAGGTGCAAACACAACTGCGGGGCATCGTCCATGGTGCACTTATCACACCTGAGGCCAGCTGAGTGGCTTCGGGTCGCTCATGTGCCCAGAGGACCACACCTGAGGTGCACAGGCAAGGACTGCCTGGTAGCCGCCCTGCAGACCACACTCGAAGCTTGGGAAGATCTCATGCGGGAGAGTGCTGTGCTGGGCCGGGACCTGAGGAGCCCCTCCCCAGGCGGAGACGACCAGGGAACTACCAGGAGTCCAGGTAAGAGGCAGCTGTGAGCAGGGGGGGTGGGGAGGGGGGGTGGTAGGACAACAGCAGCTACCGAGATGCATGGCAGAGGAGAGGCCGGAAAAGCCCAACACATCAATGGGTCCAGAGCATCAGGGAACGGGCCGCTGACCAATGTCGTTGACTGACGAATGCTTCAGAAAAGAGGTTGGGGGCAGACCAGACTCTGGTGTCCTCAGGGGGACGTGCAAGCTGAGCAGAACTGTGACAGAAACGGGAGCCGACGGGGACAGGCATTGTGGCACAGCCATGCCAGCATCCCGCACAGGCTCTGGGTCGAGTCCCGGCTGCTCCACTTCTGATCCAGCTCCCTGCTAATGGCCTGCGAAAAACAGCGGCAGACAGCCTGGGTGTCTAGGCCCCCACCACACACGTGAGAGCCCCGGATGGAGTTCCAGGCTCTTGGCTTCCTCCTGGCCTAGCCCGGTCAATGTGGCCATTTGGGGAGTGCACCAGCAGGTGACGATCTCTCCTCCCTCCCTCTCTGTAACTTTCAAATAAATAAATAAATCTGACAAGATAAGAGGGCGGAGGGACAGCAGAAGCTGAAGGGCACGCAGGCAGGAGTGGAATACAGGCGTGCTAAGAGACACATACATACATGTGCTGGAGCAGCTTTCTGAGGAGCCGACCAGACGGGAGCCGGGGCACAGGAGGTAGCCTGGCGCACAAAGCTCCAGAGCGTATCCCTGTATCCAGCCTCACCAGCAAATGGTGGGGAGAGGGGGGGCGTTTGCGTGGGAAGCTCTTACGTGACGCACTTCTGACCCCCATCCTGCCTAAAATTCTACATACTCCCCACTGGCGTCCAAACAAAGCCAAAACTCACAGCGACCGCCCAGTGACGTTTGGCAGGGGAATGAGCAGCCTTCCTGGGACAGCCTCTGCCTTTGCTGCATGCTTATCCCCAAGTGCGGGCAGCCTGTCTCATCTGTCAGAACCTCACTGGATGGCCCCTCCTCCCAGAAGGCTCGTGCGCCCCGGCCTGCCGCGGACTTGTCACGTGGACTCGGGGGCCCTTCCCCAGGGCGCGTCGAGGGCGGCACGGGGCGCCCCCGTGTGGCCAAGGGCCGCGGCGGCGGAGGCGGCGGCGGCGCGCAAGATGGCGGCGGGCCGGGGCACCGCCTCTTCCGCCGCGCCGGGCGTCGCACGAGGCCGGCTTGAAGGGGAAGTGAGTCAGTGTCCGCGGATCTGGCCGGCCCAGGCCCGCGCCCGCCGCGGCCCCGAGAGGCCCCGGGCCGGCGGCGGCGGCCATGGCCGGGGGCCCGGGCCCGGGGGAGCCCGCGGTCCCCGGCGCCCAGCACTTTTTGTATGAGGTGCCTTCCTGGGTCATGTGCCGCTTCTACAAAGTGATGGACGCCCTGGAGCCCGCCGACTGGTGCCAATTCGGTGGGTGGAGGCGGAGAGCGGAGGGCGGAGGGCTGGGGACGCGAGGCGAGGGTTCCCGGGCGCCCTAGCCTGACACCCCCCACCCCGCCCCGCAGCGGCCCTGATCGTGCGCGACCAGACCGAGCTGCGGCTGTGCGAGCGCTCCGCGCAGCGCACGGCCAGCGTGCTGTGGCCGTGGATCAACCGCAATGCCCGCGTGGCTGACCTCGTGCACATTCTCACGCACCTGCAGCTGCTCCGCGCTCGAGACATCATCACAGCCTGTGAGCACCCGGCCCGCACACCCTGGGGCTAGGGGGCTGGCTGAGGGGACAGCTGGCACCTCGAGAGGCTGCCCCACTCCCACCCCTAGGCCTCAGTCTGCCTTTCCTTCCTTGGCACCCCAGGGCACCCTCCCCCCCCTCTCCCGCCCCCCAGCACCGCTGCTCCGAGCCCCAGCAGCATCTCCGAATCACCTGAGGCCAAGGACTGGAGCCCCCAGAAGTTGCAGTCCTCGGCGTCCACCCTGGCCTCCCCAGGTAAGAGGGCCTGGACGGAGGGCCTGCCCGGCCAGGGCCACAAGCGCTGGCTTCAGGCGTCTTCTCACTGGCTTCCATATGAAGCCGTTCCAGGTCCCCACGCCCATCTGGAAGCTGAACCTCGCTCCATCCCAGGCCTCATGTCCCTCCGTCCAGCGTCGCCATCCGCAGCGCCTTCCTCTGCCAAGGTAGGCGCCCCTGCCCCCCAGGGAACGTTCCAAACGAGGAGGAAGAAAGTCAGCCTTTAGCGCGGTGCACACCACAGTCGGCCAAGCCGCATCAGCTGGGAGGTGGGGTGGGGACTGGTGGCCTGGGCCTTACCTCATCCAGGGTCTCTTCCCCAGCCACGCCCAGAGAGCCCAGTGTCCCTCCTGCACGGGACCCACCCTGCTCCGTTCTGCTGGCCCCTCTGTGAGATCTCCCAGGGCACCCAGAATTTCTCCAAGGAGCTCAAGATCGGGGAGGGCGGCTTTGGGTGCGTGTACCGGGCGGTGATGAGGAAGACTGTCTACGCGGTGAAAAGGCTGAAAGAGGTAGGCGAAGCAGCCTGGCTTCCCAGGGCTCCCGCCCAGCTCCCCACAGCCCTCCCTCGGCCCTCCGATGCCTGCTGAGGGCCCCGGGCCTGGGCCAAGGTGGCATCGCGAGTGGCTGGCAAGCTGCGCCCTGGGGGCCTCACACTGTCCCGTGCTCCCTGGCACCTCCTGCCGCAGGACGCCGACCTCGAGTGGAGCGCAGTGAGACAGAGCTTCCTGACCGAGGTGGAGCAGCTGTCCAGGTGAGCCCCTGGCTCCCTCCTGGCTGCAGGCCGAGGGCGAGCCTCGGTGTGGGCCAGGGAGCCGCGAGCTCCAGGCCACCCTCGCCGAGCGCCCCACAGGGATGACAGTCCGCAGAGCCCAAGTGCTCAGGCCACATTTGTGGCAAACAGGTTCCGGCACCCGAACATCGTGGACTTCGCTGGCTACTGTGCCGAGAGCGGCTTCTACTGCCTCGTCTACGGCTTCCTGCCCAACGGCTCCCTGGAAGACTGTCTCCACTTCCAGGTACGCTCACCTGGCCCAGCGTGCTTGCCCCTGCCTGGGAGCCCAAACCTCCGGGAGGGAGCACGCCGGCAGCCAGGGCCCGGACTGCCAGCTTCCTCTTGGGCCCGAGGCTTGTCCCACGTGCACCCAAACTTGGCCGTGTCTGAGCCGTGGCAAGAGCTTCCTGGGGCTGTGTTGGGAGAAGCCCAGCAGAGCCTGTCAACAGATGCCAAAGACACGGGCCCTGGCCACTTTTCCCCGGCTGCTGGTGCTTTAGGAAGGGAAGGCGGAGCCCCGGAGAGGGAAGGGGCTGGCTTAGTCCAAGGTCACCGAGCAACAGGTGGAGGGACGGTGGAGGCCAAACAGCCGGCCATCCCTCAGCCTCCCCCACGCCCCCTCTGCTCCCTCGGCTGTCCCCAGACCCAGGACTGCAGCCTTCTCTCCTGGCCTCAGCGACTGCACGTGCTCCTGGGCACGGCCCGGGCCGTTCAGTTTCTGCATCGGCACAGCCCCAGCCTCATCCACGGAGACATCAAGAGGTGAGGACACCGAGCCTGCGCGAGCCCTGCCCCCCCCACACCCCCAGCTGCTGCCGGCGGCGGGCACAGCCTGGGCCCTCCGAGCTGGGGCCTCCTGGGCCATTGAGCACGCTGCCTCTTCGGGACCAAGGCTGGGCCGACACTACTCTCTTCCCCCCTCCAGTTCCAACGTCCTCCTGGATGAGAGACTGACGCCGAGACTCGGAGACTTTGGCCTGGCCCGTTTCAGCCGCTTCGCGGGGGCCAGCCCTGGCCAGAGCAGCACCGTGGCCCGGACACGGACCGTGCGGGGCACCCTGGCCTACCTGCCCGAGGAGTACATCAAGACGGGGAGGCTGGCGGTGGACACTGATACCTTCAGCTTTGGGGTGGTGAGCTGCTGGCCCCGCTGCTGCCCGGGGTGGGGGCGGGGGGGCCGCAAGTGGCGAAGGCAGGAGGGGCTGAGCAGGCCAGGAGCCCCCAAAGCTTCGGCTCCACAGCCTCTCCCTCCCTTCATGGTCCCTTTCCTTAGCCTGCACCTGCTTTTGTTTGTGATTTTACGTTCTCTGTCTCCATGCGGGCCCTGCAAATGGCCTACACTTCAGCGCCTGGCTCTGTCCCTGCTGGGAGGCAGGCCTCATCTGCCTGTCGCCTGGCTGTGCACCCCTGTCCACCCCGGGGGCCTCCTCTCTGCGCGCAGCCCCTCCCTGCCAAGGCTGGGATGATGCTGTCCCAGAAGCCCGTGCAGCACTGTCCACCGTGCCCTCTCTCCAGGTAGTGCTGGAGACCATGGCTGGCCAGAGGGCTATGAGGACGTATGGTGCCAGGACCAAGTATTTGGTGAGCCTCTTGAGGCGGGGCAGGAGTCCGGGTGGGAGGCGGCCAGTGCCCCTGGCAGCCAACAGGTACAGCCCTGGGAGGTAGAACGTTCCAGAAATGCAGCCGCCCATGGAAGCCTGCCTTGGGTGCTGCTGAGTCATCTTTCCAAGTGGGCAGGGCCCCAAACAGCTTCCTGTCTTCCTTGTGTGGATGGCGTGGGCCTTCCTTGACAGACCCCATGTGGGCTGCCGGTAGGGAGGGCAGCCCCAGTGTGCTGGGAGCGGAGATGCGCTGGGCTGTGGTGGGGGAGGGGAGGAGCTCCGTGCCGCTCCGTATCCTTCTCCTTCCTCTCTGCCTTGCTGGGTTCTCATCTCAGCCTGATGGTGGCCTAGGCGCAAATTACTGGGCCTCAGTTTCCCCACACGCAAATACGTTTAACACACCATGTGTGCCGCAATGGTTGCTGGAGCCGCCACAGCCCTGCCTCTCCTACTGCCCCGGGGGCGGCATCGGCACACAGTAGGTGTTTAATAAGGCCGCGGGAGGGGCAGGGTCTAAGGCATTCAGCCCCACTCACAGGGTCTGTCCCACAGAAGGACCTGGTTGAGGAGGAAGCCGAGCAGCTCGGGGTGGCCCTGCAAAGCGCCCCGAGCACTGTCCAGGTGGGCGTGGCTGCTGACGCCTGGGCCGCCCCGATCGCCACCCGGATCTACGAGAAGCACCTGGACCCCAGGCCTGGGCCGTGCCGGCCGGAGCTGGGCCTGGCCCTGGGCCGACTGGCTTGCTGCTGCCTGCACCGCCGTGCCAAGAAGAGACCCCCCATGACCCAGGTAGACACAAAGGGGTTAACAAGGCAGCTGCCTACGGGGTAGGGTGGCCAGCCCTGGCTCTGACCCCCCCTACCAGGGCCAGGAGGAAAGGGTCCTTACTGTGCCCTCTACTGGGTGGGCTCTGCCAATGCACTTGCCTCTCCCTGTCCCCTCACTACTCTGGTGGCAGTTGACAGCAGCAGGCCAGTGAGAGTCATATTGTAGAAGACAGAGAAGGGCCACCCTCAGCCCTTGGCGCCTCTGTGATGGGGACGGAGGGGCGGTGCCCGTGGTTGGCCGATGTCTTCCTAGGAGTGACGCCTGGGCAGCAGGCCCCGCCCACCGTCCCCCGCCGCCGCTGGTATCAGCTCTGCCCGCCCTGCAGGTGTACGAGACGCTGGAGAAGCTGCAGGCGGCGACGGCAGAGGCATCGGCAGAGCCAGAGGCCGCTGGCCGCAGCCCTCCTTGCCCGCAGGAGAACTCCTACGTGTCCACTGGAAGTGCCCAGACCCGGGGCACCCCATGGCAGCCCCCTGCACAGAATGCAGAGCGGCCCCAGAGAGGCGCCAACCAGCCCGTGGAGAGTGACGAGAGCGTCTGTGGCCTCTCTGCTGCCCTGCACTCCTGGCGCTTGGCCCCAAGCAGCTGCACGCAGGGGGGCGCCGCTGGCCACTCGAGCTGGGGGAGTAGCCCCAGCCTGCAGCCCACAGCAGTGGAAGGTAGCTCGGGCCTTCAGGGAGGAGGAGCGGGGACCAGCTGTTTTGCTCAGCATGTCCTTAGCAAGTTCACGACCGTAGATAACAGCACAGACAATGACTGGCTGCCCCTCCCCAGCTCACGCCGGCTGGTGCATGAGGCAAGGCCAAGAGCTCGCTGTCTAGCCCTTCTCCCCATGCCACTCCTGGAAGCCAGGACACGGCAGGCTCCGCCCAGGGCCGGCCCCCGGGCTTAGCCTGAGATCCAGGTCCGTGGCCTCCCAGTTCCCGGAGTCTGTCCTGAAGCCAGGGAAGCAGGGGGCTGGGAAGGCTGACCAAGGAGTTCCAAGGACAGCTAAGAGGGTGCTGTCTCCACCCCAGGATCGCCCCTGGGCAGCTCCACGTCGTCAGAAGCCCCGCAGATTATCATCAACCCCGCCCGCCAGAAGATGCTGCACAAGCTGGCGCTGTACGAGGACGGGGTGCTGGACAGCCTGCAGCTCTTGTCGTCCAGCTCTGTCCCAGGTACCCGCAGGCAGCTCCAGCCCCGCCTCCCGGGGCGGTCCCCGCGCCAGCCCCTCCTGCCGGCCGCCAGGATCCACGCCTGCGGTGGGCGGGCTGCTCCCCAGGGCGGCTGTTCTGGCCACGCCCCCGCGCCCTGGCTGGCAGCCCAGCCTGCTGCGCCGTCCCAGCTGCGTCAGCGTCACTGGCTGACAGCGGCACCTTCCCGGAGCCTGTGGGTGCCAGCCCCTCCCCCCGCCGTGTTTCCGGCACATGTGGAGGCGCAGCAGGAATTTTCCATTGCAGGCGCTTAGAAATAGAAAGGAGCTGGGGAGGAAGCCGCGGGCCAGGCCCCGAGCCAGGCTTGTGGTGCGGTGCGCAGGCGGCCTCCCGTTTGCTAAGTGCCCTTCCCCTCCCTCGCTTGCTTTCCTAGGCTTGGGCCTGGAGCGCGAGGACAGGCGGGGGCCCGAAGAGAGCGACGAGTTTCAGAGCTGAGGGCTCCCCTGGGCAGAGCTCCTCAAGCCCGGAAGGCAGAGTTCTCATGGTTGCAAGTTCTCATGGCGCGCACCCTGGGCGGCCACGGGCCGTGCGCGCGCAGGGAGACGAGGCGACGTCCCCCGCGACCGCGACGTCCCCCGCTGTTCTGCAGAGAGCGGGCCGGGAGCGGACAGGACGCGCCGGGGCTGCGCGCGGCGTTTCGGCCGGCCCAGGAGAGCGGCCCTGGCCCCCCTGCGTGCCGCCAGCCCTCAGACCGGCCCGAGGGGAAGCGGCCCTTCTGCACGCGATTCGAGAAGGGGAGCCCGCCTCGCGGCGCAATGCGCGGCCGCCCCGGGCACTACACGTGGGCTGCACGCCGCAGGCGACGTCCCCCAGGCTGGAGGCGGCCTGGGGGAGCAGGGCGGACACAGGAGGGACACGTTTGCCGGGAAGAAATGCGAGGCACAGCGTTAGACGCAAGTCAGGCTCTGTGAGCAGATGTCCTCTTGGGAGCCTTCGCAAGCGGCCAGGCCTTGGTCGTGCAGGCCAAGGCGTCCTGTGGTAATAAAAGCGAACGTCTTGGTTCTGGCACGCTGTGGACTTCTTGCATCGCAGGCCCTGCGCCCCCTAGGGGTCGACCCCCAGCTCCCAGGTCCCAGCCCGGGCTGGCCAGAGCGCTGCAGTGCTGCTCCCCGGGAACATTCACTTGCTCTTGGGATAATTCAGTGCGGGGGGGGGGGGGGGGGGGGTAATGCTGTGACAAGTGGTTGTCTTTACTTCTTTTTCTAGTTGGTTGTTGCTAGAGTCTGGAAATACTTTGCATATGGGCCTTCTATGCTGACTTGACTTAAACTCACTGATTAATTCCAGCACGCTTTCGGGAAGTACCTGGGGATGGTTTCCATATGCAGCCATTCTACTGCCATTTTACCTGCCTTTCGGTTCCTTGCCCGGTCTCACTGCCCTGCCTGGGGTGGGGCCTCTGGTCACGTGTTGTGTAGAGGTGGGAAGTGTTGCTCTTCACCCTCAAGTATCACATCGCATCTCTGCTTGTCATCTATATTTGCTCAGGTTATCCTAGTTTTCTAAGAATTTTTATTAGAAAATACTTTGTAAATTTGGAAGGAGAGTATTATTGAATTTTTAAATTTTTTTTCAGATTTTATTTTATGTATTTGAAAAGGACGGAGAGAAGGACAGAGAGCTCTTCCATCTGCTGGCTCACTCCCCAGATGGCTGTGACAGTCAGGGCTGGGCCAGGCCGAGCCCAGGAGCTGGGAGCTTCTTCCAGGTCTCCCACGCGGGTGCAGGGGCCCAAGCACTTGGGCCATCCTCCACTGCTTTCCCAGGCCATGACCAGGGAGCAGGATAGGAAGTGAAGCATCTAGGACATGGACTAGCGCCCATATGGGATGCTGGCACTGCAGACCGTGGCTTTACCCGCTATGCCACAGTGCTGATCTCATTCTTTTTAAATAAAGCAAAGCATGCCGGCTTTAAAAAAAAAAAAAAAAGATCTGGGGCCACCGCGGTGGCTCACTTAGTTAATCCTCTGCCTGTGGCACCAGCATCCCATATGGACGCTGGGTTCTAGGCCCGGTTGCTCCTCTTCCAGGCCAGCTCTCTGCTGTGGCCTGGGAGTGCAGTGGAGGATGGCCCAGGTGCTTGGGCCCTGCACCCGCACGGAGACCAGGAAGAAGCTCCTGGCTCCTGGCTTCAGATCGGCATGGTGCCGGCCATAGTGGCCATTTGGGGAGTGAACCAACAGAAGGAAGACCTTTCTCTCTGTCTCTCTGTGTATAACTCTGTCAAATTAAAAAAAAAAAGAAAACTGACGAATCTGTTGTATGAAGAAGGCTTCATGGATTTATTAAAAAAGAAATAGGAAAAAAAAGATGTATGTGTTTGAAAGAGTTACACAGTACAGAGAGACAGAGCGAGGGGTATCAATCTTCCATCTGCTGGTTCACTGCCCAGGTGGCTGCAACAGCCAGGGCTGGGCCAGGCTGGGCCAGGAGCCAGGAGCTTCTGGGTCTCCCACGTGGGTGCAGGGACCCAAGCACTTGGGCCAGCTTCCACTGCTTTCCCAGGTGCATGAGCAGGGAGCTGGATCAGAAGTGGAGCAGCCGGGACCCATATGGGATATCAGCACTTACCCATTAAACCACAGCACCAGTCCCGATTGAATTTCTTCAGATAACTTTTCTGCATCTGTAGAGATGACCATATGATTTTTATCCTTTATTCTGTTTGTATAGTGAACATTCTCGAATGTTAAACCTTGCATTGCTTACATTACAACATGTACTTGGTCATGGTATGTTACCCTTTCATACAAGTGCACTTCAAGAAGTTCGTGGAAAAGTTAATTATAAGATTAGTTTATCTTGGTGCCAAAAAAGACAGTTGAGATCCATGCACATGAGGATCCTCTTCACAGAGACGCTGGTGTTGTGATGCAACAGTTTCAGCCACAGAGTGCTGGTTCAGTCAGTCCCCTGTTAAAGGGCACAGAGGATGGCCTAAGCGCCTGGGCCCTCTGCCACCCCCAGGGAGACCCAGATGGATGGAGTTATAGACCCCTGGCCCAGCCCCAGGCTTTGTGGCCATCTGGGCCATGACCAATAGATAGAAGATGGCTCGCTCTCTCTCTCTCTCTCGCTCTCTCTCTTCCAAATAAATAAATTTGTAAACTTCACAGAAACTACATATTATGAAAAAACTACACGAATTTCAAAAATGTTTTGCACCATGAACTTTTTTGCAGTGCCGTCGTGTATTGCCAAATCCCATTTGCTAATACCTCTTGCAAATTTTTACGTCTGTGTTGGTGAGAATATTGATCTCTAGTTTTCTAGTAATATCTATGTCTTCTTTTGGTACCAGGACCTCCTAAAATCCCTCCTTTTATTTTCTTAAAGGGCTTATTATTATTCTTTAAATTTTTGATAGATTCACAAGTAAAGCCATGTGCACTGGAGTTTTCTTTATGGGAAAACTTTTAATTAGATCCTGGGCCATTCAGATGGTCCATTCTATTAATATCAATTTTGATAACTTGTACACTTATATCTTTGAAGGAATTGGTTTCTTTTAGGTTAACGTCTCTGGGATCTGTAATGACACTCCCTCTTTCGTTCTTTCTGTTTTTAACATTTATTTACTTCTTTGAAAGGGAGAGTTACATGGAGAGAGAAGTCTTGCATCTGCTAGTTCACTCCTCAGATGGCCACAATGGCCAGCACTGGGCCAGACTGAAGCCAGGAGCTAGGAGCTCCATCTGAGCCTCCCACCTGGGTGGCGGGGACCCAAGGACTTCAGGCGTCTCCTGGTGCCTTCCCAGCAAAGAGCTGGGTCAGGAGCGGAGGCACGGCCCGAGCCTAGATGCTCTGGTGCGCGATGTGCTCATCCCCACACAGCTTTAGTCCACTGTGACCACCCCAAGACTTACAGATTATATTGGGCGCCTCAGAGAGCCAGTTTGGTGTGGCATTGATTTCTCTCTGTTGTTTGTCCACTTTTTAGTTTGGTGAATTTTCTTTTTCCATCTTCTTTCCGTTGTCAGTGTTTGGGTTTAAGTTACCTTTTCCAGCTTCATAAGCTGCGACCTCCATCACTGATTTCAAATCTTCTTTCCCAACACCAGTGCTTAACACTGGGTACTTCCCACTGAGCGCAGCTTTGACTGCGTTCTTGGGAATCCGGATGTTTCTGTTTTCTTACCATTCAGCTCGTAACATCTTCGGATTGTCCTCGCGACCCTTTCTCTAGCCCATGACTTATGACTTATTTAGAAGTGCATTGTTTAGGCCGGCACCGCGGCTCACTAGGCTAATCCTCTGCCTTGTGGCGCCGGCACACTGGGTTCTAGTCCCGGTCGGGGCACCGGATTCTGTCCCGGTTGGCCCTCTTCCGGGCCAGCTCTCTGCTGTGGCCCGGGAGTGCAGTGGAGGATGGCCCAAGTGCTTGGGCCCTGCACCCCATGGGAGACCAAGAGAAGCACTTGGCTCCTGCCTTCGGATCAGCGCGGTGCGCTGGCTATAGCAGCCATTTCGGGGGTGAACCAACGGAAAAAGTAAAACCTTTCTCTCTGTCTCTCACTGTCTAACTCTGCCTGTCAAAAAAAAAAAGAAGAAGAAGAAGAAGTGCACTGTTTAAATACAGTCCTCCCTTGGGTGACAAGATGTGCTGGCAGTCCAGTCCCGAAGGACAACAGCGCCTCCCTTAGACTTTGCCTCATCTGCCCGCTACTTGTGAGCCCAATACAGCGTGCGTGCCATGTCTGCAGTTGTTAGCCTGCATTGTTTGGGGAGCAATGACAAGAAAACCGTCTGTACATGTGCAGCACAGACACTCGTTTTCAAATATTTTCTGTCCGTAGTGGATTGAATCCACGGATGCAGAGCCAACTGCATTCGAGGATTTTGCAAGCTATGTGTTTGCTGTGTTCAGTTCTGTTGTTGCCAGAGAGCTGACTGGGTCTGGTTTGCTTTCTTTTCGAGGCACTGAGACTTGTTTTTTTGGCTTCGCGTGTGGCTTGGCTTGGGGAACGTTCCATGGGTCTTTGAAAAGAGCCGCTGCTACGTGGTGATCGGGTCAGCATGCTTCATGCTGGCCTGCTTGCGACCTGCTCCGTGTCCAGCTGTGATTGTGATTGGTGTCTGCGGCCTCGCAGGTTTTGCAGCTCTGCTGTTCGGCACGCGGACATTAAAGATGGTCTTCCGGATAAGCTGACCCTTCTATTTTATCGTTAGGAATTCCCCTGTATCTCCTTCTGAAGTCTGCTTTGTCTGGTATGAAGATAGCCACTTCCGCTTGGATAGGCTCAAGTTTCTCATTTTTTCACTTCTCCCATTCCTTTCCTTTTAACTTTTTTGTTAATATATTTGCGCTTCACATGCTAGAGAGTGAGAGCTCTTCTGTCTGCTGGTTTAGTTCCCAGTTTCCCGCAAGAGGTGGGCCTACGCCGGGCTCTCAACCGGGAGCCCACGTGGATGGCAGGAAGCCGTGTCGTTAGGCCATCAGCGGCTGCCTCGCAGGATCTACGAAGCTGATCAGAAGTGGAAGAGCTGGACTTGCACCAGGCTCTCTGATACGAATTGTGGGCATCCCAGTGGCATCCTAACCTCTGTACCAAACAAGTGCCCCTACTCGTCTCTCTTAGCTTATCTGTGTCTTCTTTATTTTATTTTATTATTTTTTTTTTTGACAGGCAGAGTGGACAGTGAGAGAGAGAGACAGAGAGAAAGGTCTTCCTTTGCCGTTGGTTCACCCTCCAATGGCTGCCACGGACAGCGCGCTGTGGCCGGCGCACCGTGCTCATCCGATGGCAGGAGCCAGGTGCTAGGTGCTTATCCTGGTCTCCCATGGGGTGCAGGGCCCAAGCACTTGGGCCATCCTCCACTGCACTCCTGGGCCACAGCAGAGAGCTGGCCTGGAAGAGGGGCAACCGGGACAGAATCCGGCGCCCCGACCGGGACTAGAACCCGGTGTGCCGGCGCCGCAAGGCGGAGGATTAGCCTGTTGAGCCACGGCGCCGGCCGTCTTCTTTATTTTATTGTGCTTTATTTTATTTCTTTAAGAGTCTACGTAGAGAGACAGAGACAGAGACAGCTGCTGTCCACTGGCTTGCTCCCCAAAAGCCTGTAACAGCTAGGACCGAAGTTGGAGCCAAGAGTGCAAAGCAGTTCTCCCATGTGGGAGGCAGGACACAGGCGGAAATGAAACGCAGACACCCCCTTGTGGGACACGGGCATCCTAACACCCACTGCTTTCGTTTGTCTTTAAAGTGCGTTTAGTGCAGACAGCACAGGATTCGCTCTCACTTTGCGTTTGTTCTGAAGTTGATTAACGCATTTGAAGGGCAGAGTTCAAGAGAAGTTGCATCCTC
The DNA here is from genome assembly GCA_949820135.1 of Sylvilagus floridanus. NCBI lineage: Eukaryota > Metazoa > Chordata > Mammalia > Lagomorpha > Leporidae > Sylvilagus > Sylvilagus floridanus. Next base: position 1,845,666 of record OX463223.1, read on the forward strand.
TGGTTCACTTCCCAAATGGCTGTAATGGCCCGGGGCAGGAGCTCCATCCGGGTCTCCCACGTGGTGCAGGGGCCCGAGCGCTTGGGCCAGCTCCACTGCTTTCCCAGGGCCATAGCAGAGAGCTGGATCGGAAGAGGAGCAGCTGGGACTCGAACCAGTGCCCACGTGGGATGCCGGCACTGCAGACACAGGCTTGACCTGCTGTGCCACAGTGCCAGCCGCTTGTGCCCAGTCTGAAAGTTTAGAAGCACAAGTGCTATGAGCTATTCTGTCATGGCCAGAGCCATGGGCCTCTTTGCGGTCCATTCTCATTCCTGTGCAGACCTCTGAAGGCCGTCTCTGTGCTGAAGATGCCGAAATAAGCCCTTCCACAGTGAAGTCTCTTGAGCTGTTGGCCTGCGTTTCCGACTGGGCAGACCCGCTTGGAGGTCTCACAGCTGCTCTAAAGTGACGGGAGAAGATGGAACCCAGGGTCCCCATCTGTGCCACTACCCTGCCATCTGCTCAGCTGTGCAAGCCACACCCACAGAACTTGGAAGTCTAACTTGAAAAGTCCAGAAGCACGGGGCTGGCCCTGTGCCGCAGTAGGCTGAGCTGCCACCTGCGGCGCCGGCATCCCACATGGGCGCCGGTTCGAGTCCTGGCTGCCCCTCTTCCTGTCCAGCTCTCTGCTGTGGCCCGGGAGTGCAGTGGAGGATGGCCCAAGTGCTTGGGCCCTGCACCCGCATGGGAGACCAGGAGAAGCACCTGGCTCCTGCCTTCGGCAGGAGTGCTGGCAGTGCCAGCCACAGCGGCCATTTGGGGGGTAAGCCAACGGAAGGAAGACCTTTCTCTCTGTTTCTCCCACTGTCTAACTATGCCTGTCAAATAAAAAATATATATACATATATATATTTATATACGTATATATGTATTTTATATACATATATATATTTGACAGGTAGAGTTTTATATATATATATATAAATTAGAAAAAGGTGCACAAATGGCACATTCAGCTTCGTGACTTTTTAAATACACACACGCAGGTGTGGCATAGCCACCACCTAGACCAAGATAGGAGTCTGCTCTGGTTATCGCTTGCCATACACCAAGCCAGCCCAGAGGTTAGGGGTTGAAAATGATGATAACATTTATTTTGCCCATGCACTTGTGAGTACCCTTCTAGCTCTTTGTGGCAGTGGGACTGGAGTGTCAGGGCCAGCCTCTCAAGGAATTTTTTTTAAGATTTATGTATTGGAGCTGGCACTGTAGTGCAGCGGGCTAAAACCTCAGCCTGCCGTGCCGACATCCCATATGGGCACTGGTCCGAGTCCCGGCTGCTCCACTTCCCATCCAGCTCTCTACTATGGCCTGGGAAAGCAGTGGAAGATGGCCCAAGTGCTTGGGCCCCTGCACCCACGTGGGAGACTCTTGGCTCTTGGCTTTGGATCAGCACAGCTCCGGCTGTTGCGGCCATCTTGGGAGTGAACCAGCGGATGGAAGACCTCTCCCCCCCCCTCACTCTACCTCTCTGTGTAACTCTGCCTTTCAAATAAATAAATCTTTTAAAAATATTCATGTATTTATTTGAAAGGCAGAGTTACAGGCAGGAAGAGTCAGAGAGAGATCTTCCATCTACTGGTTCTCTCCCTAAATGTCCTCAACAGCTAGGGCTAAGCCAGGTGGAGGCCAGGAGCTTCCAACCAGGTCTCCCAGGTGGGTGCAGGAGTCCCAGGGACTTGGGCCATCTTCTACCGCTTTCCCAGGCCATAGCAGAGAGCTGGGTCAGATGTGGAGCAGCTGGGACTCGAACCAGCGCCCATATGGGATGCTGGCACTGCAGATGACAGCTTTACCTGCTATGCCACAGCGCCAGCCTGTCTCAAACAGTTGGATGGCTATTCAGTGGAAACCAGTCACTGAGGCCAGCCTGTGCTCAAGGGGAAAGAAATTGCAGAGCGCCTTTGGAAACCTTTCTGTTTACTTACTTAAAAGGCAGAGAGAGACGAGATCTGCCATCCATGCACACGCAGGCATCCCACACACCAGCTTAACAACCATGACAATCGTCTGCCCTCAGTCCGAAGACTGAAAATGGTTAAGATTCGTGTTGACGGTGGGCTGCGTGGTGCAGTGGGTTCAGCTACCACCGTGCCGCGCCCTCTATCGGAGTGTCTGACTTCAGTCCCAGCTATTCTGCTTGTGATCCAGCGTCTCTGTAATGTGTACCCTGAGAGGCGGCAGGTGACGGCCTGAGCAGCCTGGGCTCCTGCCAGCCCGTGGGGAGCGCAGGCTCCTGCCTACACACTAGCCCAGGCCTGGCTGTTGTGGGCATTTGGGGAGAGAACAAGCAGCTGAAAGAGTCTCTCTGTCTCTCTCTCTCTCTCTCTGTGTGTGTGTGTGTGTGTGTGTGTGTATTGCTCTACCTTAAAAATAAACAAACATTTTTAAAGATTTTATTTATTTGAAAGGCAAAGTTACAGAGGCAGAGAGAGAGAGTCCTCCATCTGTGGGTGCACTCTCCAAATGGCCGCAGCAGCCGGAGCTGAGCTCGATCCAAGCTCGATCCACGCTCAGCTTCTGGGGAGACTCAGGAGTTTCTTCCAGGTCGCCCATGCAAGTGCGGGGGCCCACAGACTCGGGCCATCTTCCACTGCTTTCCCAGGCCCTATCGGAGAGCAGGGGATGCCGGCATTGCAGGCGATGGCTTTACCTGCTATGCCTCAACGCCAGGCCCTCAAATAAATAAATGTTTTAAAAAGCGAAGATCCCAGTGACACGCCATCGGTCCAGTTGTCTCACGTGTGCAGGGCACGGGGTGTGACCCGTGTGCAGAGCTGTGCGAGCATCGCCATCACGGAACACAGGAGCGATCAGTCCCGCTCCTGTCCTTCCCCTTCCAGCCTGGGCTTCACGCGTCTCCTCCCTCGGCACACTGGTTCCGGGGCTTGGCAGGCTGCAGCAGGGTAGCGTTCCTTCTGATGGCTGAGCAGTATTCCCCAGGACGGGTTGCTCCTTCTCCGTTGCTCCGTGGATAGGCATTTGTTGTCCTTTGTGTTTGCAAGTTGCTGGCAGTGGCGTTGTGTCAGGTAGTGGCGTAGGTAGTGACGTAGGTAGTGACGTAGAGGAACTGTTGCGCTGCTGCCGCAGGGAGTCGGGCTCCTGAGCCCGCTCTCGGCGGAGGCTTGCTGTCTTGGACGGTGAGGAACTACCTAGAAGAAGGCAGGCTGCTAGGTCACCGCTCGGGACGCTGCCATCCACTGCGGCAGTGCGCGCCTGGAGTCCTCCGGCTGCTCTCAGTTCCGTGCCCCGCGGGAGGCAGTGGGTGACGGCTCAAGTACTGAAGTCCCTGCTACCCACGTGGGAGACCGGGATGGAGCTCCTGACTCCTGGCTTGGGCATTTGGGGGGTGAACCAGTGCATGGAAGATCTGTCTTTAAGATCCATGTGTTTAAAGATTGTTCATCCAGTTCCTCTGGCTGTTTTCCGTGAGAGTTTGTCTGATAGAAACTGCTGTTTCATGGCCACAGTCAGAAGTCCCCAGGAGTCGCTATTTTGTTTAAGATTTATTTATTTATTTGAACGGCAAAGTTACATAGAGATAAAGGCAGAGAGAGAGAGAGAGAGCAAGAGAGAGAGCGAGCTTCCATCTGCTGGTTCACTCCCCAAATGGCTGCAACAGCTGGAGCTGTGCTGATCCGAAGTCAGGAGCCTGGAGCTTTTTCCAGGTCTCCCACGTGGGTGCAGGGGCCCAAGGACCTGGACCATCTTGTACTGCTTTCCCAAGCCACAGCAGAGAGCTGGATCAGAAGTGGAGCAGCTGGGACTCGAACTGGGGCCCACATGGGATGCCGGCACTGCAGGCGGTGGCTTTACCCGCTACGCCACAGCGCTGGCCACCAGAAGTTACTCACGCACAGGTTGTGTTCCTCCTGTTGAGCACATTCTCACCCAAGGAGACAGCCATGCACGTTTGCATGTTTCCACAATGTAGATTTCTCTCTCTCTCTCTCTCTCTCTCTCTCTCTCTCTCTCTCTCTCTCTCTCTCGCACACCCCAGTCAGAGCGAATGTGCAGGTCGTGAGTGGAGCACTGCGCTCACACCCAGTGAGCAGATGCCAAGTGCATGCAGGTGCAGCCCCTCCCGGCGGACGCTGCACCGTTGCGCAGGCGCAGGGCTTTGCGGCAGCTGCCGCCTGTCAGAGGTGGGCTGACCCGACGCTCCTTCTCCTTGCTAGGGGCCATTCTCAGGGGAGTTGGCCCCTTATCCTTGAGGCCACAAGCCTCTGTGCTGTCTGATATGGCTCTTCGGGCGTTCACAGAGCTGAACCCTGCTCTGAGTTCCGTTGATAAGTCCTCCACCGCCGTCCTGTGGCTGCTGTCTCAGCACCGAAGCACTCTGGTCAGCTCGCTCGGCGCCACACACCGCCCTGGCCTCCCGGGTGCTCCACAGGCAGGACAGGGGGGTCACATTCCGGATCGCCCAGCCGCGCAGAAGCAGCCGGGATGGCGCTCTCCTCCTTTTTGCCACCAAATGAAAGTGATTCACGAGTCTGCTGGCAAGTCACAGAGTGAACTGTGTGGAGCGTGCAGTGGAGTCCCCGTGTTCCCTCCTGAGCCATCCCGGCTCTCTGCAGAAGTGGGCGAAGCCAGTGTAATGACCTAGCCTCCCCGGGCCAGCACAAGGCATTCTGGTTTTTAAGGTTTATTTACTTATTTGAAAAGCAGAGTTAGAGCGGGGGGGGGGGGGGGGGAGGGGGGAGAGACGTCTTCCATCTGCACGTTCACTCTCCAGATGGCCTCAAGAGCCAGAGCTGGGCCGATCCAAAGCCAGGAGCCAGGAGCTTCTTCCGGGTCTCCCACATGGGTGCAGGGGCCCAAGCACTTGGGCCATCTTCTACTGCTTTCCCAGGCCACAACAGAGAGCTGGGTCAGAAGAGGAGCAGCCGGGACTTGAACCAGTGCCCATATGGGATGCCAGCACTGCAGACGGCAGCTTTACCTGCTGCGCCACAGCGTGCGCCCTGCAGATTTCCTTCCTGTGTTGTTCTGCATGGCTGCTGTCCACCCAAAGTCCCTGTAAAACATTTCCTCGATGTGTGGTGTTAATCTCGCCGAACGCTGACTTCTGATAACCTTACAGTAACACGAATGACCAGGAAACAAAGATGAGTGCCTCATTCTGCTGTGGTTACAAAAGGATGTTGTCACGTTATCCTGGCAAATTATCCAGTCAGAATTTCCTAAATCCAAAAATAATCTGGTGCGTGTAGAGGCGATCCCGTGTGCTGCTGAAGGAGGATGAGTTCTGCCTGAAAGGTATCGCACAAGTGGATCAGCAGCAGAAAGTACGCCTGACCGCTATTTGTTAAAGGTGTGTTTATTTGAAAGTCAGAGTTAGAGGGAGACGTCTGCCATGTGTTCACTCACTCCCCCAAATGGCTGCGACAGTCAGGGCTGGGCCAGGGCGAAGCCCGGAGTTAGGAACTCCATCCAGGTCTCCCACATGAGTGGCAGGGGCCCCAAGTACTTGAGCCATCTTCTGCTTTTCTAGACACGTTAGCAGGGAGTTGGATCAGAACGGGAGAGGGGCTGGAACTGTGGCATAGTGAGCTAACCCTCTGCCTGCAATGCTGGAATCCCATATGGGTGCTGGTTCGAGCCCTGGCTGCTCCTCTTCCAGTTTAGCTCTCTGCTATGGCCTGGGAAAGCAGTGGAGGATGGCCCAAGTCCTTGGGACCCTGCACCAGCATGGGAGACCTGGAGGAAGCTCCAGGCTCCTGGCTTCGGATCAGCGCAGCTCCCGCCATTGCAGCCATTTGTGGAGGAAAAAAGCAGATGGAAGACCTTTCTCTGTGTCTCTCCCTCTCTCTGTAGCTTTGCCTCTCAAATAAATAAATACAATCTCAAAAAAAAAAAAATTGGAATGCCTGAGATTCTTAAACCAGTCCTGGACTCCTGATATGGGATGCTGGTGTTGTAGGTGGTAGCTTAATCTGCTGCACACTGGACCCCAATTTAAATATATATATATATAGTTCATTACTTTTTAAGATTTATTTATTTATCTGAAAGAGCTAGAGAGAGAGAGAGTAAGCTTCCATCCACTGGTTCACTCCCCACTTGGCAGCAACGGCCAGGATTGTGCTGGGCCAAAGCCAGGAGCCAGGAAGCCCCTGCCAGGTCCTCCCCCCCCCCCCCCCCGATGGCAGAGGCCTGACCACTTGAGCCATCCTCTGCTACTTTCCCAGACCATAGCGGAGAGCTGGATGGGAAGTGGAGCAGCCGGGACGCAAACCGGCGCCCACGTGGGATTCTGGTGTTGCAGGCAGTGGCCTAGCCCGCTACACCACAGTGCCGGCCCTATGCTTGACCGCTGTGGACAGGAGTTGGAACTGGATGTGTGTCATGTGCCCATAGTGATTGTGCTCCAACTAACTCTACAAACTAGGGTGTGCATTCTCCGGTGGAGAGGCACGCAGAGGCTCGGCGTGCCCATTTGTGTCACCGCTTCCCGGGCAGCTCTGCTCACCTCAGCTCACTGTGCGGACGCCGCGTGCTTCGGAGACCCTGGGTTAGTCTCGACTCCTTACCTTCGTGTTCAATACTGCAGCCAATTCCTTCGGAAATGTTCCAAGTGAGGCCATTTCTGTCCCAGTTTGCTGCAACTGGGTAAGTGCTTAGAACGACTCTTCTGCTAAAACATGACTTTTTCTAGACACGGTGTCAGCTGATAGTTAAAAGCCGAATACTTCTGTTTTGCTTTCTTGTATGTCTGCCTCTGGAGGCCTGACACGACGAGGTAGATACACCAGCTACTGTGGTTTCTGTAAGCGTGACTACAGTCGGGCCTTTCTGCCCCGTGAACATCCTCCTTACTAAACGCGGTCCGGGTTCCTCTGGGTATCGGTCCATATGCTGTTCTTATTGCGTGAGGAGGTACTGGCTCGCAGATGTGAGGTTTAAGCCTAGTTACTGCGTGGTCCCCTCTGGACCCCAGCGGAAGGTTCTCACGCATACCGTAGCATGACAGCGTCCTCTAGGAAGGTCCTGGTGAGGCGGGTCTTAGGTCACGCGTGCCGGAGTTTGCTGCCTTTGCAGCATAGACAGGCATCACCGAGTCTACTCGAGTAGTTTCAGTGTGGCGGGAGCCCATCCTTGGTCACGGAACGCACTTGCAGCGTGCAGAAGGTACAGGAAGGGATCCTGAAGTTACCAGCGTCAGGGGGTCCGACTTCACTGCCGCTCTTGGCACGCCCCCCAACCCAGGCTTTGATAATTAAGTTCCGAATTGTTCCATAACCCTAGCGTCACGAATCAGTGTGGTTGCACCGCATACACACACATTTATTGTGTCCCGTCATCCTCACCCATTTGTGCTTAGCACTTTCAGACTCGGTGTCGTCAGTGGTAAGCAAACAGCAGATGCGCTCTTGGGTTGCAAAGCTCCGAGAAGCATCGCTGAGGAGCCCGTTGGTTTCCAGTTCTGATGCGCAGGCGGGGACGGGTTGCACACACCTTTGTGAGTTCGGCTGTGGCCCGCAGTTCGCCCCAGGGTAGCTCGGGGATGTGTTCACGCCAAGGGGAAGTTTCGGCACTTTGCCGCTTCCCAGGGCAGTTGGATACACTTTGGTTTTAATCTGCGCTTCGAGTCTGCAGAGACTAAAGGATAAAAGCAGCTTGCTGGGGACACCCCCTTCTGTTTCCCGGGCCCACATGTCCAGTGAGGGTTCACCGCCACATCCGAGCCCACAGCGCCTGCTTGTCTGCGCTAGGGCGTTCACGATTCTTAACCACAAGAGGCTGTGCGGCCCTTGGCTAGTGCATAGGATGATGGCACCTGCGTCCCGCTTAGCCCTCCACTAGGTAGAGAAGCTCATGGTCAATGTTAGTTTCTGTTGCTTTGTTCATTCCGATTGCTGTGCTAGATGTTCAAGGAGCTTTTGTTTTATAATTTCATGACGTACAAATACTGTATAATTCAAAGCACGCCAATATTGGTCATAGCTGTAGGATTCACATATATATGGCCTGCTGTGTTTATAGCTTTTTTAAAAGATTTATTTACTTATTTGAGAGGCAGAATTACAGACGGAGAGAGGGAGAGACAGAGAGAGAGAGGTCTTCCATCTGCTGGTTCACTCCCCAGTTGGCTGCAATGGCCAGGGCTGGGCCAGGAGCCAGGAGCCAGGAGCCAGGAGCCAGCAGCTTCTTCCAGGTCTCCCACGCGGGTGCAGGGGCCCAAAGACTTGGACCACCTTCTACTGCTCTCCCAGGCCACAGCACAGAGGTAGATCAGAAGAGGAGCAGCCGGGACTCGAACCGGCGCCCGTATGCTGTGGCAACACTGCAGCTGGCAGCTTTAACCCGCTGCGCCGCAGGGCCAGCCCCTTTATTCGTAATCATGTCCATAGTAACCCTTGACACCCACCTGTAAGGCAGGTGGCTACCAACAGTCGTGGCAGGGATTTAGGCATCATTGAGAATACGTGAGGTGTCGCATGCCCTAGCATCAGGACTTGGCACAGAAGCCTCAAGTCTAGGTGACACTGTCTCAGTCTCTCCTATCGCTTCTGCAAAGAGCGTACTGATACTTACTACATCCTATGTTTTAACTTCAGAGTCAAGTTTTTTCGGATATAGTCTATGGCAATCCATCGTCTAGAACCGTTATTCAGTTCCTCATTAAACACACACTGCTAGGGTTCTACGCGTTGCCTCGCCAAATCCTTACGTTCTTATGTAGTGTGATTCCTTGCAGGCTTACAGCCTGTAAAGCCGCTGGTCATTCCTGCACTGCTGAACAGAGCAGAATTGGCCGAGAGCGGGGCTAAGGCTGATCCAGTTGTCTATGCCCGGAGTTGTTACAGGCCAGAGAGAGCAGTTCTTCAGAGAAAGAAGCTTATGCAGACACGCATCAGCCGTGGCTCAAGTAATTGGGCTCCTGCAACCCATGTGGAAAACATGGATGGAGTTCTCAGCTCAGGTTTGGACATGGTCAATCCTGTCTATTGCAGGCATGTGGACAGTGAACCAAAGACTGGGAGCTCTTTTCCCAATATCTCTCTCTCTTCCTCATGAACAAATATAGAAGCCGGCCAGCAGGGACGCGGCTCCGTAGCTTCACCGCCGCTAGGTGCCTGCCTATACTCCACTGCTGGGGTTGCTCTGGCCGCATCGCTGTCTCCAGCATCCCTAGGTTTTCAGGTGTGTGTGTGATGACATAGCCCTACATCCTTGACCCAGCGGCCAAGTACTAGGGCCATGCTGCTGCCACCCAGAAATGCTGTGCAGTCTCCCTCTCACCGTTCAGGCCTTGGACGGTGCCTACCGTTGTGGTGAGCTCTGCTAGGCCACCCAACCCCCAGTCAGCACTGTGTCTGGTTCCTAGAAATCTGGGCGGAGCCACGTGTCAGATGCTGCCAGGTGCTCCTGCTCCCTGAAGTCAGAGCTGGCCCATAGGCCTCTGCTGCTTGCAGTACACGGCCATGGCTTTCTCCGAGGACCACTGGGTTGTCTCTTCCCCGCAGGGCAAATTGTGTAGTCAGTGAAAGCTAAAGAACAGGCTGGGGGCCGGCGCCCTGGCTCACTCGGTTAATCCTCTGCCTATGGTGCCGGCATCCCATGTGGATGCCGGGTTCTAGTCCCGGTTACTCCTCTTCCAGTCCAGCTGTCTGCTGTATCCCAGGAAGGCAGTGGAGGATGGCCCAGGTGCTTGGGCGCCTGCACCCGCGTCAGAAACCAGGAAGAAGCACCTGACTCCTGGCTTCGGATCGGCGCAGTACCGGCTGTAGTGGTCATTTGGGGGGTGAACCAATGGAAGGAAGACCTTTCTGTCTCTCACTGTCTAACTCTACCTGTCAAATTAAAAAAAAAAAAAGCTTAGTGGCTTAGTGGGCCCTTGCTGCTGTCTGTACCCCCCTACCCCCAATAAACATCGCTGGGGTTTGGGTGCACAAGCCGAGTGATAGCAGCCAGTGATTGTAAAGGTTATAGCCAGGACGAAGTTAAAGAAGCTCAGGCCACGTCGCATGGGCTTCACGCTGGCGTTCATACATTTACCTGGCCCTGCAACGCAGGGGTGTGCACTCGTGTGAGTCCAGCGGTTGCTGCCTCTCACCCAGGATGTGTGTCCACTCCCAGCGCTGCCTCTGTCGCCACCATGGCATTTTGGGCATTTGGAAGGATCGTGCCTCCGATGAACGGGGCACCCATGAAGATGCAGCGTTTGATATGATGCTGGGGCATTATTTGCAGGTTTCATAAGATTTATTTATTTTTATTTGAAGGACAGTTACAGAGAGGCAGAGGCACAGAGAGAGAGAGAGAGTCTTCCATCTGTTTGTTCACTCCCCAAATGGCTGCAACGGCCAGAGCAAAGCTGATCTGAAGCCAGGAGCCAGGAGCTTCTTCCAGGTTTTCCACACGGGTGCAGGGGCCCCAGGACTCCACTGCTGTCCCAGGTCATCGCAGACAGCTGCATCAGAAGTGGAGCAGCTGGGACTCGAACCGGCACCCTTATGGCAGCTTTACCCACTACGCCGCAGTGCCAGCCCCTGGCAGGTTTCTTTGAAGTGTGGTTGCTATGTGCCAGGGTCTAGGCAGGTCTGTATATGGTATAACCTTTCTTTGTTTTTTAAGATTTATTTTATTTATTTGAAAGAGTTACAGAGAGAGAGAGAGAGAGAGAGAGACAGAGACAGAGACAGAGACAGAGAGAGAGAAAGGTCTTCCATGTGCTGGTTCACTCCCCAGATGGCCACAATGGAGCCAGGAGCTTCCTCCAGGTCTCCCACATGGCAGCAGGGGCCGTCCTCCACTGCTCTCCCAGGCCATAGCAGAGAGCTGGATCGGAAGAGGAGCAGCCAGGACTTGAACCGACGTCCATATGGGATGCCGGCGCTGCAGGCCAGGGCGTTAACCCGCTGTGCCAGCTCAGCGCCCGGTGTGACATTCCTTATCTTTCCTTGGAGTTGCTGGTTTGCCTAAGGTGCTGCAGGGCACCCTGTGTGTTCTGCTGCAGTAGCTGCTGGAGAGGGAACACCCGCTTCCATGAAGCAGTGACTGCGTTGCTGGTGTGCACGCTGCTCGTGAAGTTTCTTCAAGCCGGATGTCACTCTGCCCTCGTTGCGGAGGACTGTACCTGCTTCCCACTCACTTTCCAACATGCTCGTTGCCATCTGTCACGGCGCACGAATCGGTGGAAACGTGGTGAGTGTCTGGTTTTCCTGCCGCGGTCGTCTGAGGCTGAGCCCCCCCCAGCTGACTGGCAGCTCTGGGCTCTCAGTGCTGCCGCTTTACCGGTCACTGTACCTGAGCACGTGGACACTGGTGCACCTGTCAGGACGGGGCCCGCGTCCCCGTGCCGCGAGGACGGCGCTGCCCCTGCCCGCGATGCCTGGTCATCTTTGAGCAGGCTGTAGCTCTTCAGTGAGGGCGGCTGCACCGCCCAGGGGTGACCCACCGTGCTCCATACGTAGCGTTTCCACGCCAGGACTCCGCTGATTCATCTGGTGTCTCTGTGACCCATTCATTGCAGGCAGACAGATGGCAGTGGGTGATGATCGTGGCACCGTACCCATCAGAGGATCCCTGTGTTGTAAGGCCTCATACGGTAGCCAAGCACAAATGCCAGGTAGTGGTGCAATGTGAGCATTGCATGGCCCAGACTCTTAGTGGGAGGAAGCCTATTATGGTCTGTATGTATTCCTTTTACCTTTTCTAGTGCTGATTGGTATTCTGTGTGCCAAGAAAAAAAATCTCCAAATTTTCTAACTACTTTATAAATGGACTTTAAAATAACATTTAGCTGTCCACATCATTCTCACGAGATTCACTGCCTCCATACCAAGCTCCTGTGTCTGGCAGAGTCGGTGTGAGACCAAGAGCTAATCCATCCCCGCTGCCTGGATAATCAAAAGTTTTGGCTGGACCTCTGGGCACGCGCGCATGCGCACACACACACACACATGTCAGACTAAAAGCACAGCCCACAGCACTGAAACCGATCAATAAGGAACTTGGGGATTCGGCCCGTGATCCCGTACACGATGTTCTGCAGGTCCGTGGGAATGGTATGTTTCGCCGGCAAGCTACAACGATGTGGCCTGATGACAGCCCAATGCATCTTCCTGCAGAGCACCCAAGGTCACATTGACAGCAAGAATTTCTCACCCGAATATTAACAGCAATGGCAGCATCGGCCCGCTGTGCTGCGATCACGGGGCTCTCCTGCAGTGTTTCTAAAGCTCTTTTATCCGCATGTTCACGGCTGTGTGATCCAAACGCAGATGACTGCCTAGTGCCAGAGACTGCACGAATCCATAAAACAGACAAAGTTAAAGTCAGAATAACCTGCATTATAGCTGGAATAGACTTTTAAAAATAACATTTAAGAATGGTATATGGGGACCGGCATCGTGACGTAGAGGGTTAAGCCACCACCTGTGACACCGCTGGCACCCCATATCGCTGCTGCTTCAATCCATCTCCCTGAGAACGTGCCTAGGAGAGCAGCAGAAGATGGTCCAAGTGCTCGGGCCCCTGCACTGACACGGGACATCTGGAAGAAGCTCCTGGCTTCAGCTCGGCACTGCCTCGGCCGTTGCACCCATCTGGGGAGTAAGCCAGCAGATGGAAGATTCTCTCTCTCTCTCTCTCTCTCTCTCTCTCTCTTTCTTTCTCTCTTTGTATTTCTGCCTTTGAAATAAAAAAAAAAACTGGGGGCTGGCATTGTGGTGCACCGGGTTAAAGCCCTGGCCTGCAGTGCCAGCATCCCATATGGGCGCTGGTTCTAGTCCCAGCTGCTCCTCTTCCCATCCAGCTCCCTGCTGTGGCCCGGGAAAGAGGCGGAATGTGGCTTCTGGCTCCTGGCTTTGGATCGGCCCAGCTCTGACCATTGTGGCCAATTGGGAAGTGAACCAGCGGATGGAAGACCTCTCTCTCTCTCTCTCTCTCTCTGCGCCTCTCTGTAACTCTACCTTTCAAATGAATAAATCAATATTTTAAAAAGTATGTAATACTGTAATATAGTTTCTCTGCCATTGGTAATATTTTCAGTAGTCTTGGATATCCAAGCAAAGTTTTACCTGCCAATCCCCAGCTGAGACTGCATATGTAGTTTCTGTGTTTGGAGTTTGTTTCAGCAAACCTACCTAAAAGGTAAAATCTGAGGGTGATTTTTCAATAACTGTGTGGTCTGTTATCCCAGGTTATTACATTAGTGATGCCTGGGGTCTCCACCATTTTTTTAAAGATTTATTTATGGGCCGGCGCCGTGGCTCAACAGGCTAATCCTCCGCCTTGCGGTGCCGGCACACTGGGTTCTAGTCCCGGTCGGGGTGCCGGATTCTGTCCCGGTTGCCCCTCTTCCAGTCCAGCTCTCTGCTGTGGCCAGGGAGTGCAGTGGAGGATGGCCCAAGTGCTTGGGCCCTGCACCCCATGGGAGACCAGGTAAAAGCACCTAGCACCTGGCTCTTGCCATCGGATGAGCGCGGTGCGCCGGCCGCAGCGCGCCATCCGCGGCAGCCATTGGAGGGTGAACCAACGGCAAAGGAAGACCTTTCTCTCTGTCTCTCTCTCTCACTGTCCACTCTGCCTGTCAAAAATAAATAAATAAATAAAAATAAAAAAAGATTTATTTATGTATTTATTTATTTGAAAGGCAGAGCTACAGAGAGGCAGTCGCAGAAAGAGAGAGAGAGGGAGAGAGAGAGAGAGAGAGAGAGAGAGGTCTTCCATCCACTGGTTCATTCCCTAGGGGGCCACAACGGCCGGAGCTGCACTGATCCCAAGCCAGGAGCCAGGAGCTTCTTCCACATCTCCCAAGTGGGTGCAGGGGCCCAAGGACTTGGACCATCCTCCACTGCTTTCCCAGTCCATAACAGAGAACTGGATCGGAAGTGGAGCAGCAGGGACTTGAACCAGTGCCCACATGGGATGCCGGTACTCCAGGTGGCGGCTTTACCCGCTATGCCACAGCGCCCACCCCCATCATTTTTTTTGAGAAATCCCTAGTACATTGCCCCTTTTCCAGTCGTTCCTGTTCTGTTTACTGCTTATATTCCAAGGTCTCCCACCTTGGTGTCGCCTGTTCTTCCTGGCTTTGCCACGCGCTGCCCTTCGTTCTCCATCTACTACTGTTATTTCTGCCTCCAGATTTGGTGTTGGTGGGAATGTGAGCCACTGTGGATCACGACATGAATGGAGTCTCCATCGTTTGAGTTTACTCGCGTAAGCGAGGAGAGGCTGCCGGTTCTGCTGACAACCTGCAAACCTTTAGCACGCACTCTTTGCCTTCGCTGATCTGATGCTCCCACAGGAACTGCTTCCGATGACTGTTTTTCTGACCTATTCTTGCCTTGTTTATGCTCCCTGCGTGGGCCACTGTGTCTCTCTCCTGCAAGGTGACAACCGCAGCCTGTGTCCCTGCCTCTCCAGTGGCCCCTTGGGCCTCCCGAGCTGGGCGGGAGCCTGTGTCTGCAGCCCGCTGTGTTTACCCTTCCAGACCTGGATTTCCCCTGGGTTCAGCGCCAGCGATGTCTGCTTGGGTTTGCTCGTTCCCCACCGCTCTTCAGAGCCTGCCTGGGGTCTGTGGGCCATCAGTTACTGTGGCGACGCTCAGTGGGCACCTGGGAGAGGAAGTGGGGTTGCCACTGTCAGCAGGAGGCTCTCGCTGCAGCCCCCGGAAATGGAGGCTGCGTGTTCGGTAGAGCAGAGGGAGGAGGACCCATGGTCTCCGAGAGCGAGGGCGAGAGTGGGGAGCCAAGGGCTGACCTGAGGCCACCCTTGCTTGTAGCCAGGCTCGCCAGGCTGCCAGTGTGGCACGGGAAGACAACGGAAGGCGCTGTGGAAGCAGGGCGTGGGGGCCTCCCCTCGCTTGCCTTTCTGCTGAGTCACTGCCTTCGCCCGCCAGAGACAGCTGCCTCCCCCTCGGTCCCCGCGTTTCCAAGGCAACCAGCGAGCGAGCGGAGAAGCCATCAGTCTGGGCTCCGAAGAGACTCCGCACCGGCCACCAGGTCAGCTTCACTCTTTCCATGCAGAATATTTTTAGAGCATATTAGAAAAAACGACAGAGAGAGAGAGCGAGAGAGCGAGCGAGCACGCCTTGCCCTTTGCACACCCACCTGCTATTTTTGTGAAAGCCGACGGCACAGAAATGCACAAAAGAAAAACCCTTCTCCTGGCCCACGGCAACTCGGCTCCCGGACTCCCCGAGCCGAGCCCTCCCCGAGCCGAGCCGGCTGCTGGGCCGAGTCCCCGCCTCGCCCTCGCGCTGCCCCCGCCATCCCACAGCTTGCAGGATGGCCGTCCCCGTGGGCGGCCAGGAACCTGACTTTAGGTGGTGCTGTCATGAACCAGTCTGCACCCTCACACGCGTGCTGTTAGGCAAGGTCCTCTAGAAGCGAGAATCTGAGCGCTGGACGTGGATGAAGCTCAGCAGAGCAGCGAGCACGCACGCGAGCCAGACAGCGCTGGGGCCATGGGCGCCTGGGCCCCTGCTTCCCACCCACCTGGGGCCGGCATCCAGCCTTCAGCCTGGCCCAGCCCTGGCTGCTCTGAGCACTGGGGCAGCGACCCAGTGGATGGAAAATATTTCTCTCCGTCTGCCTTTCAAGTAGATGAAAAGTTTAAAAACCAAACAAAACATTTTTTTTCAAGAGGTTCGGGGACACACAGAGGATGGTGCTTCTCGGGGATTTGGTGTCTGGCCATTTTGTGGCCTTTTTAGGAGGGCTTGGCAGTATCGTGGTGCATGCTGGGAGTGCAAGTGTCAGCCCTCGTGACCCTGTTGCAATGATGTGATAATTGGCTGTGCGCCTTGGTAGGGAGGCGGGCTGCAGCCATGTTGAATGTTTCCAGCTGCTGCTAGATGGGGCTGCAGTTTGCTGGGACAGATCTGGGATGAGAAAAGTACATCTTGTTACTATGCCACTGGGTTGGGTTCTTTCCACACCGGAGATGTATCCATCTGCGTCCTGCTTTGTGATGTTTTTCTTTCAGGTGTTCCTTGCTTTCTATGCAGAGGTGGATCATTTCTTTGACATGCTGTCTTCCAGCATGAGTTTATCTTCATACTGTTGAAATGTTTTTGTACAACAGAACAGTGCCCCAGAAATAGAGGATACCTGTCCTTCTCAAAGCTACCAGAGACATGCAGAAGTGCGAATCTGGCAGCTCGCCGCTGCTGCGCTGCGAAGAAAACAGCAGTTAACCAGGCGAAGATAACACCGCTCACCCCAAAATCTCCAACCTTCTAAGTCAGTGTTGGCTGGGGGCAGGTGTCCGGCGTAGCAGCTAAGGCGCCCCTCGGGAGGCCTGCATGGCCATATCAGCGTGCTGGACTTCAAGTCCCACTGCTGCTTCTCATTCCAGCTCCCCGCTAATGTGCACCCTGGGCGGCAGCAGGGGATGGTTCCAGCCCTGGGGTCTCTACCACCCACGTGGAAGACTCCAACTGAGTTCTCAGCTCCTGGCTTCAGCATGGCCCCGCCCTGGCTGTTGCAGGCATTTGGGGAGTGAGCCAATGGATGGACGATTCTCTCTCTCTCTCTCTCTCTTTCTTCTTCTTCTTCTTCTTCTTCAGTAAACATAAATCAAAACATTTTAAAAATCTTTCCTTAAAAAGAAATTACAGCGCAGAATACTAAATACCGGATAACGTTATGCCAGTACGCTTGAAAATCCACACTGACTGACTTTCTGTGACAAATTACTCTGCCAAGTCTTTTCGAGAAGCAGTGCGGGAACCGGAATCCACCGAGTAAGCTTCGAAAGTACCCCTGCCTGCGTGGAACAGTGTTCTCGCCTTCCAGGAGGTGGAAGAGGCGTTCCACAGATGGAGAGCCAAGTGAGGCTCAAGGTTGCTAAGAAACAGGCTCATCCCAGACCCTGGAGGCCCTTGCTGGTTAAGCTACAGGGACAGGGAGGGCGGTGCCCCTGCCTGGTGACCCTCTGGCTGTTCTTTGTTTTGGCGAATCCCATGGGAAACCAGGATCGGGCATTTATGCCAGTGGTCCTACCACTCTTGTCCCTTAGGGGAGCACCTGGCTTGGATTCCTGCCTCTGGCTGCCAGGTCCAGCTTCCTGTTGGTGCGGACCCTGGGAGGCACCAGGTGATGGCTCAAGTACATGAGTCCTGGCCGCTCACGTGGGGGCCTGGATTGGGTTCCTGGCTCCCAGCTTCAGGCAGGTCCAGGCCTGTCGCAACCGGTGCACACATTTATGGATTGAACTAGCGGATAAAAGGGTGTGCACTCTTTCTCCTCCTCAAATACATTTTTAAAAAACAGTGTTAATACTTTGATCAAATTACAGAAACTAAAAATAAATTAGAAAGCAAACCCAACCTGCGTTTCTACCAGTCCCAGAAACTGCTGTTCATCTGACAAAGCTGGGTTTCCTGGACTCGCTGCAGGGGAAGAAACAGGACAGGAAGTGTCCAGACTTGGATTTGAACGCGCGCTGTCAGGGTGGTGTGCACAGCCTGGGGGTGGAGCAGAGCCTCCTCTTCCCGAGCCGGCTTTCCGGCCCCGAAGGCCATTGGCTTTTGCTAGTGCCCAGCATTGTTGGACATCAGAACAGGAAACGATGCCCTGCTCCCAGAATGGCTCATTCATGGGGACAGGAAGAGATGTTTGCTTTCGGTATTGTTTAGCCCAGGGCTAGGAAATGCAGGTTGGTTTCAGATTTCACAACTCAGATCAGCAGCAGAGAACAAAAGGAGAACAATAGACCACTGTCCACTCCCACTCCCTATAAAACCACCGAGATCCCCTGCTGGCCCAGCAAGCTGCGAGCCGAGCCTCACAGCCTGCGCCTGCACAGCGTCTTCGCAGCTTCTTGGAAGGGTGAGGCGAGGGCGGGGCTGTTCGAGATGTCCGGGTCTGCTTTTCGCCAGACTTCTGCTGGGGGGACCTTTGTGGGACTGAGCAGAATCTGCTGGGGTGGGTGTCGTGGAGGCTCGCCTCCACTTTCCGAGCCGGCTCCCTGCGCGTGCGCCTGAGAGGCAGCGGCTGATGGCCGAAGTGCTCCTGGGGCTGCTGCCAGCCTCGTTGGAGACCCAGCTGGCGTTCCAGGCCCCGGGCTTCAGCCCCGCCGCGCCGCTGTTCACTCCCCAGGCATTCGGTCACCTTGAAGAACAAAAGGCTCTGGGAGGACCCAGCCGAGCCGAGCCGAGCCGAGCCGAGCCGGAGGCTGCGACTGAGGTGGGAGCTGTGAAGTCCCGTGGTGTTTGAGGCGTGCATTTTCAGCAGTTCCTGCACTAAACAAGGAGGGTGCTCGCAGCTCTCTTCCTAGACAAGAACTCCCTGCCACGGCACAGTCACGGTAATGCAAGGAGGAAGAGGAAAAAGCAAGGTGCTGGGTGACGATCGGTGCTGCCAGCGCTGCCTGGAGGACCGCGGCTCGCACTGCGGGCCCCGTGTGTCTCACCTGCGACAGCGCCTGCCCAGCGCCTGCCGCTGCAGCCAGCTTGAATGCCAGTGCGGCCTCAGGCGATGGACTTCCGGGCGGGGCGAGCCTGGCGGAGCTCCAAGTTCAGTGTTTGCAAATGGGCTTGGCCTTGGGCTCCGAGACTTCAGGGGAATTTGGTACCGCCCAACCCCCTCCCCGCCCCCCCTGCTAGCACCAGGGCTGAAGGTTTGTCAGTCCTTGGCCAAATGAGACTTGGTATTGTAGCGATGACCTGGCTCTCGCCTTGTGGTTGCCTTGTCTCGCTGGCGTTTCCGAACTTGTTTTTCCCGGAAACCCACACGCTTTCCAGTGCATTGGCTTCCTCAGCTGATGTACTCTTAACTTTCCAAGGATGGCTGCCGTGAGAGTCCCCATCCCGCTTGTTCTTCCAGAACCTTCCCACTCCTCACTCCCCATCAAGAGGTGGAGTCCCCTTGATCAGCGGGGCAGAAGTGTTATTCCTGCGTGGGGAGAATCGGATTGTACCAAGCATCTTTTTTTTTTTTTGTCTTCATTCCTTTTTTTTTTTTTTTTTTTGACAGGCAGAGTGGACAATGAGAGAGAGACAGAGAGAAAGGTCTTTCTTTGCTGTTGGTTCACCCCCCAAATGGCCGCTGTGGCTGGCGCTGTGCCGATCCGAAGCCAGGAGCCAGGTGCTTCTCCTGGTCTCCCATGCGGGTGCAGGGCCCAAGCACTTGGGCCATCCTCCACTGCCTTCCCGGGCCACAGCAGAGAGATGGACTGGAAGAGGAGCCACCGGGACAGAATCCGGCACCCCAACCGGGACAAGAACTGCGGGTGCCAGCGCCGCAGGCGGAGGATTAGCCAAGTGAGCCGCCGCGCCGGTCGATTCCCTTCTTTTTGTACTTTGGTAAATGCACACGGAACATGTCCCAAGTGGGCAATTGGCCCGGCAGGTAAAGTGCCACCTCTGCTCCAGGTTTCACTCCCCATTGCAGCTTCCTGGGCCAGCAGTGCCAGCTGACAGTAGCTGGGTTCTTGCACCCATGTGCGCAGGCTCCCAGCTCGTGCCCAGGCCCAGCCCTGGCCCTTGCAGGCCTCTGAGGCACGAAGCAGTAGGTAGGAGCTCGTTCTCTCTCTCTGTCTCTCTCTCCCTGTCCCTCTCAAATAAGTAAACTTTAAAATATGTATTTACTTATTTGGAAGGCAGAAATACAGAGAGAAGGAGAGAGAGACAGAGAGAGAGAGAGAGAGAGAGAGAGAGAGTCTTCCATCCACTGGTTCACTCCCCAATTGGCTGCAATGGCCGGAGCTGCACCGATCTGAAGCCAGGAGCCAGGAGCTTCCTCCAGGTCTCCCACGTGGTGCAGGGGCCCAAGGACCCGGGCATCTTCTGCTTTCCCAAGTGCATTAGCAGGAAGCTGGATCAGAAGCAGAGCAGCCGATACTTGAACCGGCGCCCATATGGGATGCTGGCACTGCAGGCGGAGGCTCAACCTTCTACGCCACAGCGCCGGCCCCAAACTGTCTTAAAAATAAAAATGTCCGGGCCGGCGCCGTGGCGCAGGGAGTAAAGGCAGCCGCTGCCCCGCCGCCCGGCACACCATTGGTTCTGTCTCTGGGGTTTGATGGTCTGGGGGTCGCATGTCCTGCTGTGCCTGCTCGTCTCCGGATCTGCGCCCCTGCTAGCACCCACTGCGGTGGCGTCCGCCTCCTGGCCGCTGTGGGTCCTGCTGCTGTAAGCTTGGGGCGCACTAGCACCCACTGCGGTGGCGTCCGCCTCCTGGCTGCTGCGGGTCCTGCTGCTGGAAGCTTGGGGCGCACTAGCACCCACTGCGGTGGCGTCCGCCTCCTGGCTGCTGTGGGTCCTGCTGCTGGAAGCTTGGGGCGCACTAGCACCCACTGCGGTGGCGTCCGCCTCCTGGCTGCTGTGGGTCCTGCTGCTGGAAGCTTGGGGCGCACTAGCACCCACTGCGGTGGCGTCCGCCTCCTGGCTGCTGTGGGTCCTGCTGCTGGAAGCTTGGGGCGCACTAGCACCCACTGCGGTGGCGTCCGCCTCCTGGCTGCTGTGGGTCCTGCTGCTGGAAGCTTGGGGCGCACTTACCTCGTCCAGACCCTTCTTTCGAGCCGTGTGGGTAAATACTGAGCAGGTGTGACCACATGGTGGGTCGGGCGGTCAGTTCTTTCTTTGAAGCAACCTCCATTCTAAGCTGAGAAAGGCAAATGAGCGCAAACACGAAATTGTAGTTCCGCTCCATCCAGTCAGTGCTGGGGAGGCACGCAGGCGCTGCGCCCGCCCAAGGAGGAGTGCACGGCACCCCCTCCGGCCAAAGAGCCTGCGCACCACGGGCCGGCCGGCCTTCCTTTCTTTCTTTCCTTTCTCTCTCTCTCTCTCTCTCTCTCTCTCTCTCTCTCTCTCTCTCTTTCTTTTTCAAGCTGTGCTTATTTATTGGAAAGTCAGGGCTGCAGAGAGAGGGGAGAGAGCCGGCCAGGAGCAAGCCTGCCACATATACCCAAAAGCAACCGAAGTGGCGTGTGTGGCAGCGAGGCCGAGCTCAAGTGCGCCTGTTAGGTTTCCTGTCTTCCAAAGACAGAGACCTCTGCCTGAGATGCTGGCAGATCCAACCGGTGAGGCCCCCAGGGGAAGGCAGCGGGCCAGAGAAAGAAGGGGCGAAAGGAAGACGGGGCAGGGTGGGGGACACAGCGCTGTGGCCCAGCGGGTTAACGCCCTGGCCTGAAGCGCCGGCATCCCATATGGGCACTGGTTCTGGTCTCAGCTGCTCCTCTTCCAATCCAGCTCTCTGCTGTGGCCTGGGAAAGCACTAGAAGATGGCCCAAGTCCTTGGGCCCCTGCACCCATGCGGGAGACCTGGAAGAAGCTCCTGGCTCCTGGCTTCAGATCGGCGCAGCTCCGGCCGTTGCGGCCAATTGGGGAGCGAACCAGCGGATGGAAGACCTCTCTCACTGCCTCTTTCTCTTTGTAACTCTGACTTTCAAATAAAAATAAATAAATCTAAAAAAAAGAGAAGAAAGGCAGGCCAGGAGTTAGTTCCTCTCTGAAGGGAAAGAAGCACACGTCATTGGGCTGCACAGAGGGTGGGGAATGCTGGACTGTGTTCAACTCCTTAAAGATTGATTTATTCATCTGAAAGGCCGAGAGGAGACGGGGTGGGGGTGGAGCTGGCTGAGGGCGGTGAGCTCCCCCTCCTCCCTCGGCTCGCCAGGCCGTGGCCTTTGCTGCTAGCGGCGGGGGCGGGGAGTGTGTGCATTGCTGAGGGATGTGACTGGCGAGCCTTGGCGGGAGAAGCTTCCACGGCTTGAGAACCCACGTCCCCGTGGCGAAGGCAGAACGGGGACCCGCAGGGCCATGGCGACTGACTTCCCTGGGCTGGGGCCCCTGCACCCACGTAGGAGCCATGGTTGCAGCCATCTGGGGAGTGAAACCAGCAGATGGAAGACCTCTCTCTCCTCTCCCTGTGTAACTCTGTCTGCGTCTTCTGCACAATCAGAGCAAAACTCCATAAAACTATTTTCTCCCAGGACAAAAGGACCCAGTCCCTTGTACCAGAAAAGGAGGAAGCAACCAAACAGCAACTCTGGGCCCTTCCTCCAGGCAGGACACCTGGCATTCTAGTCCTTGGCTTGCAGCTTCCAGCCAAGTGGAACTTCTCAAGTTTCAGTTTGTCTCTGAGGTGACGGGGCTGGCCCAGATGGCTTTTGGGACCCCCCCCCCAGCCTGGGGACCTCTAAACCGTTAGGTCAAAGTTGGAGGAGAGGCCCCATCCGGCCCCCGGTGGGTCCCAGCTGCAGAGGGCTTGAGACCGAGAACAGCCACGGCGCTGTGCCCACAGCCCGTCCCCTGAGCAAGGTTTGGCAGAGCCCGGAGCAGACACTGAGCGAGGCACTGCCACAGCCTCTTTCTTCCAGGGCCCACGCACTCCGGGGTCGCGGCCTCTGAGCTGCACTTCGCCTGAGCAGGGAGACGCTCCTGCGGCTCGCGTCGGCTACACTTGGAGAGAGTGATAGAAGAGGGTGGGGAGAGCAGCGTACGGGCTGTGCCTTGCCCAGGCTCCAGGATTCCTGGCTGCAGCTGTCTTGGTGCAGTGTGGGGCTGCCATGTTTTAGCAAACAGCACTGAAATGTGAATTTTGCACAGACCAAACACAACGTGGCACTGGCATGCCACAAGGGCCCTTCCACATGTCTCTCCTTTGGGTGAAGTCCACTGCCAGAGTAGTAGGGCCCGCCATGTGCCTCTGCGCACCGCCCCCGCCCCCCCAGATCGTGGAGCTGTGCTGCTCACCGTCAAAGGCCTGGAATGAACCAACCGCGATTCTCAGCGGATCCGATCCATTGCGCCCACCCCTGCCACCGGCTCCGGGCTCCCCCTGGGACACACCCTCCTCCCACAGGGATTTCACCCCAACTCCTGGCTCCCCAGGCCCCAAGGGAGGGTGCAGACGGCTGGCTGCTACTCACGCAGAGGCCTACTCCCAAGCCCTTACTGGGTGGAGTTCCAGAGAGGTCTTCAGGCGTCACTGTGGTTGAGACCTCCCCCGCCCCCCATCCCCACGCCCCACTTGGGAGGTGCCCACCCAGCACAGAGTGGTCAGTGCTCAGAGCAAGCAGGGGCGATGGCCTGGGATACGGAGCAAGCGCACGAAGTCACCGAGCAGGGACAGGACGTCCTCTCTCTGCTCTCACCTTTCTGCTGAGCGCTTATCCGTGGACCTGGTGGACGGTCACTCAGATGGACCCACACCGTGCGCAGTGACTGAGAAAACCTCTACAGACCACATGGTGACACGGGCACACGTGGGTGGGCTCCAGGGGTCTGCAGAGGCCAATCCAAAGGCAGCATCCTGGTGCCTCTTAAGCTCCACTGTTACCCAAGGGATATGGGGCGGGTGCCAATGCTGGGTTTGTGGGTTCAAAAGCTGTCACCTGGACCAGCGTTGTGGAGCAGCAGGTTAATACCAGCAACCCTGGAGTGCCAGTTCAAGTCCCAGCTCCCCTCTAATGCGCTTAGGAAAGCAGCAGCAGAGGGCCCAAGGGCTTGGACCCCTACACCCACGTGGGAGACCTGGATGGGGCTCTAGGCTCCTGGCTTTGGCCTGGCCCAGCCCTGGCCATTACAGCTATCTATGGAGTCTCTTCAGCCCTATTACTTTGGCTTTGAAATAAATACATTCTCTCTCTCTCTCTCTCTCTCTCTCTCTCTCTCTCAAAAAAGGCTGTCACCAGGTCAAGTGGCAGGGCTTGAAGATGACAACTGGAGGCCCAAGGACCTGGGAGGACAGGCACGTGAGGGTCGCTCAGAACACGCTCCGGTGGGGATTCCCACGTTGCCACAAAAGTGGTTTTCATGGGAGCAGCAGGCAGTCCCGGTCCCAGATGGTGTGGGCAGTGAGTGAGCTCCCTGAACCCAGTCACCTCTGGGGACACTCACTGGCAACCCTAGAGACTGGCCCACCTGGCGGTAGCCAGGCTGCATCTGTAGGCAGCGCCTCAAAGACACTGCACAGGCACGATGAGTTTCGGGGGGGGAGGGTCATTCATACCCTGATATTTTATTTTTGAGTGTTTCCAGTTACACCCGTGTTCCCTGTGCCGAGGTCTTTGCTTTGTCTTGGAAGGAGGTTGCGTAGTTCGGCACACGGCATGCCTGGCATCCGAAGCCCGCGACTTGCAAGTCGTCAGCGCTGACGGGCCGTCGGCTTCCCCACAGGCCGGAGGCTCTGGCCACGGCTTACGCTTGTCAGAAACAAAAATGCAAAGTGGAACTGCAGCACATCGCAGAGCTTGGACCAGAAGTGACCGGTGAAGCGCCGGAAGAGATGGCACTGTGCGAGCTCACGGTCCCACAGCTTGAGCACCACGAAGCCCAGGCAGGAGAGCACACCCAGGGCCACGCAGGCGGCCGTGGAGGCATCGCCATGGCGCCCCTGGGTGCGCAGGGCCTGGCCCACAGCAGCCACAATGTGCGCCCCCAGGGCGATGTCGAAGCCTTGGGGGTGCAGCAGGGCAAGGCTGTAACTGAACAGGGAGACCAACTCAACGGCCAGCAACCGCCAGGGCTTCCAGCCGCCGTCCAGGGAGAGGCACCAGGCCACCGGCCATGCGAAGATGGGCAACGTGAGCCACTGGTCCAGGACCGCGGCAGGGCGTGCCTGCGTCCCAATCCGCAGCCACTGCACGGGGCCGTAGACCAGGGCCATGGCGGCGAAGGTGTCCTTTAGGTAGCGAGCCTCCGGGCTGCTGGCATCCCTGCGCAGCCAGTACAGGCCCAAGCACACGTAGGCCAAGTTCACAAGGGAGTTGCACGGCATGCTTAGGAAGGCAGGGAGGCTGGCCACCGGCACTTCTGCATAGTGCTCCTGGCCCACGTGCACCACGACGCCTGCAAAGACACCCGTGTGGACGGCGGCCGCACACAGGCAGCTGGCCAGGGCCACGTGGCACAGGGCTCGCCTGGACTCCGGCTCCATGAGGCGCCCCCGGGGGCACGCAGCTTCCCAGAGCGGGCAGCCTGCAGCCTTCACCTGTTTCCGAATTGGAGATTTGCAAAACGGCCCCAGGCCGCCCGGCTGAGCCAGCACGAAGGAGCCCGCGGTTTCCGATGCAGATGCTGCGACCTTGCCCCAGAATGGCAGCGGCAGCGGAGGAAGGCGGCCGTCCCGCTGATTGGCTGGCACGAGCAGAGGAACGGTCTGCCTTTTTCCTTTGTGGTTACAAAAAGAGTGTGGTTAGAAAAAAAAAAAAATCCAAAGAAGAGCCTCCATCTTCCTCGCTCTCCGTCTCAGGATCCATCAACAGTTTTTGTCAGAAAAACCAAGACAATGACCCGAAGCTTCCAGAAGCTTCTATAAAATCCCTCTTCCGTGTCTGGGTTCCCTTAAAGCCACTGCCTGCAGACACTCGCACCTTTCCTAGCCCTGCCTGCAACTCTGAATGGGTCCTCCATGTGCAGAAGTTTAAAAATGTGCACGTTGCCAGCCCAAAGCCCTCTGTGGTATGTAGCTGCTTGAACTAGCGACAACAGGTTTGCAGTGTGACTTCTGGAACTCGGGGCCAGGTCGAGAGGCACAAGGATTCCGGCCCGAGTCCCCCAGGCCAGCTTCCCTGGTTTGCCCTCCTGCCCTCTCCCAAAGTGCTAAGCCCCAGATCACTATTCCTCGGGCCACAGCAGCAATGACAGAACCAGAGAGAACTGAATTCTCACTGACCCTCAGCAGGTCTAGGGCTCCAAACGCACTTGGGGAAAGCAGCAGAGGATGCCCAAGTGTTTGGGCCCCTGCACCCACATAGGAGGTCCCGAATAAGCTCCTGGCTTCAGTCTGAGCCATTTGGAGAGTGAACCAGTACGTGGAAGTTCACGCTCTCTCCTCTATGGCCTTTCGAATAAATAAATCTTAGGAAAGAAATGTATTACTAGAGTGGGGATACGAGTTCAAAGCCAAGGTGAACAGGCAGGCACAGGGGACACAGCAGGGGCAGTCTCCCAGGGTGTGGCAGGCTGTGGGCGCTGCCCCGCCCTGTGTGTGTGAGTCCCGGCTCTGCCATGGCCTGCGTGACCTCCTCGGCAGGCTCGCCTCTAAAACGGGAATGCGCCAGGCTGTGCGTGCGGTCCAGGGGCCTCACAGCATGGGGTGGGCTCGGTGCGCAGGGAAGCCCTGGTCACTTTCACCCCGGGGTGGTGGAGCCCCTTCACTCTGCCTCTCCCACAGCCCCCACTCCACCTCTGCGCAGGGAGGGAGAGGCTGTGGAGCGCTGGCTGCCCGGAGCTTTCTGGCTTTGGGGGCAGGAGACAAGGAGGCACAGGAGGCCAGCAGGCTGCCCCAGGCCAGCTTTCCCTCCAGCAAGCCACACCCTCAGCAGATTCTGCATCTCAGTCTAGAGGGGCGCCCTGGACTTTCCACTGCCTCCGGGCCTGGGGCAGCCCCTGCCAGAGGCATCGTGCACACAGGAGCCCCCTTCCTGTGTAGCCGCACGCCTTCAGGGAGCGGGGTTCTGCCCCTGGGGCTCCGCGGGCCAGCTCTGCGCACAGCCTCTGGCCCCCGGACACCTCCCAGCTGGCTGCACTTCCTGCTGCGGGACAGAGTGCGCGCTGACAATGACCTGTGATCAGACCAACCGCCCGGCTCCCCCTGGAGAGCAGGCTGCCACCTGTGTGGCCTAGCTGCGTCAGCCCCCTGCGTGGCTCCTCCCCGGGCAACAGCGGGGGGCCGTGGCTGCGTGGCTGGGGTCTTTGAGGGAAGTGCTGCCTGGTGTTTTCTAGCGTGAACACATGTTCCTCGCTGCCACTGCTTCCTGGGGCTGCGCTTTCACCGGGAGCCTTGGGTACGTCTGGGCGAAGCCACAGTGGCGGCTTTGTCCTGTAGTTTGTGCCCACCACTTGCTGCGCTCCCTCGCGGCCCTGAGGCGCGGGAGCCACGCAGAATTCACGCAGGCCTCCTGGAAACCACCAGCACAGCTTCCTGACTAGCGGAGAGGGGCTGGGCCCGGCCAGGGAAGTGAGGTCTCCCTGGGCCAGGCCACACAGCACAGCCGCCGCACAGCCACGGAAGCCAGCTGCCTTGGTGGCCAGGCCACAGGTCTGCTCGGCCGATGTCAAACGAGTGCTTCTAACTGCACAAAGGAAACAGACAGAGGAGATGAATTCCACCCGGGGCTGGCAGGTACTGCAATGTTTGCAAACGTGTAAAACGCTAATACACTCGCTTCTTTCCCAACACATGGTAGGGGATGCACCAGCAACTTACACAAGCACACTCACTCCAAGGGGCTCACTGTTACCCTAAAGCAGCTGGTGTGGTTTACTTCCGCCAACTCCACGAAAGCTGCAAGAAAAGCTACAGGATCTAAAACGATCTGCCCATTTGCTCTGCTGTCATTGCGGGAAACGCCACATTTCGACTTGAGCTTAGTGGAAAGAAAGGCGACTCAAGCGCAGAAGTCGTTGTTCGTCCCCGGGCCACACTCCGCGCTCGCGGACCCCGGCCTCGGATCCCTGCGCTACAGCCTGCGTGCGGCCCTGAGAATGACGCTGCAGCGCCCGGGCGGCCGAGGGGCCCTGGGGCCCGGGGGCGATGCTAGTCCCCATCTCTCAAGGTTGCTGTGAGAACTTACAGTATTGGCGCGAAAAGGCCAGCGATCACCATCCGGGTATTTTTCCTCTCTCGCTTCGCTAGGGGAAATTCAAATCTCGAAAAAGGGCGGACCCGAAGAGCAGCCTTGCGCCTGCGCGTAGGGCGGGGCGCGGGGCCTGGGAAGCAGGCGGGACGGGGTGACGCGAGGTGACGCGAGTGACGCAGGCCGCTCCCGCGCCCGCTCTCCCGCTCGGCCCCGGGCGCCGTCGGCCTGGCTGCCCGCCCTGCAAGCCGGCGCGGCGTGGGGGAGGGCGGCGCGGCGGCCGGTTGCCCCGGTCCGGCGCTCTCAGCGGAGGCGCGGGCGAAGGCGCTGACGCCCGGAGGCGGGGCCGGCGGGCCTGGGAGCGGGCGGCGGCTCCGCCCCTGGGCCCCGAGCGCTCGGTCGCGTCACCTCCCACTCTTACCCCGCCTCCGGCTCTCCCTGCGACGGCTCTCCCGCCGCCTCCTGCGGCTGCCCGGGTGTGCGGAGCGGGCAAACGGCTGTCTGATGTCTCTCTCCTCCCTGCCACTCTTAGCAAACTGTGCCCCTGTGCCCACTGCTAATAAAAAAGCAACTCCTTGAGCGGGCGCCCCTTCCGCGACCCGGGAGACAGTTCCCAGGGGGGCGGAGCCGAACGCGTCTTAGGGGGCTGGCATTTCCATCCGGGCATTCCCCAGATGCCGCCGCCGCCATCTTTGTTTTGTGCTGAAAGTCGCTATTGACGCCCGCCGACGGCCTGGCGAAGGGAAGTGGCAAGATGGCGGCTCCCAGGGCGGAGGCGTGGAGGCGCGCTCGAGGGGCGCTGTGGGGCGGGGCGCATCCGCTTCTGACCCAAGCACCGCTCGAGCTTTAGCCGAGCGCAAAGTGGCGCCAGCCTCCCCGCCGTGAGGCAGCGCCAGGACCCTTTAAAAGGCTTGCGCCCGAGGCGAAGCGGTGCGAGGGCGGGGGGTGGGGAACGGTGACGTTGCCCGGCTCCGCCCCCTCGCCCGACAGCCGCCGCCATGTTTAGTTGTTACTTCTTCACACAAGATGGCGGCTCCCAGGGAGGAGGCATGAGCTCCCTGCCGTTACCGCTCCTCCTGCCGTACAGTTGCCACTCCGCGGCCTAACTCTGGCTCTTTGGAGCGGCTTCTGTGGGAAGGAGTTTTGAGGAGGGAAGCGAGGATTGGACGCTGCCTTGCATTTGGTTTGGAGTGCAAGAACTGACCCAGAAGGAAGAGAATAGGGGGGAAGGGGGAGCTAGTCTCAAGATGGCGGCTCCCAGGGCGGCAGGCGCAGCCTGAGGAGCAGAGGCGGACTCAAGAGAGGTGCGAGACCTCACGAGCCGTACGGCGCGAGGCCCCGAGCAACTCCTGGGCGTTCCAACTGGTTCCATCGGCTTTCGGCGCGCCTCCATTCCTCAGGAGCGTCGAGGTGGTTTCGCGAGCGGTGGCTGCACTGAACGCTGGGCGGGGAAGCGGGACGGGCTCAAGATGGCGGCTCCCACAATTGTGGTCTGAGCGCCGGTGGGGCTGGAACGACCGCGGCGCTTGTGGCTGTTTTCCACCCGCCCCGGAAGCCGGCCAGTGCTGGGGACTTGGGGGTGTGGGAACCGGGCCGGGGCTCCGCCATTTCCGGCGGGGGAGGGCTACGACTGAGGAAGGGAGGAGAGAGAGGCGGCTCAAGATGGCAGCTCCCAGGTCTTGCCACCCGAGCTCATAAGCGGGAGCGCCCGGGCGAATGGTCAGAGCGGCAGGACTCGGCGGCTTGCAGCTTCTCCGGGCGAGGCGCTCAACAGTTTCAGGAGGCTCTTGAGGAGACGGGGCGAGTGAGAAGAAAGGGAAGAGGCAGAGGGAAGGAGTGTAGCTAAGATGGCGGCCTCCATGGAGTCGTCCACCGCTGTGTGAAGAACCGCTCTTCAGTGAGCGCTGCCTTAGACGAAAGGGGGTGTGTGAGAGAGGAATCGAGGGGCTCCCTTCCCGCCTGCTGACTTCTTCCCTTCGCACCTCCTCCTGGGACTATGGCTGCGGCCGTGTCGCCCGCCAACTCGCCAGCGGTGCTCCTGCAGCCCCGCTGGAAGCGAGTGGTGGGCTGGTCGGGTCCGGTGCCCCGACCCCGCCACGGCCACCGGGCCGTGGCCATCAAGGAGCTCATCGTGGTGTTCGGCGGCGGCAATGAGGGGATCGTGGACGAACTGCACGTGTACAACACGGGTGAGTGCGAAGCCCGCCGGCGCCGCCGAGCTTCCCCTCGCTCCATCTCCTCCCGCTCCCTCCTCTGCCCTCGCCTCCCTCCGCCCTCCTCTCGCTCCCCTCCCTCCGCTCTCCCTCCCCCTTCCTCCTCAGCCCCCCCGCCGCTGATCTGCTCTCTCCTCCCCCTGGCTGTGCCTGGTGCCTCTCGTTTCCCCGGTCCGCCCCCCGTCCTTCCACCCCCGGACTCTCCTGTGTGAGAGGGTGGCTCCTCGTTACTTGGGAGAAGCCCTCGAGTGGCACTGGCGAGGGGGAGGGCTGCCACCGCGCCGGCGACTGCTCGCTGACACCGTTAGCCGCCGGCTGGGGCGGCGGGCAGGCGGGCGGGCGGATGTGCCCCTTGGCGGAGCGGGGTTCCGCCCCCGCAGCCCGCGCCGGCCGAGCCGCCTTATCGCCAGTGCCCACTCTCCGTTACAGCGCTGTCTCCGCCTGTGCAAGAGGCGGGCGCTCTCACGGGGGGATCCGACCTCCGGCCCCGCCGGCCTGGGGGACCCACAGGACGGGACGCAGGGCCGCCCCGCTTGCGGCGTCTACTCGCGCCGTGTGCTCGTGGCTTTCCGAGTTGCCTGTCCTGCGTGCGGTGCCTTCCGGCGTCCCTGAAGTGGGCTAGCTGACCCCACACCTCACCTGCTTCGTGTGGTGATGGGGCTTGCGGCTTGGCCTGCCTCTTCCCCAGACCCAGGCCACAGCGGCTGCGGGGAGTCTCTCCATCCCCATTCATGGCTGATGCACCAGGTGGCCTTCTCCCCTCTGCCTCCTGGGAGCCGCATGCTGGGCAGCCTGGCTGGGACTCTGGGACACAGCGCCACTTGGCCGGTTTGGGACAGCTAGCACAGAGGTTAGCCCCTGAGACGCCCGTGGACTGCTCCCTGGCCCACGGGACCCACACTGGGTCTGTGTCCGCTCTCCCCAGTGAGAGCCTGGAAGACTGCAGGTGACTGCAGGTCATGGCCCCATGACCATGACCATGACCATGACCATGACCGGCGGTGAGGCTGTCTTACAGCGGTTCCGCCTTGCCCTGTGGCTGTCCTCCCTCTAAGGCAGCTCCCACCCTGGAGACCGAGCCTGCGTGGGCATCACATCCCGGATGCCAAAAGGGTACAACTGTTTCTTTTTTTTTTTATTTAAAGACTTATTTACTTACTTGAGGCAGAGTTAGAGGGAGAGACAGAGAGAGGTCTTCGGTCATCACTCCCCAGATGACCACAACAGCTGGAGCTGGGTTAATCCAAAGCCAGGAGCCAGGAGCTTCTTCCAGGTCTCCCATGCAGGTGCAGGGGCTCAAGGACTCGGGCCATCTTCCACTGCTTTCCCAGGCATATTAGCAGGGAGCTGGATCAGAAGTGGAGCAGCCGGGACTCGAACTGGCACCCGTATGTGATGCCAGTGCTGCAGGCAGATGCTTAAGCTGTGCCGTAGTGCCGGCCCCCACAACTGTCTTTAATTTGACTGGCCTGTCAGCTCCTTGCTCTTGAGGTGGGAAGTTAGCAGCAGGAAGCCCCAAGGGAGAAAGTCCGTTTGAGCACCCCAAGGGAGAGGGCCAGGTTTCTCTTGCCCCTGCCAAGTTGAATTTGAAAGGCTGGTGGATTGCTGGTGACCCCTTCTGTCCCTTGTCTCTTGGCACCTGTTGCCTCCGGGGAATGGGACCTTTCCTGGGGCGGGGGCGCTGTAGTAACTAGGTGGGGGTTGCGGGTGTGCCTGCCAGCCAGGCAACTGTGGTGGCAAGAATTAGCCAGTGAGCTAACGCCAAGGGGAGGACTACAACTTCCGCAGTGGAGGGGCTGCTGGTGGAGATGCTGTCGCCATGAACAGCACCTTTTCAACTTCTTGGACCGACTCTTCTCATAAGGCCTGGAGCAGGCTCCCTGGCAGGGAAATGCAATTTTAGAAAGTAGGGCAGGGGCCTAATTACAATCAGCTCCAAAGTCCACTGCCCGCTGCCTTGGCTTCCTGGGGCCTCTGCATATTCATTAGTTTATTAAAATGAATTGACCACTTTGGTGCGAATTCATTAGCAGTCTCCAATGATGGGTTGTGTGTTAGAGGATAGCCAGCCTTCCCGAGGGCTGGGAATCCTGCAGGGGAGCAGTCTGGGAAGTGGCGGTCAGTTCCTGAGGCGACTTCCCAGAGAGTGTCTAGTAGCCCCACTCCGGCTTCCTCACCCCGGGTCTCACCCTGATTTTGGCGAAATGGGAACATGGTGAGCGTTGGGCCTCAGGAGTCAGCGTCTTGTTCCTGGGGAGTCCTGGGGAGTCCTGGCGGCCTTGGTGCTGCCAGTCATCCTAGCTGCCCCCGGCAGCTGCCTCGCCCGTTCCTTTGTTTCATTTTAAATGAGGGCAGAGCTTGTTCCTACGCCTCTGCCTCCTCTACTTTGCCTTTTGCAGGATCAGTCCTCCAAAAGACTTGCCCCTGTGAAGAGAAACCTGATCTGGAAGCATTCCTGTCACTTAGATGAAAAAGCGCCAGGGCCAGTGTGTGGGCCTCCCTGTCTTGGCACGCTCTGCAGTCTGGGGGTGACGAAGGGCCTGGGGAAGTGTGTGTGCCCTGGAAGGGTGCGTGTGGCAGAGGAAGGTTCTTCCTCTTCACCAGGCTCACCTCAGTGGCTGTGGGACACTTGCGGGTCTTCATGAGGTCTTAGAGTAGCTACTGGCCTTGTTTCAGCACTGCAAAGCAGATGACCCAGAGCTTCTGAGCTAAGGGTTCCTTGCCCTGCAAGGGTGGCATAGGATGCCCCCTGCAGGGGTACTTGCCCAAGGCTGTTTTTGCCTCAGTGGCTCTCTAACCTCATAGGCTCTTTTTAATGTTTATTTGATTCTATTTCTTTGAAAGGCAGAGAGAGATCTTCCATCTGTTGGATCACTCTCCGTATGCTCCCAACAGCCAGGGCTGGGCCAGGCCAAAGCTAGGAACGCAAAATTGCATCCAGGTCTCCCATGGAGATGGCAGTGACCCAGGTACTTGAACCATCATCCACTGCCTCCCAGGATGCATTAGCAGGGAGCTGGATCAGAAGCAGAGCGGCTGGCTCTTGAACCCACTCTCTGATGTGGAACGTGGGCATCCCGGGTGTCGGCTTAACCCACTGCACCACAGTGTCCACCCTGTCCTAGACTCAGAGTTGAAAAGAGCCTTGGAAATAGTATCTAGTGGGACTTCCTTATTTCTGGTGATGAAGAAATCGGGCTCTGGTGACAGGTCCAGGATCACCCCAGTAGCCGCTGGTGGACCTGAGTGGGATTGCAGACTGCCGCGGTCTGTCTCGAGCTTCCATTAGCAGGCCAGGAGCCACTTCCTTGGAAATGCTTCCGTTTTCATGTGCCCCGTATCTAATTGGCCATTAAATCAAG
The DNA here is from genome assembly GCA_949820135.1 of Sylvilagus floridanus. Lineage (NCBI taxonomy): Eukaryota > Metazoa > Chordata > Mammalia > Lagomorpha > Leporidae > Sylvilagus > Sylvilagus floridanus. Next base: position 1,878,769 of record OX463223.1, read on the forward strand.
CTGGGACCACACTTGCACTCCCTGCATGCCAGGCTGCCCTCGGTTCTCAGGGGGCTCTTGGCAGGCACTTCCTGATTGGCCCTGCTTGTTAAATTTGTTGGGGAATCCTGTTCACCCTCCAGGGCCCAGGTCAAATGTCACCTCTCTGAGAAGCCCTTACCATTCCTGTCTTCCGTGTTACCCTTGCTTTGTGCTTCCAAGGGTCGAGCTTGGTTCACAGCTCTGTCGGTGCGCTCCTCTCATTGCTCTAAGGGGGTATGCAGCCTTCCTGCCCACTGGGAGTAGGAGTTGGAGGTCTCGGCCTCCCAGCATCCAGCATGGTGCCTGGGTGTGGGCCACTGAAAGTGTCACAGATCGACCAAAACCTTGCAGATTGACAGAAGGAAAATGGTTTCTTGAACTTGGTGGTCTGCCTCTGCCCTGCTGTGTGGGTGGTGGTGGGACAGCAGCAAACCATGAACAGGGGTGGGGTACTGATAAAACACAGAAGCGAGGGCTTCCGTCTTGCTGAGTAGAGGGAGGGGCTGAGTGGTGTCGGTCTGGTGCAGGATCCTGCAGGTGATGGCCTCCCCTCCTCAGGTTCCCCTCAGTGTTGAGCGCCAGCCTGCAGAGCAGTGACAAGCCAGAAGGTACCCAGAACCAGGGCTCCAGGAATTGGGCTACATGTTATCCCCGCCCCCACTTACTCTTGAGGGGCAGCTGAGTGACTTGAAGAGACAGAGAGAAGGGAGAAGAGGGTGCTTGCTTGCTGCCTTGTGCTCTTGGAGGTGGAACCAGGACTTGTGAGTGAAACGCAGAAAGAAAACAGAGCTGGCCTTCATACCATGAACTGTACTCCCTGGCAGCCCAGCCTTGACGGGGAGTGAGGACGGCCCCTGCCCTGCCTGGAATGTTCCAGAATATGATGAGCACATCTTGTGTCCCATAGAAGGCTCCTAGTGCTCAAGAGCCCTGGGGACATCACAGGTCACTTTGAGCCTGGCCTGCTGGGTCAGTGATCACAGTATGATGGGAAGGCCATGAGCTGAGCTCATCTGCCCTGTGGCTTTGTCCCCAGCCAGGATAGCTAGTGGCAGCCTGTATGTGGAGCTCTTAGGCAGACATGCATCCATCTCTTTGAGTCAGTAAGTGACAAGGATTTTCTGTGAGCTCAGGTAAGTCACTTCCCCTGCGGGACTCTTCCTTTGTTGACCGAGAGCTTGACTGTGGTGGTCCCGCAGGTGTCTCTCGGCTTTCTCCTGCTGACATGGATGGCGCTCCTGTGAGCTTTCAAAGCTGTCTCTACCGCTCTGTGGAAGGTTGATTGGCTTCCCCATCAGAAGCTGCCTGTTTTCTTGGTTTGTCTTTGCATTGGGACCGTGAGACAGGGCCAGAGAGTAGGGCTCTGGGTAGGTGAGTGTGCGTGTGCACAGGGGGTACGCGCGTCGTACATCTCCTGTAGGAATATGGCAGAGAGGCTGTGCTGGGCAGCCTGGAGTCCCAGTGACTCAGTTGACAACAGCTAAGGGGCCAGCATCCTGCTTCAGATGCACCTGCGGAGTTGGGTAGTGGGGAGCTGGGGAGGCACTTTTCTCTAGGGCAAGGCCTGACTGTCTTAGGGGAGCGCCAGCCCCTTGGCCACGTTGCCTGCACAGCTTCAGGCGTGACAGTGTAGGGGCCGATGACCCACAGTGCGGTGGAGGCTATAATAGCGGTCATGGCCAACCCCTTTTCCCCAAGTGCATGTGAGTAAGTGAAAAACTGATTTTCCTTTTCCATACCTACTCTCATGACACTTCTTTTGGTCAGCAAACCAAATGTTATTTCTCTTATTATATCATAATACCACAGCATCCTGTATGGAAAGTTAGGCTGAGAGCAGTAAGCAGCTGGGACTGGTCCGCAGGAACCTCCCCGCCAGTCATATCCCAAGGGCAACAGTGTTGATTCCCCTTCTTTGCTGTGTGTGCCCAGCTGCTGGAGCCACGTTCTCAGCTCCTTCCTGTAATCCACTTACTCAGATCTCATGAAAACCCAGTTAGGGGTGGAATCACCTCTGCTTCTAGCCCCTGGTTTGGGTTTTGGAGGAGAGTGGCATATCCTCCGAGAGCCCTTTAGATACTGTGTAATGGGAGGAGGACATTGCCCCCGTCACTTCTTCCAGAAGCCCTAGCGCAGCAGGTGTGCGAGCCAGGGAGGGGCACGATCCCTGCTGAAAGCTGACTGCTGTTTGGGGGAAGCCAGGCAGAGCCTGGGGTCTGATTTGCCCTCTCTGATGGATTCCCCGCCCCCAGTTAGAAATGGGTGTTTGATTGGCTTCTGTGACAGAAGCACTGCATGGTTGCCTTGTCACCTCTGGCTAGAGAATATTCTGCAGGGGCACAGGCATCACCGCTGAGCCCTGAGGACCATCACCTAGGAGACACAGAGGCAGGAGGTTGGAGCCGGGGTGGTCTGCAAGCCTGCAAGGTGGGCTGGCTCTGACTGACCTCTATCCCTTGCCTGCCTCCTGGCTTCCTGCGAGAAGAGGGACACTGGCCCACAGCGGGTTCTGCATCAGTCACCCAAAGGTGCAACAGCTCTAGGCTCTGGCTGTCCCAACCATGTGGTTCAGGGAAGGAAACCGTAGGCTCCCGGGAAGAGGTGCCTGGGGCCACGGTGAGGGCATTCGGGATATAGAAGTTCGTTTGTGATGAGCCACTGAGCAGTGGGCGAAGGAGGTTGGTGGCCAGGTTCCCTGAAGCTGACACGTCATCTTGATTTCCTGCCTGTTAGAGTGACTGGAGCCCGGTGCCAGTGGTCCAGTTGACAGAGCTCCTTAGGGGTGTGGCAGTTGTCAGTCCCGCCTTTCTCTGACCACATGTGAAGCCTGTAGACTTGGGGAATAGAGGAATGGGGGCTCTGGGTCTTGAAGGTTCCGAGGGTTCTGACTTCTGCTTCCTTTTGTTCCCCAGCAACTAACCAGTGGTTCATTCCGGCTGTAAGAGGGGACATCCCCCCTGGGTGTGCCGCCTATGGCTTCGTGTGTGACGGTACTCGCCTGCTGGTGTTTGGTGGGATGGTGGAATATGGGAAATACAGCAACGATCTCTACGAGCTCCAGGTAACAGAGTGTAACGCTCCTTGGCGCTGTCCCCTCCTCAGCCCCGGGCGACTCCCCTCGCATCCTTTCCTGTAGTGGCAGCTCGCTCCCCTCACCCCAGAGCATCTTCTCCCTACACCGCAACCTGTCTTCTCCAAGAGTCCATCCCCAAGTCTCGATTTTGCAGGCAAGCCGATGGGAGTGGAAGAGACTCAAAGCAAAGACGCCCAAAAACGGGCCCCCTCCGTGTCCTCGGCTCGGCCACAGCTTCTCCCTTGTGGGCAACAAATGCTACCTGTTCGGGGGTCTGGCCAACGATAGTGAGGACCCCAAAAACAACATTCCGAGGTGAGGCGCAGTCCTGTTCTCTGTAATAGCTCCCAGGGCAGGTGTGGTTGCCCGTGTGCAGGCTCACTGGAGTCTGCAAGCAGACGCGCCAGCTCACCCCACTGTGGCCAAGTCCCCTTTCGTGCCGAGGGCTGTGACGTGAGAGTGGCGTTAGATGCACTCTGAGAAAGCCTTCCAGCTTGGAAGTCCAGTCCTGTGCAGGCCCTGTGGGAGAGGGGTGGGCCAGGAGGTGGAAGCCTGCTTTGCTTTGGGCTGGGCCCTGCTCCTCCAACCCGCTTGGAGCTGGTTGCTTTCCTTCTTAGCCTCTACTGCCTACAGGTTTCCTGATGGGGATTTTCCAAGGCCCGTGGCCAAGGGCCTTTCTGTTTGGAGGTAGTCCCAAGCCGACACCCCTTCTTGCTCTAAGGAGGCTCTTGAGTAATGCCCGGCTTTGTGTGCATAGCAGTCCGGAAGGACTTGCTGCTGGGTCTGGATTCAAGACTGCCTGTTGTGCTGCTCCAGTTGAATTCACCCTCTAGCCTCTGGGAGCTCCTCCTGCAGGGCTGAGGGTGGAACAGCTTGGAGTTCTCATGGCTTTAGCCCCCACTGTGTCCCAGGGCATCCACTGGTCACTGATACAGGACATCAGATGAGGCCTCTGACACATGGATTCGAGACTTGCCACAACTCATTTTTCTTCATCAGGTACCTCAACGACTTGTATATCCTGGAATTACGCCCAGGCTCTGGAGTGGTAGCCTGGGACATCCCCATCACGTATGGGGTGCTGCCCCCACCCCGGGAGTCACATACTGCTGTGGTCTACACTGAAAGGGATAACAAGAAATCCAAGCTGGTGATTTATGGAGGGATGAGTGGCTGCAGGCTGGGCGACCTCTGGACCCTGGATATTGGTAAGAAGCTGGGTGGTACTCTGGTACTCCAGCAGGTCTGCTGGTCAGCTAGCTGCACGGGTGACCATCATTGCGTGCTGAGTGGGGCTCACGGAGAACAAGTGTCCTGTGTAGCTCTTTGCTCTCATCATGGTGGGGTGGGGCTGAGACAGCTAGAACTGCCCTGTGCTGGTGGGGTCACGTTTTCAGAAGAACAAGGTTCACTTGCCTGAGTTGTTGGCTAGCTTGTAAGAGGATGAGGAGAGAAATGAGTCCTTTGCATGCTAGAATTCTCCCTGTTGGCCTGTCAGTGTTGTCTGGATATGCAGTGGTACGCCCTGGTCTAAGTGTTGCAGTAAGATTGGATGTCAGTAGACCGGTAGGTCTCTGGGGGCTCTTTGGGCTTGGTAACCAGGTAGGGGGTTAAGAGCAGGTGGTTAACCATGAGGGGGCTGGCTGACAGGAGAGAGCGGGTGAACTCTGGTTACGATGTCCGATAGATCAGAGTCGGCACTCAAAAGAAACAGTGTAGTGAGAATAATTTTCAGCCCAATGTTTCCCAAACTGGCACGCAGTGTAGGGTGAGTGCATTTTTTGGAGAGGAGGAAAGAAGGCTGAGCTGCGGCACCTCCCTCAGCCCCTCCAACAGTGCTGTCTCGGGGCAGGGCTCAGCATACAGCGGGGGGAACGCTTGCTGGGGTGGTCGAAACGGCTCGGTAAATGCCAGATTCAGGCCACTGGGGTGATGGTGAGAGGGCCTGCTAGGGCTGTAGGGAGGTCGGGGGTGGAATTCTTGCACTGGGTCAGAACCTGCCTTTCTGAGCCTTCCCGAGTCCAGGGAAGATCTCTGTGTCTGATCGTTCCTCCTCCTACACAGAAACCCTGACATGGAATAAGCCCAGTCTCAGCGGGGTGGCGCCTCTCCCTCGCAGTCTCCACTCGGCAACTACAATAGGAAACAAGTGAGTAGCCACCCACGCGCTTTGCTCTTTCCTGGCCCGGCACTGCCCTCCCTCCCAAAAGGTTCTCAGTCGGTCGGTTTGGTTCAGTTTGGACAGTTCCTCAGACCCGAGGCTGCCTCTCTCCACTGGGCCCTGAGAGAAGACAGATGAGAGTGGAGGGGGCGGCACACAAGCCCAGCCTTGAGACCCTTCCTGGGCCTGTGAGGCTCCCCTCCATTAGGGGTGCAGACTGTTGTAGATGGTTCTGTTAAGCAGCTGAGTCTCTAAATGCAGAGGGAGAGGCAGAGTCCTTACGAGGGCGGAGCCACCAGGTAGGAGAGGACCGTGGCAGAAGGCTCGTGCACCCTGGGAGCCTCCTGGGGAGAGCTAGAGCACTGAAGGTGTTTAGAACTCTGTGGGTTGAAGAGGTGGCCTCTAGCTTGGTGCCTCCTCTACAATCCTTTCCTACTCTTCCCTCCCCCTCTCAGAATGTACGTGTTTGGTGGCTGGGTGCCTCTTGTCATGGATGACGTCAAAGTGGCCACACACGAGAAGGAGTGGAAGTGTACCAACACGCTGGCTTGTCTCAACCTGGGTATGGCCTCCTCGGGCTCCGAGTGGCCTGCAGGAGGCTGACCCTCCTCGGCCCTGAAGGCTGTGTGGGGGATGTGCAGGGAGCAAAGCTGGGCCCGTGGCTCCCTCTAGACTCTTCCAGAAGTATGCAGTGCGCAGAGTGCTTTGAAGCAATGTTCCCCTTTTTCGTTTTTCGAATAGGCTCTTCATATACGTGGTCCAGCATCTGAAAGTACAAAAGCACACACGATGCAGAGCTTCCCTCCCTCCTCCCAGTTTTCCTCCTCAGAGTCAGCCACAGGGGTGGTTTCTTGTCCACCCTGCAGAGACTTCTACACACGCGAGCGTTAGCTGCAGCTTCTTTTAAAAGCAAACAAATGGCAGGCCACACCTGGCCTTTCTCATTTCCCACGTCTTGGAGAGTATGCCCCATCCCTGCACCGCGAGCAGCCTCATTCTCTTGAGTTACTATCGAGGTGCCATAACTTGTACAGATGCTGCTCTGTGAGTATCCTTGTGCTGTTCCCACCCACTTGAATGCGTATGCAGAGGGTAAGCACTTAAGAGTAGAGGTGCCATCACATGTTGGCACACCACCCTGCACAGAGGCTGCGCTGGGGGTGCCACAACAGACCACTTTGGCCAAGCCTGATAGGTGACTGAAGCGCCCCGTGGGCCACCCCTGGCCCATGTGCAGCGATCACAGAACTGCCAGACACCTGATGATTCCATTTGCATTTCTCATTTTGACTGAGGGTGTGTTTCCTCATGGAATCCTTCTGTTGCACTTTCTGCAAACTGTGCATGGTTTCACTGTGTGATAAGTTAGGTGCAACTGTGCGTTTCCAATATCTTCCCAGTTTCTTGTTTGTGGCTTTTAAGTTTATATTTTTTAGATGTTTGTTTATTTTCATCTACTTGAAAGCCAGAGAGAGAGACAAAAATACATTCCATCCCCTGGTTCACTCTCAAATACCCACAACAGTCAGGATGACTGGGCCAGACCAGAGCCAGGAGCCTGTAACTCCACCCCAGTTTTGCACATGGGTGGCTGGGACCCAAGTACTTGAGCCATCATCCACTGCCTCCCAGGATGCATTAGCGGGAAGCTGCATTCGAGGCAGAATAGCTGGGGCTCAAACCCGCACTCTGATACGGGATGCAGACGTCCCAAGCAGCGGCTTTAACCTGCTGCCGCATAGCACTCACCCCCTGTAGTTATATTTTTTATGCTGTTCTTTTACCGTGTAGGCTTTTTTTTGTTTTGTTTTGTTTTGTTTTGCTTGCTTTTAACTTAATCTTTGACAACTTCTGGTATTCCCCGTCCCTGACAACAGAAGGGTGAAGGGCCGTTTGGTGGGGGGTGGTTTTCTCTATTGACCACCCCCCTCTTTCCATTAGATACCATGGCCTGGGAGACCATCTTGATGGATACATTGGAAGACAACATTCCCCGGGCTCGAGCCGGCCACTGTGCTGTTGCCATCAACACCCGCTTGTACATTTGGAGTGGGCGCGATGGCTACCGCAAGGCCTGGAACAACCAAGTTTGCTGTAAGGACCTGTGGTACCTGGAGACAGGTAAGATGCCGTCCGACTGGGCGCCCCCTGCTACCATCCCGAAAGCTAACACACCCACCCCCCTTACCAGTGGTGTTCTTTACAGAAAAGCCACCTCCCCCGGCCCGGGTGCAACTGGTACGAGCCAACACCAACTCCCTGGAGGTGAGCTGGGGGGCAGTGGCAACAGCCGACAGTTACCTTCTACAGCTCCAGAAATATGACATTCCTGCCACGGCTGCTACTGCCACCTCCCCCACACCCAATCCAGTCCCATCGGTGCCCGCCAACCCTCCCAAGAGCCCTGCCCCAGCAGCAGCCGCGCCTGCTGTGCAGCCGCTAACCCAAGTAGGCATCACGCTCCTGCCCCAGGCTGCTGCTGCGCCCCCAACCACCACCACCATCCAGGTCTTGCCGACGGTGCCAGGCAGCTCCATATCTGTGCCCACTGCAGCCAGGACCCAAGGTAAGGTACTGAGTAGGGGCTGCTGCTGTGGTACATTGGGGCAGCTAAACTATGCCAGCACCACAGCAGCTGGCAACTTCTTCGGGCATATTCCTGAGGGTGGGGTAGGGTGAGAAGGTCCAGCTGCCTGGGACAACCAGGCCTCCGAGGGCCGGGACCAACCAGACGCAGCACGGGCAGAGCAGGGCAGGTGTGTGTGCTGAACTTAGCAGAGGAGCTGGGATGGGATGTGCAGGGTGACTTGCTGAGGGCTGGCCCCTTCTTGCAGGTGTTCCTGCTGTTCTCAAAGTGACTGGACCCCAGGCTACAACAGGAACCCCGTTGGTCACTATGCGACCTGCTAGCCAACCTGGGAAAGCCCCTGTCACTGTGACTTCCCTTCCCGCTGGCGTGCGAATGGTCGTGCCAACGCAGAGTGCCCAAGGGACGGTGAGGAATGGTTGCTGGGCTGGGCTTAGAGGGCGGGGGTGGGATTTTGCAGGGACCCAGTAGACTCAATAGGAAGCACTCTGACAGAGGCCCAGTCCCAGCCTGCACCTGTACCGCATAACCTGCTTTTCCAACATTTGTAAAGTGTTGGTGGTGATAGCTCTGGAAGATGTGGCAAGAGTTAATAAGTTCTTGTCTCAAAAACACGTTCACCTTCTATCTGATCCTGAGGGCATTTTGAATGTGGGCTTTCTTGTCCTGGATCCTGAGGGGAGACTAGCCAGCTGGGTTTGACCCAGGCCTGTGAGAAATGGAACTGTATCTGACTCTGGTCTTTGCAAAAGAACCGCTGCTGGGATTGCTGTGCCTGCTCGTGTTTGGGGCCGGCTTCAGGGAAAGCCAAGAGAGGCTGCTGGCAGGATGCAGGTTCCCTGGGCAGGGCTGAGCCCTTCCGCTGAGGCCTGCAGAGCAGGGAGGCAGGCGGCGCCCTGTAGGCTCACGCTCCCCGTGCCCACCGCAGGTCATCGGCAGTAACCCCCAGATGAGCGGGATGGCTGCGCTGGCAGCTGCTGCCGCTGCCACCCAGAAGATCCCTCCTTCCTCGGCGCCCACAGTGCTGAGTGTCCCAGCAGGCACCACCATTGTCAAAACCGTGGCCGTGACACCCGGCACTACCACCCTCCCGGCTACTGTGAAGGTGGCCTCCTCGCCAGTCATGGTGAGCATTAGGTTTTCTGGTCCTGTTTCTGAGCCGGCAGCCTCAGGACTGGGGGCTTCTGGTCACTCATCTGACGACAGTGGCCACTCCTTCTGGGCTTTGGACCAACCCTCAGGTTACTGGTCCACAATTGGTGCGTGCATGGGCTGTGGAAGAAGCTGTCACCCTTAGGTAGGGGTGTGACAGCCTTAGGTTAGACCTGTAATCTTTCAGCCTGCTTGTGTCCTTCAGAATGTGGTGTTTTCTGGCCTGGGATAGGGGAGGAGAGGGGGAAGGTGAGGCTGGAACTGCAAGCCTTCTGTGGGCATTCTGGGTGCTGGCACCGCCCATCATGTATCTCTGTCCCCTCTAGGTGAGCAACCCGGCCACCCGCATGCTGAAGACTGCAGCTGCCCAGGTGGGGACATCTGTCTCCTCTGCTGCCAACACATCTACCCGCCCTATCATCACGGTGCACAAGTCGGGGACTGTGACGGTGGCCCAGCAAGCCCAGGTGGTGACCACAGTGGTGGGTGGGGTCACCAAGACCATCACCCTCGTGAAGAGCCCCATCTCTGTCCCAGGAGGCAGTGCTCTGGTGAGTGACAGGCACCACCTGGTGGCATGTGACAGCTGTCAGGCCACGATGACTGCCAGTGGCGACTTGCTGCTCTGGGCCAGCTCCAGGAGAGCCCCAGCCCAGGCCATGCCCTTGTTTGGTTTCCGGGTCACTCCCTACTGCTTTCTTTCCTTTCTAGATTTCCAATCTGGGCAAAGTGATGTCAGTAGTCCAGACCAAACCAGTTCAGACTTCAGCGGTTACAGGCCAGGCATCTACGGGCCCCGTGACTCAAATCATTCAGGTGAGTTCTTGGTCCATGCCACAAGTGGTCCCCTTCCCCTGCCTCATAAGCAAGAGTGGGTGCCAGGCCACAGCCCAGACTTGAATCCCTGCCCCTGGAGGATCCCCCAAGGTGTGTAGTTCAGGAAGTCCTACAGCCCAGTCCCATCGTCCACAGCATCTGGAATACCCCCTGAGCTCCTCGGGCTGCCGTCACAGGGTAGCCAGCTCATCTGCCTGCTTACCCCTTTCAGACCAAAGGGCCCCTGCCAGCGGGGACGATCCTGAAGCTGGTGACCTCCGCAGACGGCAAGCCTACCACCATCATCACGACCACGCAGGCCAGTGGGGCGGGAACCAAGCCCACCATCCTGGGCATCAGCAGCGTCTCCCCCAGCACTACGAAACCTGGCACAACCACCATCATCAAGACCATCCCCATGTCCGCCATCATCACGCAGGCGGGCGCCACGGGTAGGAGCCTGCCCACTGTGAATTCTGTAGCTTCTTGCGGGTGAGGCGGCGAAGTCGCACCCGCAAGGGGAATGGAAGCCAGTGACTCTGCGCTCTGGGTTTGCACTGGTTCCCCTCTTTGATCCTCTGCTTGCATTTCTGTGAAGGTCTGGAGGGAGATGGCAGAGTCGTGGCTACAATTCACAGTTCTTCCTTCTGATCTAGAGGCAGCAGGGGAGACACTGGGCCTGGGGACCCTCCCAAGGCTGAACTCCTGGGCCCATCTCTCTGTCCAGGTGTGACGAGCAGTCCTGGAATCAAGTCCCCCATCACCATTATCACCACCAAGGTTATGACTTCAGGAACTGGCGCGCCTGCCAAGATCATCACTGCTGTCCCCAAGATTGCCACTGGCCATGGACAGCAGGGAGTGACCCAGGTGAGGCACGCCCCGGCCCTTTCCTCAGTGCAGGCTCCAGTCCAGTCCAGCCAGCTTAGGAGTGACGTTGGTGGCCTTTCCCTTGCTGTTCCAGGTGGTGCTGAAGGGGGCCCCTGGACAGCCAGGCACCATCCTCCGCACCGTGCCCATGGGGGGTGTTCGCCTGGTTACCCCCGTCACTGTCTCTGCCGTCAAGCCGGCTGTCACCACGTTGGTTGTGAAGGGCACCACAGGTGTGTAGCCCATTGGTCAGGGCCTGAGCAGTGGCCGGGTTCCATCCCTCCTCTTGGGACTACCTCCCCGCGGTCTGGCTGGGGAGGGTAGCAGGTGTTCTCTGCAGAGCCTTCTGTCTCCCATGGCTGCCCTTCAGGGTCTCTGGCAGCCCAGCCTCCTCCAGGGAGAAAAGCTGCTGCACAGGTGGTAGCAGCGACAGGCCTCACCTCATTTCCGCCTCTCCCACCCTCCCTCCCTGTAGGTGTCACAACTTTAGGCACGGTGACAGGCACTGTCTCTACCAGCCTCGCTGGAGCTGGGGGCCACAGTACCAGCGCCTCTCTGGCCACGCCCATCACCACTTTGGGCACCATTGCCACCCTGTCGAGCCAAGTGATCAACCCCACTGCCATCACAGTGTCGGCTGCACAGACCACGCTGACGGCGGCTGGTGGGCTCAGCACCCCCACCATCACCATGCAGGTAGGACTGGGCCCAGGGACACGTTCTGTCTCCAGGGCATCGTGCTGCTGGGTGCAGCGGTGGCCAGGCTCCCCTTACTTGAGACGTTCTCCCTGTTGGCTCCCAGTCCCTGGCATTGTCCGCTCATCAGGGAGGCGCTGGGCTTCAGCCACGTGTGGGTGTGGGGCATCAGGGTCTTCCTCTTGTAACGTTACAGACGATGTCCGTGTGTTTGCATGGATACGTAGAGTGTCTGCTCTTCATACTCTTCGTAAGCTGAGTTCCTGGAATGTGGAGAAGTGTGTCTTGCTGCCTTTGTGTGTCATGGCGGCGGGGGCCCCATTCCCTGGCAGGGTGCTTACCTCTGGCACAGGGCCCTCCCCTGCCTGGGCCTTGCCTCACAGCCCCTTCTCTGCAGTTGCCCTTGGTGGTTGAGTGGCAGCTCCTCCCCGGTGACTGAGCCGGTGTCTTGGGCTCAGAAGACAGTTGGATCTTGAATTTGCAAGGACTGTTTAGGAGTTGGTGGTCTTGATGGGCACGGGTGACAGTGCAGGACAGCAGGAGGAACAGCTGTAGCACTAACTTTTCTGGTCTTGTGTGTTCCACAGCCTGTCTCCCAGCCCACCCAGGTGACTCTGATTACAGCGCCCAGTGGAGTTGAGGCGCAGCCTGTGCACGACCTCCCTGTGTCCATTCTGGCCTCACCCACCACCGAACAGCCCACAGCCACCGTCACCATTGCTGACTCGGGCCAGGGCGATGTGCAGCCTGGCACTGTGACCCTAGTGTGCTCCAACCCACCCTGCGAGACTCACGAGACTGGCACCACCAACACAGCCACCACCACTGTGGTGGCCAACCTTGGGGGCCACCCCCAGCCCACCCAAGTGCAGTTTGTCTGTGACAGGCAGGAGGCGGCTGCTACTCTTGTGACCTCAGCGGTGGCGCAGCAGAATGGCAGCGTGGTCCGCGTCTGCTCCAACCCGCCCTGCGAGACCCACGAGACCGGCACCACCAACACCGCCACCACCGCCACCTCCAACATGGCCGGGCAGCACGGCTGCTCGAACCCGCCCTGCGAGACCCACGAGACCGGCACCACCGGCACCGCCACCACCGCCATGTCCAGCCTCGGCGCCGGCCAGCAGCGCGATGCCCGCCGTGCCTGCGCCACCAGCACACCCGCTGTGGTCCGGATCGGGGTGGCTGCTGGGGGGCCAGAGGGAGCCCAGGGTTCTGGGAAGCCCCAATGCCAAACCCGCCAGGCCAGTGCAACCAGTACCACCATGACTGTGATGGCAACTGGAGTCCCGTACTCTGCCGGGCCACTCCTGGGGCCGAGCATGGCACTGGAGGCCGGGGGCCACGGCACTACCTTTGTGCAGTTGGCACCCCTGAGCGGCAGAGTCGGTCCAGGTGGAGCTGGCAGCAAGAACATGCCCTTGGGGCGCCAGCTGGAGACCCTTCACATCCACACAAGCAACAGCCCCGCTGTGGTGCGGGGGCCACTCACGCCCGTGTACGACAGCCTCCAGTCCAGCTCGCCCAGCACCACTGTGACTGTGACGGCTCTGGAGGCGCTGTTGTGCCCCTCAGCCACCGTGACCCAAGTCTGCTCCAACCCGCCATGTGAGACCCATGAGACGGGTACCACCAGTACCGCCACTACCTCCAATGCAGGCAGCGCCCAGCGGGGGTGCTCCAACCCGCCTTGTGAGACCCACGAGACCGGCACCACACATACGGCCACCACTGCCACCTCCAGTGGGGGTGCAGGCCAGCCTGAGGGTGGGCAGCAGCCTCCTGCGAGTCGCCCCTGCGAGACGCACCAGACCACTTCCACTGGCACCACCATGTCGGTCAGCGTGGGTGCCCTGCTCCCCGACGCCACCGCCTCCCACAGGACCCTGGAGTCCAGCTTGGAGGTGACAGCACCACCCGCTGTCACCCAACAGGCTAGTGCCACGTTGCTTGCTCCGTTCCCAACACAAAGGGTGTGCTCCAATCCCCCGTGTGAGACCCACGAGACGGGCACCACACACACAGCCACCACTGTCACCTCCAACATGAGCTCAAACCAAGGTGAGTGAGGCAGTGGACCTAGCACGTGCGGTCTCCCGGGCCTCGGAAGGCGAAGGCAGTGCTAGGGGAGCCTGTCTAGAGTCCCAACACGTTCTCTGCGTCATTTTACCATGGGGTGGGGTGGAGGTGGTCTGGCTGTGTGCCACGCAAACGGGAGGATCCCCAGGTAGGCCGCTCTGCTGCTCTCTGCTCACTTACGGCTAGCTGAAGCCAAATGGAGGCCTTGGAGCGCCTGCCGAGCAGCCTTCTATCTGTTACCCACAGACCCCCCGCCAGCTGCCAGTGATCAGGGAGAGGTGGAGAGCAGCCAGGGTGACGTGAGCATAACCAGCGCTGGTGCCAGCACGACAGCTGTGTCCGCCACTCTGCCGCGAGCTGTGACTACTGTGACACAGTCCACGCCTGTCCCGGGCCCCTCTGTGCCGGTAAGAGTCCAGGACTCCCCCAGCACTTTCCTGCCCTCTGTGCCTCTGGTCCGTGGGAACATGTTCCCGGATCGGACAGCAGATGTCACTCTCGTACCAGACATGGTAGCGCTCGTGGGCCCTTTGCAGACCATATAAGGACAGCCTTGGGTCTGCCAGGAAAGGAGGCACAGGCAGGAATCCCAGCACCTCAGTGGCTGTGGGGCGCTTGTAGTCTCCTAATCATTTCCTGTAGCCTGTGAAGGGAAGACAGTGGGGCTGAGGTAGGGGGTGGCGAGGAGGTGGCAGTACCCCCTTGTCTAGGCCAGGTGTCCTCTCCGAACAGGCTTATTGCGACTAGGGTATCTCATGGCTCTGTCCTCTCGCGACATGTCTCATGGCATTCTCTGTGCACTGCTGTCCCGCACCCCTGATCACATGGCGTTGAAGTAGCCCATCAAGAATGAGCTCTGGAGGCCGGCAGGGAAACATGGCAGCTGTGTTGCTCCTCAGCCCCACTGCCTGGCTCTGGCCTCCCTCTCCTCCCCTCTGACGGGGCTTCTCTCCCTTTCTAGAAGATCTCATCAGTGACTGAGACTACCCCAGGGGCTCTGACTACTGAAGTCCCCATCCCAGCCGCGATAACGGTGACCGTAGCCAACACAGAAACTTCTGACATGCCCTTCTCTGCTGTTGACATCCTGCAGCCCCCAGAGGAACTCCAGGTCTCGCCAGGGCCTCGCCAGCAGCTGCCGCCACGGCAACTCCTGCAGTCTGCCTCCACACCCCTGATGGGGGAGTCCGCCGAGGTCCTGTCAGCCTCCCAGCCCCCTGAGCTCCAGGCCGCCGTGGATCTGAGCAGCACAGGGGACCCGTCTTCAGGCCAGGAGCCTGCCAGCTCAGCAGTAGTGGCCACTGTGGTGGTACAGCCACCCCCGCCCAGCCAGTCCGAAGTAGACCAGTTGTCACTTCCCCAGGAGCTGATGGCCGAGGCCCAGGCGGGCACCACCACCCTCATGGTAACAGGGCTCACCCCGGAGGAGCTGGCAGTGACTGCTGCTGCAGAAGCCGCTGCCCAGGCTGCAGCCACCGAGGAGGCTCAGGCCTTGGCCATCCAGGCGGTACTCCAGGCTGCACAGCAGGCCGTCATGGGTAGGTGTCACCCGGGAGCCCAGAGGGAAGATAGCGCCGTCTTGAGGGCTGACAGCTCTAGACGAAAGGCTGTGGGGGCATCCTGGGAGGAAAGGGCCCACTGAACCCTGAAGGCAGCGTGATGGAGAGCATCGCCTCGTGGGCCCAGGCAGGTGGGCATTAGTGGGAAGGAAGGAGGCAGGGCCCCTTGGCCAGGTCCCCCTTGTAGTGGGAAGAGGCTAAGATAAAGGTGGTCTGGGAAGCAGGGTCTCTGGGATCAATCTGAGCACCTCCGTCGTGGATATAGTCTATGCACTGGGCATGCCCACCAGTGTTCCTGTTAAGTAGTGTTTCGCTTGATCCTGGAGCAGGCACCGGGGAACCTATGGACACGTCTGAGGCGGCGGCGGCTGTGACGCAGGCAGAGCTGGGTCACCTGTCAGCCGAGGGGCAGGAGGGCCAGGCCACCACCATCCCGATCGTGCTGACGCAGCAGGAGCTGGCTGCGCTGGTGCAGCAGCAGCAGCAGCTGCAGGAGGCCCAGGCCCAGGCCCAGCAGCAGCACCTCCCCACCGAGGCCCTGGCTCCCGCGGACAGCCTCAACGACCCGACCATCGAGAGCAACTGTCTCAGTGAGCTGGCCGGGGCCGTGCCTAGCACTGTGGCGCTACTGCCCTCCACAGCCACCGAGAGTGAGTGGGGAACTTGAGCTCAGTGCTTGCCCTAGGGAGCTCAGTGGATCGAAGAGCAGTTTCTTGAGACCTGGGAATGAGTTGGTGATGCAGTGGGTAGGGGGTGGGCAGGATCCTGCCAGTGGGCCCAGGCCCTATGTGGAAGGCAGGTCTCTGGAACCTTCCGCATTGACACTGTCTCTCCTTCCAGGCCTGGCCCCATCCAACACATTTGTGGCCCCCCAGCCGGTTGTGGTAGCTAGCCCAGCAAAGCTACAGGCTGCAGCTACTCTGACTGAAGTAGCCAATGGCATTGAGTCCCTCGGCGTGGTGAGTTGAGTATAATGGGAGCTGGAGGAGGAGTGAGGGGCTGCTTCCAGGCCCTGAATGCTGAGGGCCTGTTGGTTTTCCAGAAGCCGGACCTGCCGCCCCCGCCCAGCAAAGCTCCCGTGAAGAAGGAGAATCAGTGGTTTGATGTGGGGGTCATCAAGGGCACCAATGTGATGGTGACACACTATTTCCTGCCGCCAGATGATGCTGTCCCGTCAGATGTAAGTATCCCCAGGAGCTGAGCCCTTCGGTGGGTGGATCCTTCCATGAAGCGAGTGTCAGTAGAGACAGGCTTGGGTCTGCCACCCGCAGCAGGGGCTCCAAGGAAGCTGCCCTGTCTTTGGGTCCACTTGAGCAGCCAGGAAACCTGAGGTCAGAGAGCTGGAGACTGCTCTTGAGGTAGTGGAAAAGAAGCAACAGCTGTTGGCACTTGAAGGCAGTCCCTGGCCCAGGTCAGCTTTCCCGTGCTGCCTTGCCACGAAGGGACAGCCATCACTGACCTGCTCTGCTCTGTAGTCCTCCTGGCTGTGCCGGTCTCAGGCTGAAGAGCGGCTCCTCTGCTGGTCCCAGAGCTAGCACCTTTTCTTTTTCTTCCCCACTTCATTTGGAAGGCAGACAGGTATCTTCCATTCACTGGTGTATTCCCCAAATGCTTGAACAGCCAGGGCTGGGCCGGGCCGGGCCGGAGCCTGGAGTGAGGAAGTCGACCTGGGGCTCCCACCTTGGCGTCGGGGCCAAGCTGTTCAGGGCGTCACCCCTGCCTGCCAGGGAACGTATTAGCAGGGAGCTGCATCAGAAGTAGAGGCGCCACGATGTGAGCCAGGCGCTCCAACACGGGACGCATGGTGGGCGTCCCAAGCGGCGTCTTCACCTGCGCCAGATGCCGCCTCTGAGCTGCCTTCTTGACAGTGGGCTTTGTGTCTCTGTTTCCTCTTCTGTTCCGTCCTCTATTCCCAGGATGACTCGGGCGCTGTCCCTGACTATAACCAACTGAAGAAGCAGGAGCTGCAGCCGGGCACAGCCTATAAGTTTCGTGTGGCTGGGATCAACGCCTGTGGCCGGGGGCCATTCAGCGAGATCTCAGCCTTTAAGACGTGTCTGCCTGGTTTCCCAGGGGCCCCCTGTGCCATTAAAATCAGCAAAGTGAGTCTTGCTGCATGTACCCTTCTGCCTCTGGTTGGTCCTCTGCCTGCAGGGTGCAGAACAGCTTGCAACAGAGTGCACACGCTCAGCACTCCCTGTGCTAGGGCAGGTCACGGGAACGGTGCCAGGCAGGGGTGACTCGGGGCCCCCAAGGATGTGGGCACGGGCAGCAGGGCCCATCTTCAATGAACAGGCACTGCTACTGTGGGTAACGTCACAGGCCCATCCCTTTCCATCCCCAGCCTCGTTTCATCCAATCTTAAGACCATCTCGAGGAGATCTGTTCCGTTTTTCAGATGTGGAAACTGAGGCATTGAGAGGCTAAGTCACACCTAGCAGAGCGGCAGAGTGGGTATAGGAAGGATGGGGGTTAATTGTTTCATTTTGATTTGAGAGACTGGCAGAGTTAGAGAGGGCTTCCATCTGCTGCTGTATTGTCCAAGGTGCCCGCAGCAGCCGGGCTTGAGCCAGGCCAAAGGTGAGACGAGAACTCCATCCAGGTCTCCCACGTGGGTGGCAAGAACCCGACTACTGGTGTTAGAAGCAGCTGCAGTGAGGAATGAGAGCCAGAGCTAGGACCCTTAGTGCTCAGGCAGTCCAGTGCGGGCTGTGGGGGTTGCAGCTGGTAGCTTAACTGCTAGACCAGCTGCTCACCCCGGGGCTGCTCCAGTTCATTTTATTTCCTCCACTTAGGGGCAGATCTCTTTAAAGCTCTTTGAATGTTGATGTGGACTATCTGTGGTGTTATGAAAAATAATGGCTTGTGTGATGCATGAGCCACCTGTTCTGGAAGCTTCTAGCCCCCTCTGTTCTGGGGATGGGTAGGTTGGGCCCTGGCCACAACAGCTGAAGAGGGCAAGGCCTGACTTTGTGCTCCCTTGGTTCTAGAGTCCAGATGGTGCTCACCTTACCTGGGAGCCGCCCTCTGTGACCTCCGGCAAGATCATAGAGTACTCTGTGTACCTGGCCATCCAGAGCTCACAGGCTGGCAGTGAGCCCAAGAGCTCGGCCCCCGCCCAGCTGGCCTTCATGCGGGTGTACTGCGGGCCCAGCCCCTCCTGCCTTGTGCAGTCCTCCAGCCTCTCCAATGCCCACATCGACTACACCACCAAGCCTGCCATCATCTTCCGCATTGCAGCACGCAACGAGAAGGGCTATGGCCCCGCCACCCAAGTGAGGTGGTTGCAAGGTGAGTGAGTCCGCTCCTCGGACTCCTTGGGCAGCCTCTAGGGAAGGGACTGGGCATTCAGCCCGCCTGGGCATTGGGAACTGACTGACTGTTCATTTGAGACCTGTTCCCACGTGCCAGTTGCCTCTGCTTTCTCCCGACCGTCCTGCCCTACAGTCCCTGGCCTTTTGTCCTTGTGTTGGGGGCAGGGACATCAGTTCTGAGACAGACTTGACCTGGGATCTTACGACCTGGGGCCGCTGTGAGGGTGTCTCACTGGGTCTTTGCCGGCTCTGGGGTGGCAGGCATGCTTTCTCAAGGGGGGGTTGAGGTGAGAGGAAGGGGAGGGGTGTGAGAAAAGCCATGTCCAGAGACCCTGAAGGAAGAGGCAGGAGGTTAGTCCAGTTGGGGGTGGGAGGAACCCTTGCTCTGGCTGAATAAGGGCTGCAGCCCCCTGCGGAGCCGAGCCAAGAGGGCGGCTAGCAGGGTCCGGGGACAGCCAGGTGAGAGGTGCCGTGATCGGGGCCCAGAAGGGCAGTGTGGTGTGTGTTGGGGGCCGGGCCGGGCGGCCCTGCTGGCTGGGGGAGACCGGATTCCGTCTTCTCACTGATACGTGCCCCTCTCTCTGCCTCTTAGAAACCAGTAAAGACGGCTCTGGCAGCAAGCCGGCCAGCAAGCGGCCCATGTCTTCTCCAGAAATGTAAGGAGCAAAGCCCCTTGCAGGAGCCTTCTGAGGCTGCGGGTGGGAGTGCCTTGGGGGGGCTTAGCTGGGCCCACGCCATGCGTCTCTCCCCCTGCACCCCTTCTCCCCGTTGGTGGCGAATGCGGGGCCGTTAGGACCCGCACTAACTCTCCCTTTTCCATCTTCAAGGAAATCCGCTCCAAAGAAATCTAAGGCAGATGGTCAGTGAGAGGAAGCTGACCAGCACCTGGATCTTCCCAGACCCCTTCTGCTTCAGGAAGCACCCCCCGGGCACACCCTTCCCTCCCGCCCCACCCTCACGAGCCACTGGCCTGTGTTCTCTCTCTCTCTCTCTCTCTCTGTCTGTTTTTAAAACAAAGAAAGCACATTTTACCGAGGAAGCAGAAGGCCAGTTGGAAAGAAGAGTAAGCGAGAGTAGTGTGCCTGCTTCCTCCTCCCGGGGTGCCGGCCCTCCCCGCTGTGCGAGACTGGAGAACTCTGAGACCTGGAGGGAGAGAAAGTGAAACTTAAAGGAGACAGGAGATGCCAGCCCTTCAAAGCCCACACCTGTTCTGTGGTCTTTCTCCCATGGCCGGAGCGGGAAGCCAGGGGCTGTGCGGGGAAAAGGCGTAGGAGCCAAGGAGAGAGGTCTCAAAGAGGCTCTCCGCAGTGTCCTGGCCAGGTGTCTGGTTCCACTTCATTGCATCTCCCTTGTGTTCTCAGCTACCTTCCACCCCTTCCTCAGGCTTAGCCAGCCCCTCTGTGCCCGTGATCCCCCGGAAGCTTAACACATTTCCTCAGAGGCCTTTGCTCCCACCTCTCTCCCCTTCCCCATTATGGCAAGACAAGACAGGAGAGGAGAGACAGGAGAGGAGCAGGTGGGGGCGGGGCGGGGCAGGGCGGCTGAGCAGCAGCTGTGAGGGCGTCCCCACCAAGGGGTGTGGAGTAGCTCCCACCAAGCCTGGCTTGGGCCCTTCCTGGCTCTCAAGCTGGGGGCTGCATCACCAACTGCTGCATTTGTTGTATTTTTTAAGTTGAAATCAATGAAGTTAACATTTTTATTGTAATTTTAGCCTTAGCGTGTGGGGTTTGTCCCTTTTTTGTTGTTAGTTGTGTACAGAATGTGTATCTTTTTTTTTTTTTTCTCCTCTCGGCTAATTCTTGGCAGGGATCTTTTTGGAGGAAAGCGCAGGGGGCAGCTGGGGCAGGAAAGGTGTGGACTCTCCCACATGGGGTCTGCTGTCACTGCCCACTTTGATTTCCTGTTGTTAGTCCCACCCTCTTCCTTTTGTCTGTCCCAGGCCTCTGGGACTGAGGAGGGAGTGAGCCATCACACCCAGCCCTCTAGGGCGAGCGCTCCACACTTAGAGGCCCAGCTTGAGGATGGGCTGGAGCCTGCTCGTCTTGAGTTCACAGCTCTTGCCCTGCCCCTCAGCCAGGCTTAGCGGTACCCTGAAGGGCTGCTGCTGCGGCCAGCAGAGGGGTAGTTAGAGGGGAGCCGGGCCTTCGTGGAGGCAGCCCCGGGAGGCCAGGGCAACTGAGTGGGCTAACGGCGCCAACCACCAGCTCAATGAATTTGTAGCTTTGTCCCCAGGCCAGCCCTATCCTCCTGTCTAGGGCCACACTCAGAAATTCGGGGCCCTGGACTTTTCTGCCTAACATCTGCGCTTTAGGCAACGAGCAAGGCTTGCAGGCGGATCGCAGCCCGTGTTTTCAGTCCCCGCAGCTCTGCCCGGAGACGGGGGGGTGCCCTCCACCTGTGCCCTGCATCCTCCGGGGCCTCTGGTTGTTGTATTATAGTATATTTCGCTGTGGAAGACGTCACGTTTAGTCACCTTGGAGCCCACTCGCCTGGTCCCATTGTTTTACCCCACCCCTCCTTCCGAGCGCCCTTTGATTTCTCTTGTTTCTGAGAACAGTACACCCGTTCATCTATTGTAGAGTAACCCCTTGTGACTCAATATTACCATAGTGCGATGTCGTTTTGTGCTATTTTGAACAATTAAAAGACTTTTTTTGAAATAACCATCTGGCATCTGATTGTGTTGGGGACTCCGTGACAGGCGCCGGGAGGGGGAAGCTGGGGTCTGCCCAGAGCTCATTATTGGAGGTGCGCAGGGGTGAGGCCCATACCCCTGGCTTGTGGCTCCAGGCTCCTGGCTGCCGGCCCGGGTGAAGGCCAGGTGTGTGCCTCTACTTCGCGAGTCAGACCACGTGCGCTTCCCTACCCCGCTGGAGGACCGCAGCGGGGCAGTGGCCTGGCAGGTCGCCAGCAACTTCCGTGCGCCTACACTGCAAGCACAGGGCCCCCAGGGTGTCCCCACCAGGACAGCTCTGTGTGGCATGAGGTGGGTGCACAGTGGGTGCAGTGGGAGTGACTTATCCCATTCCCTCGTGAGTTAGGGCTCCAAAGGAAAGGAGCAAGACAAGTGGTGAAGCACAGTGCCAGTGGAGTTGAGGGTGTGCTCTCTTGGATGGGAAGAGTTCACTGCTAACCAACCCAAGGGCCACGAGCCTGCTGTGGGACCTCTAGCTGGTGGCCTGGGTTCTCAGCTAGTGCTCATGCCACAGGAGGCGTGCAGCGGGACACATCCTCAGCATCCCATTTGTCTCCTTAACACCTCTGTTGTCAGCTCCCCCAGCCCAGTTCTGGGTACCAGACACTTGATGGTGGTACCAGACCCACCCCTGCCTTGTTCTGCATGTGTTCCCTCGCTGCCTGTGGGCACATCAGAGGCCCGGGGCAGTCCCGCCTCTCCTGGGAACCTCTTCGCAGTGAGCTCTTTCCCTACAGCTTTGTGCCCTGCGGGTCCACTGCCGTCTCGCCTGCTGGCCTTGACAGCAGCAGCCATGGCTTCCTTCCCCTGAGCCCTCCCACACCCCCAGCACATCTCACCTGCCTTGGAGCCTAGCATGGGGTCTTAGGGTGGAGGAGAGGGACCTCGCAGCGCAAGGGCCCGGGGCTGCAGTCAAGGGTACCTGTGCACTTTGCCAAACGTGACAATGGCTTTGTGGGTGTTTGGTCTGGGAAGGGCGCCAGGGTTCTTGCCACGCTGCTCCAGTAGCTGCCCTCTGCCAGTCACCCGCCTTCCACCCTCCCTGCACGCAGGCCACTGCAGAAGGCAAAGGGCCTCGCCAGTGTGTCTGCTGCTGGCCATGGCAGGGCCTCTTCGGGAGGCACGTGGGCAGCAAGTGCAGGCTGCTGCGAGGACAGCTGGGTACACAGCCGGGCTATCCTAGGCACAAGCCACAGGGGAGGAGGGGTGCAAAGAGAGCGACACCTGCCTGCTGGACAGAGACCAGCCTCCTTCCCAAGCATCCCAAAGTGGAACTGTTTGAGGTCGACAGGATGGGCCTGAAGCAGGAATGCTGGCCACCAAGCGAGCGGCTGTGGCCTGTGAGGAGACAGCCATTGTGACATCGAAGACGAGCACACAGCAGCGGGAGCCCCCCCTCCAGTGCTATGCCTGGGGGCTGCAACCTTCGGCGGCAGCCAGAGCCCAGGGCTGCCATGCAAGGTCTAGTTAAGCTCCTGAGCTGCAGTCTAGCCTTCTAGAAGTCCAAGCTTCTCGCAAGCCATGCTGGGAGTCCAGAGACTCAGGCATTGTGGCTCCTAGAACCACCGCCCTCCACATCATTTCTCTGATAAGTGCGGCTGCCCAGTTGGCAGGGAGGGCGGGAGACTGTTTAGCCTGCCTGCCTGGGAGCATTTGTTCAGGCAGAGCAAGGAAAAACAGGGCTGGGCCCCTAGGAGAGGGGTCTGGAGGGCTGGAGCGGGCAGGGGGGCGACACTTGCTATTACCTGTAGAGTTCCCACCTGGCCTCCCAAGTGTTGGTGAGAAACGAACTCGGCAGAGAGCATCTGCCCGCCCTTGGAGGTCATAGTTCAGCAGGGCCGGCTGATTCAGGTCTTTACAGGGGACCCCTATGCTGCTGCACCCCTGAGTCAGCTGCCCAGCTCCCCCCGCCCCTCCCTGGGTCCCAGGCCGTCCTGCCTGCTCACCCAGCGGAGAATCTGGAGCTGACAGTGCCCAGCTGACACCATCACGTGCGTAGGCAGAACTTGGACTGCTGAAGGGTCTTGGCGGGGCCCGTGCTCGGGACTGGGCCTCCAAGCCCCGCCCCCGAGCCCTGCGGCACTCAGGAGGAGGGGGTGGGTGGGGCGCAACTCGGTCAGCTGAGTGACAGTCACGGGACTGAGGCCAGTCCAGTCTGGCTTCCTGGAGAAGAGGGAGCGATGAGCAGGGGTCTCCAAGCAAGACAGGCCAGTGGTGGGGCCCGTGGCGGGGGTGCTGTCCTGGAGGGCCCCGAGGGCTGGTGGGCTCAAGCCTCGCAGAGAGGTGGGGGTGGGGCTGGGGGTGTTGGGAAACCCCCTAGGGGCGGGGTCCCGAAGCTCCGGGGGAGATGGGGAAGTTGCCGCGGGCGAGCTGCACCTCGAAGCCCCAAGTTTCCGGCAGGCCATGGAGAAGGAGCGGGCCACCGTGCAGGCGTGGAAGGAGCGTGTGGGGCAGGAGCTGGACCGCGTGGTGGCTTTCTGGATGGAGCACTCCCACGACCAGGACCACGGGTGCGCTGCCTCCTCGCTCTGCCTCACCCTCCAGGGGCTCCAGGGGCAGCAGCGGGGGGCTCGGTACCCCTTCAGTCTTTTGCTACCCCTGCGCGTCCCACAGGGGCTTCTTCACGTGCCTCGGCCGAGATGGGCGGGTGTACGACGACCTCAAATACGTCTGGCTGCAGGGGAGGCAGGTAAGGGGTGTTCCCCGAGGCACTTGCGCCTCTCTTGCCTCAGTGTGCATGGCCATGGGGGCTCCTCTTCACCTCAGCCACAGCCCGCAGACCTGAGCGCGCTCTCGGGTTGCCCCGCAGGTATGGATGTACTGTCGCCTCTACCGCAAGTTTGAGCGCTTCCGCCACTCTGCGCTTCTGGACTCTGCAAAAGCAGGTGCAACATTCCTTGCCCATTGTCCTAGTGGCCTCTGGGAAGGCGGGAGAAGCCTTGTGTGCCTGGGGGGGAGCAGGCTCTGGGCCTCCCCCGAGTCCCAGCACCCCACCTTTGCAACTGCCAGGTGGCGAATTTTTGCTGCGTTATGCCCGAGTGGCGCCGCCTGGCAAGAAGTGTGCCTTTGTGCTGACCCGGGACGGCCGCCCGGTCAAGGTGCAGCGGACCATCTTCAGCGAGTGTTTCTACACTATGGCCATGAACGAGCTGTGGAGGGTGACAGGGGAAGAGCATTACCAGGTGCACCCCGGAACTCTGCTGGGATATGCGGGTCCCACTCCCGCCCTGAGAGCTGTGCCCTGCCCCCACTTGGCAGGGAACCTCTGCCTCTTCCCTGTGCTATAAGACCCCGACTCCACTGCCTGGGAGTTGCCTGCACCCCCAGACGGGGAGCCCCCAGAGCAGGCTGGGGCCAACCCGGCCCTGGAGCCAGACCCACAGCAGGCCCCTTGGTGAAGTGTCCTTGGAGTGCACGAGAGGCCACGGGCTTCCCGCCCACAGCTGAGTCCTCGGGACCCCACCAGGTACCTGGGGACAGCACAGGTGGGACAGCAGCCTCAGCTGGGCCTCTCCTTGCCACCCCCCAGAGTGAGGCCCTGGAGATGATGGATCAGATCATCCGCTGGGTGCGGGAGGACCCATCGGGGCTGGGCCGGCCCCAGCTCCCGGGGTCCCCAGCGGCGGAGCCCATGGCAGTGCCCATGATGCTGCTCAACCTGGTCGAGCAGTTCGGGGAGGCCGACGAGGAGCTGGCGGGGAGATACGCGGAGCTGGGGGACTGGTGCGTCCGCAGGATTCTGCAGCACATCCAGGTGGGCGGTGCCAGGGGACCTGGGTGGGGGCAGAGGGCTGATCCCCACGCACAGGGCTGCCTCCAGTGCCCGCACCTGTCCTGCGGTCGGGGAGGCTCGGCCCCCAGGGAAGCTGGACGGCCCGGCAGCCCTGCAGGCCCCAGGCTCCCAGAGCTGGTGGGGGGCCGTGGGCTGGAGGGCGGTGGTTGCCAGTTGGTGCCTGGTTCCCCGCAGAGGGATGGACAAGCCGTGCTGGAGAACGTGTCAGAGGATGGCAAGGAACTTCCTGGCTGCCTGGGAAGACACCAGAACCCAGGTGAGCAAGGGATTTGGCTTCTGCCTTCGCCACTTCCACCCTGTGCTGAGGAGCGGGCCGAGAAAGAGGGGTGAGGCTCCCAGAGTTGGGGAGCAGGGGTGCGAGCTAGGGGCTCCGAGGGAGGAGGGCGGGGTTGGGGCCTCGAGCTGGTTCCTTCTCACCCCTGCCCACCAGGCCACGCGCTGGAAGCTGGCTGGTTCCTGCTGCGGCACGCTGCCCGGAAAGGCGACCCCGAACTGCGAGCGCACGTTATTGACAAGTTCCTGTGGCTGCCCTTCCGTTCTGGATGGGACCCTGACCACGGCGGCCTCTTCTACTTCCAGGACGTTGACAAGCTCTGCCCCACGCAGGTGGGAGAGCACCCAGGGGCCGAGTCGGGGCCAGAGGCCGGGGGTGGGGGTGCTGCCGAGAGGGCTGGCTGGGCAGGCAGGGTTCTCAGGCCCCTGCGCCCGCTCTGCTCTCAGCTGGAATGGGCCATGAAGCTCTGGTGGCCACACAGTGAAGCCATGATCGCCTTCCTCATGGGCTACAGTGACAGCGGGGACCCTGCCCTGCTGCAGCTCTTCCACCAGGTGGCTGAGTACACCTTCCGCCAGGTCAGTGCTGTGCCAACTGGGCCAGTGGGAGGAGGTGGCAGGCAGGGCCCTGGGGTGGGGGTGGGACCTCCTCCCCTCACTGGTCTGAGAGTCCCTGGGGGGGCAGTGGTCTCTGTTTAGTTAACAAAAAGCCCCATGGGGAGGGGAGACTGTGAGCAAACACAGATGGCAATGGGACCGTGGGAAATACCAAGGCGGGAAGAAGGGGGCAGGGGCCAGAGACACTGAGCCAATGGACAGAGGCGGCAGACGGCGGTTCCCGGGAGAAGGGGGTGCAGGGCCCAGGTCAGGAGCATGTCCAACCTCCTGCAGTACAGCAAGGACACCTGGCAACCTTGGGAGCAAAACTGAGTGGGAGGGGAAAAAAGCAGAGAGGCCCGGAGGGTCTGTGCCTAGCAGAGTGGCCTGGGCTTTCCAGGGGCAAGGGGAGCAGACAAGACCGTGGCCGTCACCACAGCCAGCCAGATCTGGCCAGGGTGGCAGCCATGGGCAGTAGAAGGGGCAGAAGCCGGTCGGGCAGCAGGTGGATGTCGGTTTCTGTAGTTCAGAGGGAGCCATCCGGGCTGGACACACAGATGTTTAGGGAACGGGGAGGCAGCAAAGGTGACAAGAAGAAGGAAAGTGAGCCGGGGGCCCCCAGAGTTCCCCATGTCGGCAGCAGACTGCTGAGCTGCACCGACGGCTGTCCTGGGGCTGCCTCAGAGTGCTGAGCCCAGGCAGGACCCCCAACGCAGATCTGGGGCATTTCTCCAGCCATGACGATCGATCTGGATCGGAGGGAGTAAGGAGTATGTCTTGGAATCCGTGGGCTGGGGAGCCTGGGGGGACATGATATCTCCCTCTGCGGTAACTGCTAAGCTGACATCTAGCAGTGCTTGCATCGTGACTGTGAGTGAGTTATCTGCATCACATGGCTTTGGGACAGAGGCATCTCCATGCACCACACATGCTTGGCAGCACTTCCCAACAACAAGAGCCGTATTAGAAGCCACCAGTTTTCACAAAATGAAATGGAAGGAATACATTTTTCAAAAGATTCATTCATTTATTTGAAACCCAGAGAGAGGGGGGAAGAGATTGATCAATCTTCCAGCTACTGGTTCACTCTCCAGCCAGATCTGGCCCAGGCTAAGGCCAGGAGCCTAGAACTCCATCCTGGGCTCCCATACGCGTGATAGGAGCCCAAGTACTTGGGCCATCTTCAGCTACCTTCCTAAGTGTATTAGCAGGTGGTCACGGGAGAAAGGAAGTGTGGAATGGGCCAATGAGTTGCTGGACATCGGCAGGGGCAGAAGGAGGGTGAGATGTATTTGGAACCCATGGAGAGCAAGGACAAGGGGTCTAATGTGCGGGATGTGCCAGACACTAACTCCAGGGAAGTCATTCCTTAGTAAGTGTCAAGGCAGGGAGACCCTCCAACGACATTTAATTGCAACAGAGTACATTTAAATACACTAAGATGATTTCCCTTCAACGAGTTGTGACAATGTATACACCTGGGTAACCAACGCCACGGTGAGCATGTAGACCAGCTCTTGTCTCTCCCGGGACGATTCTTTCTATCCCATCTCACGGCGTCTCGTTGCATGGCTTGCTGCCTCCCCCAGCCCTGGACGCGGAGTCGAGGTTCAGAGCGCCAGGTCTGGAGTGGTGTGATGGGGTTGGCATGTGGGCGGATCCAACAGGCGCTAGCTGTCACCTTCTCTGTTCCAGTTTCGCGATCCGGAGTACGGAGAATGGTTTGGCTACCTGAACCAAGACGGAAAGGTCGCCCTTACCATTAAAGGGGGTCCTTTCAAAGGTGAGTGGGGGACAGTGGCGGGTCCGCAGGGGCTCGTGGCACCCACTTCACCTTCTGCCCTACCAACCTACCCACCTTCCTCTCCACGCAGGCTGCTTCCATGTGCCGCGGTGCCTAGCCATGTGCGAAGAGATGCTGGGTGCCCTGCTGAGCCGCCCCGCCCCCGATACCCTTCCCCCGACTGCTGTCCCTGCCCGCCAAAGCGCGGAATAAAACTGAGCCTGCTCCACTCGCTCGTGTGCGCGCCTCTGTGGGCTCGAGGATGGGTGGGTGGGGGGCGGCGCCCGCTGGGCCGCTGGGCTGCAGCGCTGGCACCCGCCTCGCCCGGGGAACGCCCAGGTCCGCCCCAGGCCCGCCCCGCGCGCTGACCAGCTCGGCCCATTGGCTCCTGGCGGGCGCTGGGCCGCCCCGCGGGCAGGCCCGCCCTATGCGCTCGGCTACCTTGCGCATTGGCCGAGCGGCCAGGAGGGAGGGTTCGGCGGCTGCGCACTTCCGGCCGGTGGCAGGGCCGCTTCACATCGCCTTTTCCGCCGCCACCCCCGCGATCCCGGCTCCACTCCCAGTCGCAGCACCGGTCGCAGGTCGGTCCCGGCAGGCCAAGCGTCGCTTCGGAGCGCAGCGGCAGCTGACTGCGCGTTCTCGGTCCCCTGGGACTCGACAGCTTCTCCGCCGTTATGAACATCCGCAATGCGAGGGTGAGGGGCCGGGACGGGAGGCTGTCTGCGCCGCGTGGGCGCCGGGCCGGGTGGCCGCGTGCGCATGCTCCCGAGGGGTCCAGTTGAGCCCGGCCGGTGGCCCTGCGCGCCTGCGGCCACTGTGCCTATGAAAATGCAGCAGCCCGAGGAGTAGTGCGCGGGAGCCGGAGGGCGCGGACCCCCCTGTTGGAAGATGTCGGGGCGCTCATTGGTGAAACAGTTTTGCACAGCGGCGTGGGCCGGGCCTCGTGCAAAGTCAGATGTTTCCAGCGCCTGCCTAGCCCAGAGGGATGGAGGTGGAGCCGGCAGCCGGGAAGCAGCGTTCTCAGCCGGGTGAGGCCTACTTAGTCGCCGCAACCCGGGACTGAGCGCACTCCGCTGCCCTGTTCCCCTGCAGCCCGAGGACCTGATGAACATGCAGCACTGTAACCTCCTCTGCCTGCCCGAGAACTACCAGATGAAATACTACTTCTACCATGGCCTCTCTTGGCCCCAGGTGGGCAGCGGTTGAGTTCGGGAGCCGGGGAGTCGAGGTGGAGGGCAACACAGTCCGAGTGGGAGCTCTGGGAGGCCAGGGAGGCCGCACGGGCAGGTGAGGGCAGCAGGGCCGAAGCAGAGGAGGCGCCTGAAGGGAGCCGGAGGTAGGAGTGGGATCCCAGCCGGCAGCGGGGAAACGGGGCTGCTGGGAGGATCCGAGCTGTCAGAGCGCTCCCGGCGTGGCCGACTGCTGCCTCCCGAAGGCAGCGGTGCGCGCCTTGCTGTCTGACTTCCTTTCCTCTGTGGCCAGCTCTCCTACATTGCTGAAGATGAGAATGGGAAGATTGTGGGATACGTCTTGGCCAAAATGTGAGTCACCAAGGAGGGAGAGAGAAACATGGTCTGGGGCTGCGCCCTGGACGGCTCGGGAGTCAACAGCACGTCTGGCCGCACATGCTGCTGGGGGTTCTTGAAGTGTTAGCTACTAGGCTTTCTTTTCTAGTGCAGTTAAAGTTCACCTTCACCGACAGACTGAGCCGAAGGTAGCTCCTCGCTGCTCCCCACCCCACCAGTGTCCTGTAGGGTAATTTTTTTAAAAAAGATTTATTTATTTATTTATTTATTTGAAATCAGAGTTACACAGAGAGAAAAGGAGAGGGAGAGGGAGAGAGAGAGAGAGAGAGAGAGAGAGAGGTCTTCTATCCTCTGGTTCACTCCCCAATTGGCTGTAACAGCAGGAGCTGTGCCGATCCCAAGCCAGGAGCCAGGAGCTTCTGGGTCTCCCACACAGGTGCAGGGGCCCAAGGACTTGGGCCATCTTCTACTGCTTTCCCAGGCCACAACAGAGAGCTGGATCGAACCTGGCAGAGACCTGGAGCAGCTGGGACTCAAAGTGGCGCCCATTTGGGATGCCAGCACCAGCTACACCACAGCGCCCACCCCGGCCCCTGTAGGGTACTCTGTTAACACATGATCGCCTAACACTGATACAGCATTGCTAACTGCACAGTTTTTCAGTCTCTGATTCCCACAAGTGCTGGGTGTTGGCTGTTACAGTATCACACGGATCCTCCTCTCCCCCAACCCTCAGCAGGTGCTCTCTGCAGAGTGGTGCCTCACAAGGCTGTATACTGTGCCCAACTATGTAACAGTCTGAGACTGGCTTTTCTCCTGTTGGCACTGTGTGTACCTGGTGGGCGCTGGGGGGCTTTGAAGCAGTGGGGGCTGGGGGGAGGTTCCAGCTGCCCCCATCACAGGTCTGGGGATGCTGGGGGGCCACCCTCACACCCACTATAAATGGATGCGGGGGCAGCTGTGTGTGCACCGGCCCCTTTCTAGCGGCTCTCTTTTCTCCTGTAGGGAAGAGGACCCCGATGATGTGCCACACGGACATATCACCTCACTGGTGCGTAGCCCCGCCCCAGGCTCTGGCGGTGGGGGTGGGGTGGGGAGCAGCCCCCAAGGTCCCAGCCCCTGTCCTCCTCCTCTCACCAGGCGGTGAAACGTTCCCACCGGCGCCTCGGCCTGGCTCAGAAGCTGATGGACCAGGCCTCTCGGGCCATGATCGAGAACTTCAACGCCAAATACGTCTCTCTGCATGTCAGGAAGAGGTGGATGCGGGGCGGGGGGAGCCGGGGGAGCGGGCGCGCCGGCAAGGGGCTCCCGGGGGGCCTTGGCTTTTGGAGGAGACTGGGGAAGTGCGCTGAGCGGGAAGGAGGGCCCGGGAGAGGGGTGGGACCTGGACGTGCTGTTGCTTCCCGGTGAGCCTGCAGCTCAGCAGTGCCTTGTTCCCCTGCAGCAACCGGGCCGCCCTGCACCTCTACTCCAACACCCTCAACTTTCAGTAAGTACGCCGACCGCCCCGGCTGCCTGCGGCGGCCTCGCGCTTGCTGGCGGAGAGGCTGGGTGGAGAGGGCACTTGCCTGCGGCAGCCGGCTCCACATGCGTGCTGGGTGGGGGAGGCCGGCCACAGGCAGGAGGCTGTTTAGTGAGCTTAGGAGTCGCCCTGTGGCCAGCATAGGGGAGGGAGCTGGGCACGCTCAGCTTCCCATCTGGGGGCAGGGGTGGAGAGGAGACACTCTCAACACCCAGCTGCAGGCAGGGACCTTTGGCCCGGAGAAGGCCCCTAGCTGGAACTGCGTGGCGGCTGAGTCAGCAGCTCCCACGTCCAGGCCGCTGCCCTGCCCGGGGCCGGGCCACCTCGGTGTGCACAGCCACCTCTCAGCGCCAGTGAGTGCCCAAGAGCAGGGAGAGGAAGCCAGCTCAGGCCTCCTGCTGACAAAGCAAGCACAGAGACATCCTTGGTGGCCAGGTGAGGGACGCTGTGCCGGGCAGGCCCCCAGGGCCGGGGAAGGCCTCGGGCGCTGCTTCCGGCCGGGCTGGAGAGAGCAGAGGGAAAGCTGGGTTGGAAACAGGGCCTCCCGCAAAGGCTTCTTGTGGGCTGGCCTTGCTGTCTCTGGGGAGGAGGTCGCGCCCCATGATTGGGTCTTCCTCTGCCCCCAGGATCAGTGAAGTAGAGCCCAAGTACTACGCAGACGGGGAAGACGCCTACGCGATGAAGCGGGACCTGACTCACATGGCCGAGGAGGTGAGTCCGGCCGCGGGGGTGGGACAGCAGACAGCAGGCCCCGTGCCCCTCGGCTTCCTGCCCTGTCGCGTGGGGAGGTGCTGTCTGGGATTCGAGAGCTTTCTAGAGGAAGTAGGAGCACCTGGGGATGGCCGTGGCCTCTGCATAAACTCCGGGTCCTAACTGTGGCTCCTCAGGGGGAGTTCGCACGGTGTGATCAGTCTGCTCTTGCTGAGAGGGGCCGGGCCGGGCCGGGCCGGGCCCCACCCAGTGCTGCAGACTTAGGATCTCTCTCCTCCATGTCCCCTGGCTCCTGGCGGCAGCTGCGGCGGCACCTGGAGCTGAAGGACAAGGGCCGGCACGTGGTGCTGGGCGCCATCGAGAACAAGGTGGAGAGCAAGGGCGGCTCGCTTCCCAGCTCGGGGGAGGCCTGCCGTGAGGAGAAGGGCCTGGGCGCTGAGGACAGCGGAGGGGACAGCAAGGACCTCAGCGAGGTCAGCGAGACCACCGAGAGCACCGACGTCAAGGACAGCTCGGAGGGCTCTGACTCGGCCTCCTAGAGCCTGCCCCGGCCCGCCGCCCCGCCTGGGGCTCCCCGAATAAACTTCACCGTGCTCCTGGGGGATCTGTGTGTGTGTGTGCGGGAGAGAAGCAGGGCGAGAAGGAGAGTGCTGAGCGCGTCTGGCGGTGCCTCTGCGTGCGCAGCAGCCTACCCAGTGGAACGCAAGAGCTCTCGGGCCTTCGGAGGTGAGACTGCTGTCTGGTGGCTTTCAGCAGCTTTGGGCCTGGGAAAGGGGGCCCTGCACTTCTGGGAGAGGCCTCATTAATGTTCCAGCCTGAGCTAGGAACCCAGCACAGAATGGAGGGACTCGCCTTGGTGGCCGCTGTCAAACCTTGGCTTCCTTCGCCGCCTCTGCTTGGTCGTCATCTTAAGGGTTAAGGTCCCCATGCTGCCTTCTGAAGCTATTCCTGAACCTGGGCCCTCATTTGAGACTAGCTCACAGGCTATGTTTAGTACAGACTAGACTCTCCAGCCCTTCAGTTTCCTCTCATTCACATTTTGGGTCCTGCCAAGTGCAGGTTTACATTCGGGTTCCCCCTGGATCCACGATTCCCCTAGGCTTTGACAAATGCATACACTCGCGTACTCGCCATTAGAGCTGCACGCACAATATAAACCTGCTGCTCCTTGCCGGCGGCACTCCGGAGCTGTCACTATACCTCCCGCCCCAGCTACAGCAGGTGGCACGCTGCCCCCCTGCTAGGTTGAATAATTCGCCACCCGATCCCATAGCTAGAGTCTTTGGCCCGTTCCTGACACGTGACCAACAACAGGCCGCGCCGAAAGCTGAAACTAGCGCGAGGGCGGGGGCAGACTGAGCAGCTGCGCCTGCGCAAATCCGCCGCTGGAGGAGGCTTCGTTCTGATTGGTTCAAACCGCGGACTTCCCTTTGTATGGTTCGGAGGCGGGAGCCGGTCCCGCCCTCGGCGCCCGGAGTCAGTCGCTTCCGGTTCGCAGGCCGCGACGGGCAGCGTTCCCAGGCTCCGGTTGGTTCGGCGGCGGCGGGGCGGGCGCGCATGCGCGCTGCGTCGGCCGCGCCCCGGCGCTGAGGGAAGCGAGCTCGCGCAGGCTCCCACTGCGTCCTGCACAGGTCCCTGTGCTAAGCCGCGGGGCTCTCACGGGCTCCGCACACCCAGTGCTTTCACTGCCCTACGTCCTTTGCTGCCCGTTGGGGCTCGGCCTCCGCCTTCAGCCCGGAGCAGTTGGGTTTCCCGGGAGGAGGTGGGAGCTGCGGAGGCCCTGGGGGGAGGGAGAAGGCAAGCCTCCGCCGGCCAGCCCTGACCGGCCTTGGGGCCCCGCTGCCTTCGCTGCCAGTGCGGCACCCGCCTCCTGGGGAGCGGCTGCCTCCAGGCCGACGAGCAGAGGGCGGCAGGCGAGCTCCGCCCCCCGCTCCCCCGCTCCGGAACCGCCTCTCCGCGGGCCTGCTGTGGGTCCCAGAGACTGAAGCAGCCCTGGCCCCCGAAGTCCCCAGTTCCAGGAGACTTGCTTTGTAGGAGAGTCGGGTGCAGCCGCACGGAGTCGGCGTCTGGGACCCTCTGCCTGACCCGTGCTCTCATGTAGTCCCAGCAGCCTCAGCGCTGGGCCACGCACGAAGGCGGACCGCGCCAACCCTGGGATGGCTGCTCGGCTGCGTGGGTTCTGCAGCCCTGGCCCTCACCTCGGCGGCTCTGGCTTTTCGGTTACTTGTGTGATCACAAGACGAGGAGGCTGTTTCCGTTCAAGCCCATCAATGCCAAACAGGAGTGAAACGCAGGGCTAGGCCCCCAGGTTTTAAAGCAGCAGCTGCATGAGGCAGGTTGAGGGTGTCTGTGCACTCAAAAGGACTCAGGAGCCCGTTCGGAAGCTCAGACCAGTTCAGCAGCCATTTCCTGTGGCTCGGGTGGAGGGACAAGGGGTCTTTTGTGTACTGGGCAGGCTCAGATGGAAGGTTAGGGGTCAGGTACAGTGTGCTGAGGCGGCCGTGCCATATATGAGCCTCTCCTGATGCTGGAGCGGGCCTGCGTGGGGGTGGCCTAACGTGCAGGCCGGCCTGCCTTGCTGGAGGGCCCCAACATTGGAACTTCTTTTAAGATTGATTTATGGGGCTGGCACTGTGGCGTAGAGGGTAAAGCTGCCGCCTGCAGTGCCTGTTGGAGTGAGTCCCGACTGCTCCACTTCCCATCCAGCTCTCTGTTGTGGCCTGGGAAAGCAGTGGAGGATGGCCCAAGTGCTTGGGCCCCTGCACCACGTGGGAGACCTGGAAGAAGCTCCTGGCTTCAGATCAGCACAGCTCCAGCTGTTGCGGCCAATTAGGGAGTGAAGCAGCGGATGGAAGACCTCTCTCTCTCTACCTCTCCTCTCTCTCTATGTAATCTGACTTTCAAATAAATCTTTATAAAAATAGATTTATTTATTTATTTGAAAGGCAGAGTTACAGAGGCAGAGAGAGAGAGAGGTCTCCCATCTGCACGTCCACTCTCCAGATGGCCTCAAGAGCCAGAGCTGGGCCGATCCAAAGCCAGGAGCCAGGAGCTTCTTCCGGATCTCCCATGTGGGTGCAGGGGTCCAAGGGCTTGGGCCATCTTCCACTGCCTTCGCAGGCCATAGCAGAGAGCTGGATTGGAAGTGGAGCAGCTGGGACTTGAACTGGCGCCCATATGGGATGCCGGCACTGCGAGTGGCGGCTTGACCCGCTACGCC
This sequence comes from Sylvilagus floridanus, assembly GCA_949820135.1. Classification (NCBI taxonomy): domain Eukaryota; kingdom Metazoa; phylum Chordata; class Mammalia; order Lagomorpha; family Leporidae; genus Sylvilagus; species Sylvilagus floridanus. Next base: position 1,913,217 of record OX463223.1, read on the forward strand.
ACAGGCCCAGCCCCAGCACTTCTTTTTAAGAAATTAATTATTTTAATTTTGTTTGAAAGGCAGAGACGCACAGGGAGAGGTATCTTCCATCTGCTGGTTCACTCCCCAAGTGTCCACAACAGCCTGCACTGGGGCTGGCCAAAGCCAGAAGCCTGGAGCTCCATCTGGGTCTCTCCCGTGGGTGCAGGGACTCATCTACTCGAGGGTGCACGTGAGCAGGGAGATCCAGGCACTGCTACTGGGCGCAGGCATCTTACCTGCTGGGCCGAACGCCTGTCCCAACGCTGCTACATCTGACGCCAGTTGCTGGAAGTCCAAGTCCTGGACGCCTGCAGGACTCCCAGGCTTTGCAGCTCAAAGCTCCGTGGACACGTGGCAGCGGTGCAGAGACGGGCCTCGGTACTGGGGCTGGGAGGACAGGCAGCGAGGGAGTGTGTCCTCTTCAGGCTGACGGCGCAAGGCGGCAGATCTTGTGCAGCCTTCCTGATGCCCACTCGTGGAGCTCAGCAGCATCTAGTGCTGCGGGCCTGCCTCCCTGGGCACCCTCTGAAATGACAGGGCTTCCTCCACCAAACTGAAGACAGTTGTCTTGTGTGGCTTGTCACCCACCGCCTACCTTCCGTCTCTCCAGTTGACTGGAGAAAAGCTGCTGCCCTGTGGCTCCCAGTTGGCGGACAGAGTTGAAAGGCAACCCCACTGCGCTGGACGAGGGCGGCCCTAAGAGTTGCCCCAGGCTAGCTCTGAGGGGACTACCCCCCCACTGCGCTGGACGAGGGCGGCCCTAGGAGTTGCCCCAGGCTAGCTCTGAGGGGACTACCCCCCCACTGCGCTGGACGAGGGCGGCCCTAAGAGTTGCCCCAGGCTAGCTCTGAGGGGACTACCCCCCCACTGCGCTGGACGAGGGCGGCCCTAAGAGTTGCCCCAGGCTAGCTCTGAGGGGACTGCCCCCACACTGCGCTGGACGAGGGCGGCCCTAGGAGTTGCCCCAGGCTAGCTCTGAGGGGACTGCCCCCCCCACTGCGCTGGACGAGGGCGGCCCTAGGAGTTGCCCCAGGCTAGCTCTGAGGGGACTGCCCCCACACTGCGCTGGACGAGGGCGGCCCTAGGAGTTGCCCCAGGCTAGCTCTGAGGGGACTACCCCCACACTGCGCTGGACGAGGGCGGCCCTAGGAGTTGCCCCAGGCTAGCTCTGAGGGGACTACCCCCACACTGTGCTGGACGAGGGCGGCCCTAAGAGTTGCCCCAGGCTAGCTCTGAGGGGACAACCCCCACACTGTGCTGGACGAGGGCGGCCCTAAGAGTTGCCCCAGGCTAGCTCTGAGGGGACTACCCCCACCCCAGGCCCAGCGCAGGGCAGAGGAGCTGGAGGAGCCTCTTCCGGCAGCAGGAAGTGGTAACCACCTATGAGGAAATGAGGCTCGTTCCTCCCGATGGGGTAGAACAGAAGGGGAACCAGAGCTGAACCCCACTGCCTCCCCTGCCCCAGGGCCTGGAGGGAAACGAGGGGGGAGCATTCCCACTCCAGCTCAGGGCTGTGACCTGGGAACAGAGGGCCCCATCTGGTGTCCTGGGAGGCTGGGGAGAGAGGGCTGCGGCTGGGGAGTCCCCGGTGTGGAGCAGCTGCCCACCGGAGGTAATGGGGGGACGCCAACAGGGGGGCCCAACTGGGGCTCTCCCTCTGGTCCTGCCCTCTTGGCGGCTGGGCTGGGGACACAGGCAGCCCAGGTGCCGCGCAGGGGGCGGGGCAATAAGACCCGGGAGTAGTGGGTTTGAGAGGGGCAGTACCAGGCCCCGACCGCCCCGCCCCGTCCCGTCGGGGGCCTCGCTGGGGGCGGGGCGGCGCGGGGCGGAGCCGTGCGGGGTGCTGGTCGCAGCGCCCCAGGTCCCAGCGCCCGGCCTGCTCGTGGCCGCGTGGGAGCAGCGGGGCTCGACGGCACTGCCGCCTGGCCCTCATGGCCGCACACGGAAAGCTGCGGAGGGAGCGGGGACCGCAGGCCGAGTATGAGACGCAAATCAAAGGTGAGAGGGCGCCGGGTGCTCCTGACCTGGTTCTCTGTGGAGACCCCAGAGGTCGTGGGAGAGTTGGAAGCGGCTCGCCCGCTCAGCCTTCGGACTCTGCTCTTTGCCAGCGACCTGTGGAGGTGGGTGGAGGAAGGAGCCCGAAGCCCCTGCTGGCTTCCTGGCGCCCGCGAATCTCCCTTCCTCCCTGCCCCGTCTCTGCGCTGCTTGGGTCTCCCTCTTCCTCGCTTGATCGCTTGATCGCTTTGACTTTGCTGGGGGGTGGGAGAGACGCTCAGGGAGTGGAGGGAGCCGGCTGCTCATCCTCTCAGCACTGTAGTCCCCTCCCTGGGGCACGAAGGTGACTCGGGAGGGACAGCCACTGTCTCTGGGTCAAGCCGATGTAGTGAGTCTTAGCTTGAGAGACTGAACAGGGTGACTTCGCTGCAACCTTCAGAAATGAGACGTCTTTTGGCTCTGGTAAACACCCTTGTGCAAATCACATGCAAATGAGCTTTGCAAATCGTCAGCCGGTAGCTTCTGCCAGTCTTATTCCGGGCCAGGGCACTCTTGGGAAGGAAAAGAGGCAGCATCTGAGGGCCCTAGTGCCTTCAGCCGCCTGTCCCCTTTGTCACTGTCACTCGCTCCGTTTGCCGGATGATGGAGGTGCGGGTTCCGATGTAATTATCCAATGCCAGCATCTACACCCAAGGGTGCCCCAGTGCCTCCCTCTGTTGTGCAGAGTTCGCTCAGGTGGCTGCAGCTCTCCAAACACCACGAAGCTGAAGTGCTTTGAGAACTCGGATCAGCCCATACGGATCAGATAACTGACCCTGCGATTTCGGGGTTTGGAGGAAGACTGTCTTCAGATGTCCGTTCCTCGCTTGCTCTGGCTCTCTGACATTCTCAGCTTCTGTTTCCCACCCGCCCCTACTGCGCTAGGAAAACAGGGGGACTGGCTCGACTCCCTAATTTCTGAAAGGTCAGCACAGTCACGCTTGGAGAGGCCATCTTCTCATTCGCTTCGCTTGTCAGCAGAAGTGAGAGCGAGTGCCATGCTCACAGGAAGTGTGCTGGGGCCTCAGGCCCAGCTCTGCAAGTCAAGCACACGGGTTCTCTGCTTCCTTTTGCCACACGTTTGTGTGCATGTGTTGTGTGTGACCCAGGCCCTGGGAACACGCTGCGGAGCCAGGGGCACCCAGGTCCTGCCCTGAAGTGACTCACGCGGGTCAAGGAAGGGCGCTCGGGCCCTCTGCGGTGAGGGTGTCCCTTAGTGCTGGAGGCAAGGGGGCAGCGAAGGAGAAACAGCGCCGTGGGCCGCCGCTCCACTCAGTTCCAGTCCCTAGTAATGCATGCCCAGGGTTAGGACATGCGTGTGCCAGGAGCGCCGGGCAGGCTCCAGAGAGCGAAGCCCCCACATGCTCCTCTGACTCCCTAGGGCTCAGTCTCTGGAGGCCAGCCTTGGGTGGACCATGTGGCTCCTTCCCTGTCTTAGCCTAGGTGTCCTGGGCTCTGCCCTGGCCCGAGTTCATTTCACCATAGGGAGGCGCTCCCAGCCGAGGCTCGCATTTACCCAGCCTGGCCCCTCAGTGGAAAGACACGGTTCCTCTTCAGGAATTCTGGGAAAAGGCTTAGGATCGTGGTGCCTGGGCCCCTCACCGAGCTAGCCCACTGTGGGTGGAGGGGCCGAGGGCTGGGCGATGCATTCAGCCAGGTGTCGGGGGCCTGGAGTCAGCGCGAGAGGGCAACCCCACCGAAAGCTGGGGTGCTGAGAATAGAGGCGTCCTCCACCGGGAGATCCTGGGAAGTGCACTGCAGGGCAGGGGAGCCATCCAGTGGCGCTGAGCTGTTCGCGGCGGCTCCCAGTCTCAGTCCCTGCTGCTTCTGGCCCGCACTAGTTCAGTGGCTGTCACCTGGGCTCCGTGCGGCCCTGGAGATGAAGCCGGCTCACATGACCACACTCTGTGGCTCCCATGTCACTTGGAATCCATCACTGGGAGGCCTCCCCGCACCATAGGCGTGAGGCCATCTGTCCTGCCCCTTCTTGGACTCCCCTGTACTGACCCCACTCCCACCGTGCCTTGCGTGTCTGTCTTAGCTCCCACTGCTCTTGGACATTTTGGTATATGCGTGCCCAGTTGCCATCTGTCCTCCCATTTTGGTCCCAGCTCTGGGAGGGCAGGCATTGGGCCAGCCCTCTCCAACCCTGTCTCAAATGTGCCTGCCCCAGTGTCTCCAGCGGGTTGCTTAAGTCACTCGCTCAAGCACTTTGCTTTAGGTCTGTGTGTGGGGGGGGGAGCGGTGTTGCCAAATCGTGTGAGCGATAAGGTATCAGAAGGCCCATGGTGGTGTGGGGCCCTGGGTGTGGCTCTCCCCTTGGGGTGGGTGGGCGACTGGGAGCAGGAACTGGGGAGCAGAGACACAGCCAGCCCCGCACCGTCCATTGACCTACCCAAGCTGATCAGCTCCTGCTGCCCCCACCCCCCCACCGCTCTCACCGCAGGGCTGCCTTTCCCTGGGGCTAAAGGGCAGCACTCCTGGCCACTGAGGTCGTGAGTTCAGCGCAGGCTGTGCGCCAGGCTCCTGGGAGCCCAGGGGGAAGGAAGTGGCAGGGGAACCAGGGAGGGCCAAGAAGCCCAGCTGCAAGGCGCCCAGGGCGGCCCTGTGGTCCCCGGTCGTGAACAGCTCCGGGCGGGGCTTTGCCCAGCTCTGCCCTCCTCCTTCCCCTGCCTCTTCAACCAGGAGGGTCTGGCCATTGTCCTTCAGCCCCAGCGCCACGGACACTTCCCCAGGAGCCTTCTCTGAGCCCAGACCTGTCTCGCCCCAGCCCTTAGCCGGGGCCAGCACGTGGAGCCTGGGCTGTGGGCAGGGCAGGGTCCACACCTCCCTGCCTCTCCCACCCTGCGCTGGTGTTCTGGCCTGGACCACGAGCCCGTGCTCCTCTGCAGAGATGCGCGGGCAGCTGAGTGAGCAGCTGCGCTGCCTGGAGCTGCAGGGCGAGCTTCGGCGGGAGCTGCTGCAGGAGCTGGCCGAGTTCATGCGTCGCCGCGCCGAGGTGGAGCTCGAGTACTCCCGAGGCCTGGAGAAGTTGGCAGAGCGCTTCTCCAGCCGCGGGGGCCGCCTCGGGGGCAGCAGCCGGGAGCACCAAAGCTTCCGGTAGGTAGCGCAGTGGGCGGGCGCCAGTGCGTGGCCCGGGGCCCGGAGCCCCGTGGCCTGGCCTGAGTGCCCCTCTGCTCCCAGGAAGGAGCCTTCCCTCTTGTCACCCTTGCATTGCTGGGCCGTGTTGCTGCAGCACACGCGGCAGCAGAGCCGGGAGAGTGCAGCCCTCAGCGAGGCATTAGCCGGGCCCTCGGCCCAGCGCCTGAGCCACATCGCGGAGGACGTGGGACGCATCGTGCGGAAGGTAAGGCTCTTGTCCTGGGCTGTGGGAGCGTGGGAAGCCTTGGGATCTAGTGAGGGCAGCTGATGGGGGCTCAGGCTGTGGGCGCTACAGCTCGGAGGGAGGCCAGGCGGGCGTCGCACCTGCCTGGCCCGGGCCGGCGGGCACCCCAGGAGCTGGCCGCCGTGCCGCTCACACTCCCGTCTGCCTCTAGAGTAAGGACCTGGTGCAGCAGCTGCAGGAGGAGCTCCTGGAGGTGGTGTCAGAGCTGCAGACGGTGAGGACTGGCCAGGGAGAGGGCTGCCCCAGGACCCCGTGGAGCAGCACCAACCAGAGCAGGGCAAGAACGCTCCACACCATCCCATTCCCCACCTTGGGCTCCAGGGGAGACCAGGGTGTAGTGTAGGGGACCTGCTGTGGCCACACAGCTGTACGCTAAGCTCGCGTGGGGTCGTGTGGGTGCCAGGTCCCAGTGCCACATGGGCCGCGAGTTGGGGGAGGGGGCGAGGGCTGGCTGCGGTCATGGCCTTCAGCAGAGCTGCCTGGCCTTGGCCTCTTTGCAGGCCAAGAAGACCTACCACGCGTACCACGTGGAGAGCGTGAACGCCGAGGCCAAGCTCCGAGAAGCTGAGCGACAAGAGGAGAAGCGGGCCGGCCGCAGTGGCCCCGCTGTCCCCGCTGTCGCCGCCACGGAGGCAGGGCCCCTCCGCAGGAGCTCTGTGAAGAAGGGCGGGCGGCTGGTGGAAAAGGTGGGCCCACAGGGCTCCTGCCCTTCGTCCCTGCCCTCAGCTTTCCCCTGGCCTACGGGGTGCACAGGAAGGGAGCAGAACCACAGACCTCCAGTAGGGGGCGGGCCTTGGCCTGCTCAGCACTGCTGCCTCTGGAGGGTTCTTCCAGTGAGGGACGGTGGTGGAGGACTGTGCCGGAAGGCCTGAGGCACAGAGCTGGAGGAGAGTCCTTGAGCCCAGGGCAGCCATTGTCGTCGCCTCTCCCTTCTCCCGGAGCCTGCCTTTCCCTTGCTCAAGGACTGGAGGTGGCGGTGAAGAGCTGGGGCGTGGCCAGGCACGCGGCGGGGCTGCCTGGGCCGCTGGTGGAGAGGGCGGAGGCGGGGCGGAGGCTGAGCGCATCATTCTTGTGCACTTCGTTGTCCCGAGCAGCGTCACGCCAAGTTCTTGGAGCACAAACTCCAGTGCACAAAGGCACGGAATGAATACCTGCTGAGCCTGGCCAGCGTCAATGCTGCCGTCAGCAACTACTACCTGCGCGACATCTTGGACCTCATGGACGTGAGTCCTGGGTGGGTGGGCAGCGGCCCCTGGCGCCAGCGACCCAGGGCGTGCCGCAGCCACCGAGTGTCTCCTTGCCTCTCCGCAGTGCTGTGACACAGGCTTCCACTTGGCCCTGGGGCAGGCGCTCCGGAGCTACGTGGCTGCTGAGAGCCGCACCCAGGCCTCTCACACGCAGGGCCTGTGCAGCCTGGAAGAGGCCCTGGAGGCCCTGGATCCCCCGGGGGACAAGGCCAAGGTGCTTGAGGTGCATGCGACGGCCTTCTGCCCCCCGCTGCGTTTTGACTACCAGCCCCACGAGGGCGATGAGGTGAGGCACAGTGCAGGGGGCTCGGCAGGGTCTGGTCTTCTCTAGCTGCGCGGGGGAATGCAAACCGCAAACCGCGGGGCGCAGCCCCTGCTCCCAAGGTCTCGGGCCGGTCGGCTCCCTAGAGAGGTTGCCCCAGCTCCGAGGCACCATATGCTCCTGTGTGTTTGAAATTTTTCCGCTTGCAAATTTGGAAGGAAGTAAGCCCACACAAGCAGCGTGAGGAAGCGACACCTTCGGCTTGGTCCCGGCATGCGTGGGCCGCCGTAGCGGCTGACTTGGCGCTTGAGTTACTTTTCCCCTGAAGTCGGATGGCGGCGTTCCTGAGGGCTCACATGGCGCTGCCGTGGACTTTGGGGCCCAGACCCCACAGGCAGCCTCACGCCGCCCCCTCGTCCTTTTTCGCCATGCAGTCACCTCCGACTTTGGGGACACACGAACATCCCGCGTTGACACTCTGCTGACAGCAGAGCCTGGTCACGGCTGGGCCCTGTCCCGCCTTTGCCTAGGGCTCTGCGGCTGCCCTTGCCCGTGGCTCCCCCTTCGTAGGGCCCTCTCTCTGCTGGGTGCCACATCTGCATTGTTTCTGCTTTCTTCCCCTGGACTCGGCGGGCGCCTGCGCCAGTGGTGTCTGGACTTGGTGTATCTGGGGATGTCCCTGCTCCCCGCCTGCCACTGACTGGTGCTTGGGCCAGGCGTAGAATTCGGGCTGCAATCCGTTTCCCTGCGGGAGGTTGCAGGTAGTCTGGGCGTCTCGTGTGACATCTTTCTCCCCAGAGCTTCTGTCCCTTGTTGGAAAGATTTTAGGAGGCTCTGCGCACAGCACCAGCTCGCAGCCCCGGCCCCGGCTTGCTGCTGTGTGTCTCTGTGAGCACCACTCCTCTAGGTGGACCGCGACGTGACTTGTCCCGCTGTGCCTGCCTAGTCTCACTGAGCAGCCTGTGCTCGCGGGTCCTCCCCGTGGGCACACGGGTCTGAATGTCCTCCCTACCCCTGTGACTACCCCCTGCTGCCGCTTGCTCTATGCCTTCATAGTGGGTGGGACTGGGGGAGCCCGGAGCAGCAGGCACATGAGCCGCCTGCACATAACACAGTCCTCACTCCCTAGGTGTCATTCTATTTGATTTGTTCAAAAGATTGATTTATTTGAAAGGCAGAGTGATGGGGGGGGATCTTCCATCCACTGGTTCACTCTGGCTGCAATGGCCAGAGCTGGGCCAATCTGAAGCTAGGAGCCAGAAGCTTCTTCTGAATCTCCCACGTGGGTGGCAGGGGCCCAAGCCCTTGAGTCATCTTCCTCTGCCTTCTCAGTACATTAGCAGTGAGATGGATCCGAAGTGGAGCAGTGAAGATTTGAACTGGCACCCATATGGGATGCCGGTACTGCAGGTGGCGGCTTAAGCTGCTATGCCACAATGCTGGCCCCTATGTTTAACTTAAAAATTTATTTGTTCATTTTGAAAGGTAGAGTTACATAGAGGCAGAGTCAGGGAGAGAGAGAGAGACAGACAGACAGAGAGATAGAGGTCAGTCTTCCATTTGCTGGTTCACTCTCCAAATGGCCACAACAGCCAGAGCTGGCTCGATCCAAAGCCAGTAGCCAAAGGCTTCTTCTGGGTCTCCCACATGGGTGTGGGGGCCCAAACACTTGGGCCATCTTCTCCTGCTTTCCCAGGCCATAGCAGAGAGCTGGATTGGAAATGGAGCAGCCGGGACTCGAACTGGTGCCCATTGGGATGCCGGCACTGCAGGCGGCGGCTTTACCCGCTACGCCATGGGGCTGCCCCCCCATAGGGGCCAGCTTTACAGTGTCTGAATGTTGTAGATACTTACACATCTGGAAGAGTGGACTCGGTGGGCATTGTGTGGGTTAAGTGTCTGCTTCGGATGCCTTTAGCCCATATCTGAATGCTCATTTGAGTCCCGGCTGCTCCACTTCTGATCCAGCTCCCGGCTAATGCACCTGGGAAAAGCAGCAGAAGATGCCCAAGTGCTCGGGCCCTTGCACCCACATGGGGAGACTCGCATGGAGTTCCTGGCTCCTGGCTTCAGCCTGGCCCAGCCCTGGGTCTTGTGGCCATCTGGGGAGTGAACCAGTGGATGAAAGATCCATGTCTCATCACTCTGCCTTTCAAATCAATCAATCAATTAGCTAATAGTTTTATACACCAGAAAATAGCAGCAGCAGCAGCAGCAGCGGGCTCCTCACTGCCTGCGGCGTGCCCCCCCCCCCCCCCATCAGCGCTGCCCAGGGCGCAGGCTGCTCTCTGCGTGCCGGTCCTCATGTCCCCTGCGTCCTCTCTCTGCCTGGGCGCGGTCTCCTGGGGCTCACAGCCCAGCCCTCCTCAGCAGTCTTTGTTTTCCAGAAGCAGCTTTGTTGAGATGGAGCTCACACGCCAGGCAGGTCGGCTGTGAGCATTCAGCCGCGCTGTCGGCATCCCAGCGTGGCCACGCCCCCCACGCCCGGCCCCTGGCGTGCGCGCCTCTGCGGCGTTTTCTCCGCACGTTTGCTCCCGGAGATGGCTGCGTACACGGTGTGGGCTTTCGTGTCTGGCTCCGTTCACTGAGCATAATGTTTTCAAGGTCCGTCCATGTTTTCGCATGGACTGGTGCTGCCTTCCCCTTTCAGCGAATTCTTTTATTATTTTTAAAAGGTTTATTTTTTTAAGGCACAGTGACAGGGAGAGAAGGAGAAACAGAGGGACACACACACCCCTTCCACCTGCTGGTTCAGTCCCCAAATGGCTGCAATAGCTGGGGTGGGCCAGACTGAAGCCAAGAGGCTGGAACTCCATCCGGGTCTCTCTCTCTCTTATAAATAATTAAATCACTCTGTACTTGAAAGGCAGAGAGAGACAGAGAGCACTAGAGATAAATGTCTTCCATCTAGTGGTTCACTCCACGTACCTGCAGCAGCCAGAGCTGAGCCAGATCAGAGCCGAGGAGCCAGGAACCGCATCAGGATCGCCCAAGTGCGTGGCAGGGGCCCAAGCACTTGAATCACCACCTGCTGGTTCCCAGGTTGAGCATTAGTGTGCCACGTGCCTGCTGCATTTTTTTTTTAACGATTCATTTATTTATTTGAAAGTCAGAGTTACACAGAGAGAGGAGGGGGAGGGGGAGAGAGAGAAAGAGAGAGAGAGGTCTTCCATCCCCTGGTTCATTCCCCAGTTAGCCGCAATGGCCAGAGCTGCACCGATCCAAAGCCAGGAGCCAGGAGCCAGGAGCTTCTTCCAGGTCTCCCACATGGCTGCAGGGGCCCAAGGCCTTGGGCCATCTTCCACTGCTTTCCCAGGCCTCAGGAGAGAGCTGGATCGGAAATGGAGCAGCCGGGATTTGAACCGGGGCCCATATGAGATGCCGGCGCTGCAGGTGGTGGCTTTACCTGCCACGGCACAGCGCCGGCCCCTGCCTCATTCCTTTGCATGGCCGAACATGATCCCATTGCGTGGGCAGCCGCACATGCTTCTGCATTCGTCCGTTGGGGACTCTTTGGCTTGTTTGTACCTATGGGCTGTCAGGAGGAACGCTGCTGTGACGTTTGCTGCCAAGTCTTGGTACGGACATGCGTGTTCAGTTCCCTAGGGAGATACCTAGCCATGGGACCGGGTGGCTCCCTCCAGCCCAGGTGGGCCCTCAGCCCCCTGCACACTGCCCCCTGCAGGTGGCTGAGATCCAGGTGGAGCTGGAGCTGAGGGACGAGCTTCTGCCCAGAGCCCAGAATATCCGGAACCGCCTGGACCGGCAGGCGGTGGAGACCGAGGAGGTAGGCGGCCTGGCTCAGGGAGGGGCCGGGGAGTGGCGGCCGTGGCCGTGGCCGCCTCTTCCTGCGTCTGCTGAGTTGGGCTTCGTGTCGCCTCCCCAGGTGAACAAGACATTGAAGGCGACACTGCAGGCGCTGCTGGAGGTGGTGGCGTCAGATGACGGGGACACGCTGGACTCCTTCCAGGCCAGCCCCTCCACTGAGTCCCTCAAGTCCACCAGCTCCGACCCCGGAGCTCGGCAGCTGGGCCGGAGGCGGGGCCAGCAGCAGGAGACAGAGAGCTTCTACATCACGGTGGGGGGCTGCCTGGGAGGCAGTGGGGGGCGGTGCCCGAGGTCTTAGGCGGGGCTAAAGCTGTGACTTCTCGGGCTTCCTAGAAACTCCAGGAGTACCTGAGCGGGCGGAGCGTCCTTGCCAAGCTGCAGGCCAAGCACGAGAAGCTACAGGAGGCCATCCAGCGAGGTGCGCTTGCGCTCCCTCCTCCTGGCCCCTCTGCAGCCCTTGGCGCTGCTCTTCCCTAAGCCCTCAGGTCGTGCCTGTCTCTCTGGGGTGCACCGAAGACCCCAGCCTTCCACAGACCGCTGTCTCTTCCCCACAGGTGCCAAGGAGCAGGCGATGTCTCGGTGAGTGCTTCAGGGGCCCAGGCTCTGCTGCCTGTTCCCCCCGGCCTGGGTGTCCACTGGCCCAATGGCTTCGGACACCACTAGAGAGGTCCGGGGCTGTTCGGCTGGGCTGGGAGCTGGGGCATCCTCTTCTGTGTGCCCACTCTCCTCCGGTCCATCTTCCATCCACTACAGAACCCAATACACGCAGAGAAAGTTCCAGAAGAGCCGCCAGCCTCGCCCCAGTTCCCAGTATAACCACAGACTCTTTGGGGGAGACATGCAGAAGTTTATCCAGGTACTGGCTTGGCCTGGGGCTTGCCCCTTCAGCTCTTTCTCCAGCCCTGGGCCACCTCTGTGGCGGGCGCGGCTGCCTGAGTCCAGCATCCCGTGTTCCCAGCCTTCCCTGAGTTTGATTGCATTCTGCGTTCCAGCAGCAAACGATTTGCCAATAAACTCTAAGTCACTACCCCCAAATAGCATCAGCCCTAGCAGGCAGCTAGGAGGGCTCTCGCACACTGCAGGGCTGGACACGCTTTGCCAGTGGCCAAGCAGATGCTCTCTCTGTCCCCAGAGCTCAGGCCAGCCCGTCCCCCTGGTGGTGGAGAGCTGTATCCGCTTCATTAACCTCAACGGTAAGAGCGGCTGCCCCGTACCAGCACCTCACACCTGGCACCTGGTGCGGGGCGGGGCCGGCCCTGGAGGCAGTTGGGAGGGGCCTGGGTGGGCTCATCGTCTCCTCCCCCTCCGCAGGCCTGCAGCACGAGGGCATCTTCCGGGTGTCGGGAGCCCAGCCCCGGGTCTCAGAGATCCGCGATGCCTTCGAGAGAGGTGGGGACAGGCAGGTTGGGTGGGAGTGGAGGCGGGGGCGGAGCAGGTGCGCCTGGGCTCAGCCGTGAGCGGCGCCCGCAGGGGAGGACCCGCTGGTGGAAGGCTGCACGATGCACGACCTGGACTCCGTGGCTGGGGTGCTGAAGCTCTACTTCCGGAGCCTGGAGCCCCCCCTCTTCCCTCTGGACCTGTTTCACGAGCTTCTGGCTTCTGCAGGTGAGGCGGGGGCCTGGCCGGCTGGGTGGGAGGGCTGCTCCGCGGTGCCTGCGGCCCCACTCACCTGGCTGTCGTGGGTGGCGGCGCGTGTGTGTCCCGGGGTCGCAGAGCTGGAGGCCGTGGCCGAGCGGGTGCAGTCCGTGAGCCACCTGCTGGCCAAGCTGCCGGCGCCGGTGCTGGTGGTCCTGCGCTACCTCTTCAGCTTCCTCAACCAGTGAGTGTCCTGGGGCCAGGCGCGTGCCAGAGCGGCTGGAGGGGACGCTGCCGGGAGCTCTTCCCCTGTGACCCGCGTGTCGCCCCGCCCCGCCCAGCCTGGCCCAGTACAGTGACGAGAACATGATGGACCCCTACAACCTGGCCGTGTGCTTCGGGCCCACGCTGCTGCCCGTACCTGCGGGCCAGGACCCTGTGGCCTTGCAGGGCCGCCTCAACCAGCTGGTGCAGACCCTCATCGTGCAGCCGTCCAAGGTGTTCCCGCCCGCAGCCGTGCTGCCGGGCCCCGTGTACGAGAAGTGCATGGCGCCGCCCTCCGCCGGCTGCCTGGGGTATGTGCCCGTGGCGGGGGTGGGGAGCAGAGGAGGGAGCCCGCCTAACTGCCTCCCTCTGCTCCCCACCCTAGGGACGTGCAGCTGGAGGGCCTGGCGGGGGAGAACGAGCCAGAGGAGGCTGAGGGACTGGCAGGCACGCCCCCCTCCGTCCCCGCCCTGGGGGCCTCCCTGGTGCCGTCCTCGGACCAGGGGACCGTCATGGAGGCTGTGGCCTGCTTCGCCTACACGGGCCGCACGGCACACGAGCTCACGTTCCAGCGCGGGGACGTGCTGCGGCTGCACACACGGGCCTCGCCTGACTGGTGGCGGGGTGAGCTGGGCGGCGTGCGGGGCCTCATTCCACACAAGTACATCACGTTGCCCGCGGGGTGAGTGAGCTGGGTCCCCGGCCGGGGGTGCTGGAGGTCCAGGCAGAGCCCGCGAATCGCCATTTCTCACCACCAAAGACAGCAGCCGTGGGGGCCACAGGCTGCCCCCACAGGGCCAGGCCGGAAGCGGCTGGGCTCAGGCATCAGCCGCAAGGGGCTGGGAGGCGTTTTCAGACGAGGGACGTGGAAAAAGGGCCAGGGCCGAATGCAGCCCTAGAGGAGCCTGGGGGTGGGGGAACCCACAGGGGCCACCTCTTTGCCTTGGCCACCCCGGGATGGGAGAGGCCACTGCTGGTTTAGCTCAGGGACTTCCTGGGCCCTCACCGGGCTCACTGTCCGTGCCCTGCAGGCCAGAACCAGGCACCCCACCGGAGACCGTGGGCCCGTCTGGGCGCAGACGACACTGCGTGCTCCCCACGTCCCCGGAGCGGCCAGTGGAGGTGGACAAGGTGAGAGCTGGGACAGGCTGTGTGGCAGGTGGCAGGCCCTCTCCCGGGGTCAGGGTCTCTGCTTCCCCTCGTGATCTAACTCCTCCCCTCTGGGGTTCCCATCTCCACCCTCATCGTCCTCCAGACAAGGGGGCAGGCGGGCGAAGTGGTTAGGGTGTGTGTGTGTGTGTGTGTGTGTGCGCGCTGCGCGCGTGCACGCGCGCGTGTGGTAGGAAACACAAGGCCCTCGGCCTGGTGGGACGTGGGGCGTGCACACTGTGGCGCGGGGAGGCAGCAGGGTTGGGCCCAGGCTGTCGTGACGGTCGCGAACAACGGGCTCTGGGCAGACTTGAAGGCTGGCATCGAGAGCCGAGCTAGGTGACAGGCAGTGACGCGGCAGGTGCTTGGCACACCAGGGAGGAGGAGGAGGACAGATGGCAGGAGGCAGGAGGCAGGAGGCAGGAAGGGCTGGCTGGGGAGCCGGGTGGGGCGGCAGCAGCTCTCGCAGGGGCAGAGCTGCCGGCAGCCCCAGCCAGGCGCACAGCCCTGCGAGGCCGCACGCCCTGCTCCGCCCGGTGGGTCCTGCGAGTGCGATGCACCGAACAGGGAGGCCATGAAGACGGTGGGGACCTGCGGGGGCAGGGGCCAGGTGTGCGGGGTGGGGGCAGCGGGGGAACCCCAGGGGGCCTTGACCTTGCAGTTCCCAGCGTGCTGGGGCTCCCACAGCTAGAGGTTGAAGACTTGCAGTCTGAGCCAGCGAGAGAGAGAGAGGATGGGGGCTCAGCCCTGGGGACCCCTCCTGCAGGGGCACTGCTGTCCCTGCAGCAGGCTGTGGCAGCAGGGACTTGGGTTCGGGGCGGGAAGCGCTCAGTGCGGGCGTGCGCAGGGGAGGGACGGGGGGGGGGGGGCTGGCCGGACGCCCCTCTGCGTCTTTCTTCTCCACCAGGCTGTGGCGCAGCACATGGAGTCCGTGTTTCAGGAGCTCTTGGGGAAGACAGCGGCGGCCACCTTGTCCGGTCCTGGCGCCCGCAGCCGCCTAGGCAGGAGCAGAGGCTGCTCCCGTGGCCCCGGGGCCGCGACCGCCTCCTCAGAGTCCCAGCCCCAGGGCCCGGACTCCATCTTCAAGCCACACTGAGCTGCTGGCCAGGCTCCTCCACAGGCCCCGCCCTGTCCCAGAAGGCCACTGGCGAAGCTGGCCAGCCTGCGCAGGCTCATGGCTTTCCGTCAGCCCTTGCTTAGGCGCCTGCGGGAGGCAGCCAAGCCAGGAGGCTGGGCCCGACTCTCTGTGGCTCTGCCCTGCCGGGGGTGGAGTGGGGGGGCTCAGCCTCTCCCTCAGCTGTGGGTGGACATTGGCAGTGATTCATAAAGACCTGTGCGTGGACTCCCTGGTGTGGGCCAGCTCTGTCCCGGGGGGCTGGGCAGGTGGGTGCATGTTGGATGCCTGCAGCGGCTTGGAGGGCATCCCCCAGCATGCACCTGTCTATCCAGGGGCTACGTTGATTGGAACCTGTACTTTTTTTTTTTTAAATATATTTATTTGAAACCAAGAGGGAGAAGGAGGGGGAGAGAGAGGGAGAGGGAGAGGGAGAGGGAGAGGGAGAGGGAGAGGGAGAGGGAGAGGGAGAGGGATCTTCCATCTGCAAGTTCACTCCCCAGGTGGGTGCAACAGCCAGGGCTGGGCCAGGCTGAGGCCAGGAGCTGGAAAGTCCATCCAGGCTTCCGACACAGGTGCAGGGGCCACGCATCCGGGCATCCTCCACTGCTTTCCCAGGTGCACGGGCAGGGAGCTCCTTCAGCAGCGGAGGAGCGGGACTCGAGCCTCTGCCCTGATGGGAAGCCCGCTGTGTCACACACTGGCCCCGCCCCTGTGCCTTTAAAGGCTTGGCTGCCAGCCTCGTGGGCTGCAGAGCCGTGCACGTGTCTGTGGGCGTGAGGAGCTCCGTGGAGGTCTGTGCGATGCCTGCACATCCACGGAGTTCCTTCTCCAAGGAGAACCCTCGCTGCACGGAAATGAGCTGCAGTTATTACTGGCGACACAGTGGGAAGGGAGAGGTCAGAGATGCAGAGACAGGAAGCACCCTGGGGAGCACCTGCCAGGGTGGAAGGTTGCCTACTCCCCCCACACACACCATGGCCCTCTACTGCACTCTCCCATCATGCCAGGCACAGAGGAGCTGCCTCGGGGGTCCCTCACAGTTTTGGAGCCCAAGGATGTCCTTGGACAACAGGGGCCGGGGAGCCCCAGAGGGGCAGAGCTTGCCCAGGGCCTCACGGTGTGGCACAACAAACCGCAGGCTCTAGCCACTGCTGCGCGGGCCCCTCTCTCCCAGCAGTTCCCAGGGCCAGCCCCGGGCAGGCGGGCAGGCGGGTGGCTGGCCTCTCAGGACGCCGTGTCCTTGGCCAGCGAGGAGTTGGCGGTGGCGCAGGACTCGTCTTGGGGCCCCAGGCTGCGCAGAGTGTGCCTCCGAGCACAGCAGAGCCAGCTGCGCAGCTCAGATGAGACGCTGCTGCTGAAGGAGGCGTAGATCCAGGGGTTGGTGCAGCTGTTGAGGCTGGCCAGCAACATGAGCAGCACGAAGGGGGGACCTGCAGGGTGCAGGAGGCCAGGCTGAGGCTCGGGGTGGCCGGCCGGGCCGGGCTGTGCTCCTAATGCCCACGAGGGAGGGGCGCTCTGCGTGAGCACGCAGCTGGGGGGAGGGAGTGGAGGAGCCAGGTGTGTGTGTGTGTGTGTGTGTGTGCGCGCGCGCGCGCGCGTGTCGCCAAGCCTGAGGACCGCCCCCCTTGGCCCTGGCCAAAGCCGCACCCACCTTCCCGAGGCGCCTCCGGGTCCCACACAGACCACAGCTGAACGAGGAAGAAGGGTGCCCAGCACAACACGTAGACAATGACAATCACAAGCGTCATCCTCACGGTCTTGGCCACGGCTGCCGACACCCGGGCTCCCTCGCTGGGCCCTCCTGTCCGGCGCCCTCCGCGGCGGCCCCCAGCCCTCTCGGATGGCCCTGGCACCAGACTGGCGTGAATCTCTCGGAAGATGAGCACCTGACAGGCGGCGATACCCAGGGCGGGTGCCACGAACACCATCAGGGCGATCCAGGTAACGTAGGCACGAAGGCCCCAGGGCTCCACAAACTGGGCCCAGCAGTCAAACACCCCGCTGCCGTCTCCCACGTCGCGCTGGGCGAAGATGAAGAGCTGGGGCAGGCTGAGGAGCAGGGAGAAGGCCCAGGCCACCAGCACTGGCCGGTTCCAGTGTGCCCCACCTCCATGGCGGTATGCCAGCATGGGGCGGCAGATGGCACGGTGGCGGTCCAGCGTCATGGCCAGGATCATGTAGGAGGAGGCGTACATGCCCACCATCTGCAGGTACTTGATGGCCCGACATAAGGCATCGGGCCCGTGGAAGCGGTCGGTAGCATCCCAGGCCAGCTGGGGCAGCACTTGGAACAGCGCCACGGCCAGGTCAGCCAGGCACAAGTGGCCGATGAAGACGTGCATGGGCGCCCAGCGGCCCCGCCGGCCCCGCCGTGCCAGGGCCCCCAGCACCAGGCCATTGCTCAGGGCCACGGCCACGAAGACAGTGGAGAGCAGAGCCAGTTCTGCGCGGACTAGCGCCGGGTTCCGGGCGCCCGCTGGCTCCTTCTGGCTGCTGTTGCTGGGCGGGCTGGGTGGAGAGAGGGGCCTGGGTGCAGCTGGGGGGGGGGGGGGCACTGAATCAGGCAGCGGCTGTGCACGGGGACTCCGGGCCAACAGGGTCCCACCCGGGGTCTCCCGCTTCCCACGCCCCCCGCTCTACGGAAGCTGTGTCTGTGCCCCAGGCTCCTGGGGCTGGGAAGGACAGGGCAGCCTCAGCCCAGCCCCAACCCGGGAGTGCTGGGTAGAGCCTGCCAGCCCACCCCCCCCCCCCCCGGGGGCGGGGGTGAGGAAGTTCTCAGAACAAGGGCTGCTTCCCTCCATCAAACCCACTCAGCCACCGGGCTCAGCACGGCCGGGCCGGCAGGGCCCAGTGGCTGGAACGCTACCTGAAGCGGTGGACGCCATGAGCATGATGGGCCGCGGCAGGTGTCCTTAGTGCCTGCGGGAGACAGGGCCAACTCAGCCTCCACCAAGGGGCCAGCGCTCCGCCGGCCGGGGCTCCGCACCGCAGCTGGTGGGAGGCTGGGGCAGTGCTCGCCAGGCCGGCGTGTGCGCAGGCAGGATAGAGGGGCAGTGAGACAGACAGGTGCCCAGGCCAGCGGCCAGCCAGCCAGACTCGGGGTAGGCACCCGAGGCAGACGCATAGACCCCCTGCTCTGCCGGCTGAGAACTGGGGCTGGCCGGACCCCAGGCCCCTTCCGAAGCCCCTTACCTGGCTGGGCTCTTGGGCTCCCCGGGCAGCTGGGCGGAGGCGTGAAGGTGCTTCCAGCTCCGGATCTGCTCTCCATCACCGCCCCGCCCCAAGCCAGCCTCCCAGTGACCTGCCCAGGCGAGGACTTCCTCCCCTGCCCCTCCCCCACACCCCTCCCTGGCCTCTCTCCGCAGGCAGCAGGTTCCCAGCCTCCTCCATCTCCCTTCCCTGGCCTCTGTGGTCTGTATCCAGGCCTCGTGCCCTGCGACTGCCACCCCCACCCCTCGGGGCCTGCCTTCCTAGAACGTCTCTCTGTTTTATAAGTGGGGAAACTGAGGCCAGGCATGGCCTGGAAAAGCTGCGCCTTTGGTCCCCCTTATGGTGGCGGTGAGGAAGGGGTAAAAGGACAGACAGTTCCAGCACCCTGAGGACAGCCCCTCCTACGCCCCTCCTCCTCCTCCTCAATTAGGACCCAGCGGAGATGAGGGGCAGGAAGTGAGGTGGGGGGTGGGGGGAGGCGGGCTAGGCTTCCTCCCCCGGGGCTGGCCTGGCGTGTGGATGATGCCAGACACCCCCACCCTCTTCCTCCTCCGCGCGCGCACTGCCCTGGCCGGATCTCCCCCAGGAGGAGAGGCCCTCTGACCTTCGGGCACTCTTTTGCCCGCTCTCTCTCACACACGTGTGCATACGGGCGAGCGCACACCCGCCCACCCACACACATGCGCACGCGTGCACATGAACGCTTCCTGCTAGGATGCCCACACCCTGTGTTCCCTGTGCCTGTTCCGTGTGGCGGGACCAAGAGGGAAGTTTCCTGACCCGGGCCTCGGGCCGCCCTTCCACCCTCCCCCTTTCTCCCCTCCCAGCCCCTCCCCCCTCCCCCTCAGCCCCTGAATTCAGCGCAGACCCGGCGCCTTCCTTCCTGTTTGTCCTCTGTTGAGCTGCAAGGCTGGAGGTGCAAGCAATTTCGCACCATGCCCACCCCCTCTTTCTGGGATGCAGACACACAAGCGCGCGCCACACAACGCACTCACACAGCACACCTGCACGCGCGTGGCACGGTTTCTGCAGCCCCCTGGCGAGTGGGTTGCAGAAGGCTGGCACCCCAAGCCTGCACACTGGAGCCCAGCGTTCTCTCTGCAGCTAGCCCAGGCACAGGAGTCCAGGAAAAGCCACTGGGGAGATGTCTCACGTACCCAGCACTTGGTTTCTTCCTTCCCTTGGGTGCTGGCCCGGGGTGGCCTCTGGGGACTTGGTATCAAGGACACCAGTTTTCGTTCACACAATGACACCTCTTAGTTGGCATAGAAGGCTCCTGGACTGGGAACGGGACAAAGCAAGACTCAAGTCCTTGCCTTGCCGCTGCCTGGGCCGTTCACAGGAAATACCTGAAAGCTGTTCCCTTCATGTGCTGGACGAAGAAGATGGGCCGGTGCCATCACACAGCAGGTTGGACTGCTGCCTGCCAAGCCGGCATGCCTTATGGGCGCCGGTTCAAATCCCGGCTGCTGCCTGCTGATGCGCCCGGGAAAGCAGTTCGAGATGGCCCAAGTGCTTGGGCCCCTGCACCCACGTGGGAGACCCGGATGGAGCTCCAGGCTGCTGGCAGCCATTTGGAGAGTGAACCAGTGGATGGATGATCTCCCTCTTCCTCTCTCTCTGCTCTGCCTTTCAAATAAATAAATCCTGAGAGAGAGAGAGAGAGAGAGAGAGAGAGAGAGAGAGAGAAGCCAGCCAAGGACTCCATAGAAACAGTGATGGGGAAGCTGGGAGAAGAGGGACAGGTGCACAGGGGGCGAGAGGCCACACCCCAGAAGGTGCGAACATGAGTGGAGGTGCACTGCCTAGAAGGCGCCAAATGACGGCGCGGGATCTGTAGTTTGTTTTTTTTTTCTTTTTAAAATTTTTTTTTTTTTTTTTTTTTGGACAGGCAGAGTGGACAGTGAGAGAGAGAGATACAGAGAGAAAGGTCTTCCTTTGCCGTTGGTTCACCCTCCAATGGCTGCTGCTGACGGCGCGCTGCGGCCGGCGCACCGCGCTCATCCGATGGCAGGAGCCAGGAGCCAGGTGCTTTTCCTGGTCTCCCATGGGGTGCAGGGCCCAAGCACCTGGGCCATCCTCCACTGCACTCCTGGGCCACAGCAGAGGGCTGGCCTGGAAGAGGGGCAACCGGGACAGAATCCGGCGCCCCGACCGGGACTAGAACCCGGTGTGCCGGCGCCGCAAGGCGGAGGATTAGCCTGTTGAGCCACGGCGCCGGCCTAAAATTTTTTTTTAAGATTTATTTTTATTTATTTGAGAGGCAGAGTTACAGACAGAGAGAAAGGTCTTCCATCTGGTGGTTCACTCCCCAGACGGCCACAATGGCTGGAGCTGTGCCGATCCGAAGCCAGGAGCCAGGAGCTTCTTCCAGGTCTCCCCTGGGGGTGCAGGGGCCCAAGGACTTGGGTCATCTTCTACTGCTTTCCCAGGCCACAGCAGAGAGCTGGATTGGAAGTGGAGCAGCCAGGATTCGAACTGGCACCCTTAGGGGATGCTGGCGCTGCAGGCCAGGGCTTTGACCGGCTGTGCTACAACACTGGCCCCTCTAAGTTTCTCTTTAAGTAATGTCTTTGCCTTGGGCCATTTGAGGAGTTCAAGGCTGAGCCCCTGCGCAGGGACAGCTGATGGCGGTTCCCGTCGGGAGCTCTTCTAGTCCTTGCTGCTGCCTCCCTCGGTCCTGAGCTCAGGCGGCGTAGGCAGCGGTTGCTCGCCTTCTCCAGAGTGTACAGAGCAGCAGTAGGGGTGGGTCTTAGGTGCACAGCTTACAGTCGCATCGGGACTTCCGCATCCCCAATCCGAGCACCGAGCTTCGAGTGTTGGCTCTCCTGATTGAAGCTTTCTGCTAAGGTGCACCTGCAGAGACAGCAGCTGAAGGCTTAGGCAGCTGGCTCCTTACCTCTAGCTTGGGAGACTTGGATTGAGTTCCTAGCTCTTGGCTTCAGCCTGGCCTAGCTCTAGCAGATGGGAGATTTCTGTCTGTCTGTCTGTCTTTGTCTCCACCTTTGAAATAAATAAAAATCAGCTTTATTATGGTCTGATTAGCGTACAATAAAATGTACTAATTTTAAGTGTGCAGTTTGGTAAGATTTCACAAATGTCTACAGTTGTGTAACCCCCATCAACATCGTGATCTAGAACAGACATTTGCATTGTTCCACAACGTTCCCCCATGATCCTTTGCACTCAACCTCTCTTGGCCCTGGCAACCAGTGATCCATCACTGTAGACTTGCCCTTTCTTGAATTTTACATAAATGAGATGGACTTTGTGTCTGGTTGCCTTGGCGCTTTGCAGGTTTATCTGTGCCATGTGCGGCACTTTGTTCCCATTGAGCGCTGAGCTGTGGGATGGGGGAGGCACCATGACCGCTGATAGGTTGTTGTTCGGAGGCTGTGGCTACTCTGAAGGCCTGAGTACAAGCTTTGATTGGTGAAATGTATTTATTTCACTCATCTGAAAGAGAGACAGAGACGGATAGAAATCCCTCATCCACTGGTCCACTTCCCAAAAGCCCACAAAGACCAAGATGGGTCTGGGCTGAGGCCAGGAGCACATCCACGTATCCCCATGGGCGGCAGGGACCCAAGGACTTGAGCCATGACTGCTGCTTCGCAGGGTCTGCATTCTCAGGAGCTCCTGTGGGGACTGGCGCTGTGGCGGCTAAAATCTTTAGGGGAAAAAAGTGAAGATGGGATTCGAACCCAGGCACTTCACTTCAATATGGGATGTGAGCGTCTTTCTCTTTCTTTCTTTCTTTCTTTCTTTCTTTCTTTCTTTCTTTCTTTCTTTCTTTCTTTCTTTCTTTCTTTCTTCTTTCGGGTAAGATTTCATTCATTTATTTATTATTATTTATGAGTTACTGGGGAGAGAGAGAGAGAGATCTTCCATCTGCTGATTCATTCTCCAGATGACCATCCGGGTCTCCCACATGGGTGCAGGGTCCAAGCACTGCGGCCATGTTCTGCTGCTTGCCCAGGTGCATTAACAGGAAGCTACATCAGAAGCAGATCGGGGCTAGTGCTATGGTGTAGACGGTAAAGTTGCTGCCTGCAGTGCTGGCATCCCATATGGGCATAGGTTCAGGTCCCGGCTGCTCCACTTCATATCCAGCTCTCTGCTGTGGCCTGGGAAAGCACTGAAAGATGGCCCAAGTCCTTGAGCCCCTGCACTCGCGTGGGAGACCCAGAAGAAACTCCTGGCTCCTGGCTTCGGATTGGTGCATCTCTCTCTCTCTCTCTCTCTCTCTCTCTCTCTCTCTCCCGCTGCTTTTCTGTTACTCTGCCTTTCAAGTAAACACATGAATAAATAAATCTTAAAAAGAAAGAAGCAGATCACCCAGGACTCGAACCAGTGCTCCAATATGGGAGCTGGTGGTGCCTTGACCCGCAGCGCCACCAGGCCCGCCCCTGGGTGTGAGCACCTTATCTGCACCAAACGTCCACGACTACGTGTTCGACTAATTTGTTGTTGTTACTGTTGTTTTTTGACAGGCAGAGTGGACAGTGAGAGAGAGAGAGAAAGAGAGAGACAGAAAGGTTTTCCTTTTTCCGTTGGTTCACCCTCCAATGGCTGCTGCGGCCAGCGCACCGCACTGATCCGATAGCAGGAGCCAGGTTCTTTTCCTGGTCTCCCATGGGGTGCAGGGCCCAAGCACTTGGGCCATCCTCCACTGCACTTCCTGGCCACAGCAGAGAGCTGGACTGGAAGAGGGGCAACCGGGACAGAATCCAGCGCCCCAACCGGGACTAGAACCCAGTGTGCTGGCACCACAGGTGGAGGATTAGCCTAGTGAGCCACGGCGCCGGTCACATGTTTGACTTTTTCCAAATACTTACCAGTAGAGTTACTGGCTCACATGATAAACATTAGATTTAAGTTTATCAGAGATTCCTGCATTGTTTTCAATACTTGTTGTACACTTTTAGATTCCTGGTAGCAATATCTGAGATTTCTACTTCTGCATCTTGGCCAGGTTTAGATGTTATCAGTGTTTACATTTTAGCCTCTTTAATTTTTAAAAAAATTACTTATTTATTTTTAAAGATTTATTTATTTGAAACGCAGAGGCAGAGAGAGAGCGAGAGCAAGAGCGAGAGCGAGAGCGAGAGCGAGAGCAAGAGAGAGAGAGAGGTGTCTTCCATCTGCTGGTTCACTCCCCAGATGGACGCAATGGCTGGAGCTGAGCCGATCCGAAGCCAGGAGCTTCCTCCAGTTCTCCCACTTGGGTGCAGGGGCCCAAGGACTTAGGTCATCTTCTACTGCTTTCCCAGGCCTTAGCAGAGAGCTGGATCAGAACTGGAGCAGTCGGGACTTGAACCCGTGCTGATATGGGATGCCAGTACTGCAGCCAGTGGCTTTACCTACTACGCCACAGCACTAAACCTCCAAATTTATGTATTTGAGTCAGGATAAAGCCGTCAACTACCACCCAGCCACCCAGCTCTGGTTGTTGCGGCCATTTGGGGAACGAACCAGTGGATGGAAGACTCCCCCACCCCGACTTTCAAATAAATAAATACATCTTTTAAAAAAATTTAAAAAACTATTTATTTGAAAGAGAGAGAGGAAGAGAGAGAAGGAGAGACCTTCCACTCACTCACTGGTTGGCTTCTCTAATGCCCTCAACAGTTGGGGCTGGGTCAGGCCAAAGCCAGGAGCCCAGAACCCCATCCAGGTCTCCCATGTGGGTGGCACTTGAACCATCGTCCCCTGCCTTCCCTGATGCGTTAGCAGGAAGCTGGAAGGGAAATGCAGACTTTCTGGGACGCAAACAGGCACTGTGATATGGGCTGTAGGCGTCCCAAGTGGTGGCCCAGCCAGCAGTACCGCCGCACCCACCTCAGCTCATCATCATTTTTTAAATTGTATCTATTTGGGCCGGCGCTGTGGCTCAACATTCTAATCCTCCGCCTTGTGGCGCCAGCACACCGGGTTCTAGTCCTGTTCAGGGTGCCGGATTCTGTCCCGGTTGCCCCTCTTCCAGGCCAGCTCTCTGCTGTGGCCCGGGAAGGCAGTGGAGGATGGCCCAAGTGCTTGGGCCCTGCACCCACATGGGAGACCAGGAAAAGCACCTGGCACCTGGCTCCTGCCATCAGATGAGCGCGGTGCGCCAGTCGCAGCGCGCTGGCCGCGGCGGCCATTGGAGGGTGAACCAACGGCAAAGGAAGACCTGTCTCTCTCTCACTGTCCACTCTGCCTGTCAAAAAAAAAAATTGTATCTATTTGGAAGACAGAGAGACAGAGAAAGAGGTCTCCCTTTTGCTGGTTCACTCTGCAGATGTCCACGACAGCCAGGGCTGAGTCGAGCTCGGGCACTCCACCCCTGCTGCCTTCCAAAGTGTTCGGTAGTGGGATTGGGAGCGGAGCCAGGACTTGAACCCAGGTGTTCCAATACGGGGTGTGGGTGTCCCAATCAGTGACAACCCCACGCATACGTGATGTTGTTTATTTTCATGTATTTATTGGAGAGGCAGAGAGAGAGAGAGAGAGAGAGAGAGTGAGAGCGAGTGAGCTCCTATGTACTGGTCTAGCCCCCAAACTCTTGCAATGGCCAAGCGGGGCCCCGGGCTGGAGCTGAGCCATGGCTGCAGGAGCTGACTTGCGTGAGCCGCCCACAGTGCAGCCTGCCAGGTGTGCCATAGCGGGAGACTAGAATCGGGAGCAGAGCAAGTGGGATGCAGCGTCCTCGCCGGCGTCCTCGCCCCTCAGTGACACGCGAATTCGCATTGCCCTTTCGGCTGGTGACGTTGAAGACCTTTGATTGAATTCCTCGCTTTTGTGGTGCAGCGAAGTTCTTGTTGCACCTGTGGACCTCCGGTGTTTGCAGACTGTCCTAGCGTGGGCGCTGCGTGCACTGAGGACCCCAGCCTTAGTCCCCTATTCCAGGCTCTTGGTTCAGGTCTGCCTCCGCCTCCACCTCCACTTCTGAAGATCCAGTGTCCAGCTAACGTGCTCAGGAGGCAGCACACGGCGGCTCCAGTACTCGAGTCCCTGCTACTCACGTGGGGGCTCAGACGGAGCCCCTGGGTCCTGGCTTTGGCCTGGCCCAGCCTCAACTGCTGTGGCCATTTTGGGGAGTAAATCAGTGGATGGAAGAGCTCAGTCTCTCTCTCTCCCACTTTGCTTTTCAAATAAATTTTTTAAAAAAACTTTGAAAAAATATTGAATTACCTTTGCTAAAAAATCAATGATCAGGGGCCAGCATTGTGGCATAGAAGGTGAAGCCACTGCCTGTGGCACCAGCATCACATAGGATGCACCGGTTCGAGTCTTGGCTGCTCCTCTCCTGATCCAACTTCCTGCTAATGCACCTGGGAAGGCAGCAGAGTACGGCCCAGGTGCTTGGGCCCCTGCACCCGCGTGGGAGACCTGGAAGAAGCTCCTGGCTTCAGCCCTGGGTTCTTGAGGCCATTTCTGGAGCGAAGCAGCAGATGGAAAATCTCTCTCTCTCTCTCTCTCTCATCTGCACCTTTCAAATGAATACATAAATCGTGGCTGCCTTGACTTCTACAGATAAATCTGGGCAGGATGACATGTTTTTTGCTGGTGCACTCAAGGGTCTGCCGCAGCCGGGGCTCTAGCAGGCTGCAGCCAGGAGCCAGGCGCTCCATCTGGGTCTCCAGCATGGAGGACGGGAACCCAAGTACTTGAGCCATCAGCTGCTGCCTCCCAGGGGCCTCATCAGGGAGCGGGCTTGGAAGCAGCGCAGGAGGGGACTTGAACTTAAACTTCCGGGCCTCAACATACAAAATGTACCAACACACAGTAGAATTAACAAGTGGATTTAGCAAGTTGCGGGAGAAGTAGAATGAGGAGAGCCGAAGCTTGCAGTTTTGGGGGGACAGAGTTTGTGCTTTCCGGGCCCTGAGGCAGCGCGGTGTGTCGCTAGTGCCCGCGGTGCTACCGTACAGCTCTCGCAGGCGCCCTTCAACGGGCGCAGGAAGCTTCCTGTATCCTTAGTGCACCGCGGCTCTTGAACTTCGCCGCCTTTTTCCTACGCTTACTGAAGCCATTCTGTTTTTCCTGGGAGAAACCCTACTTGCTCATGATATATTATCTTTTTAATTTTTATTTTTATATGGGTATCTTTTAAAAAAATATTTATTTGAAAGGCAGAGTTACAGAGAGGGAGAGAGAGAGAGATCTTCCATCCACTGGTTCATTCCCCAGTTGGCCACAATGGCCAGAGCTGGACCTGGCTGAAGCCAGCAGCCAAGAGTTTCTTCCAGGTCTTCTGTGCAGGTGCAGGGGCCCAAGGACTCGAACCAGCACCCACATGCGATGACTGCGCTACAGGCATTGGTTTAATTCGCTGTGCCACAGCGCCAGTACCCCTTTTTTATACATTTTCAGATTTGATTCGCTGAAATTTTGTTAGGCATTTTTATCATGTACTCATGAGGGAGAGCGGTCTGTAATTTCTCTTCGTGTAATGGCAGTCCCTTGGGGACGAGTGCCACGCTGATCCTTGTTTTCCAGAGGCTTTCTGTAGAATTGCTGGTTTTTTGTTTTTTGCTCTTTGGCAGTTTTCATGGTTTTATTTAAGCACAAACAAGACGTGCACCTGCGCTATCTGTTCTGTTCATTTTCCTCCCTGCGCAGCCTGGCGTCGGGCTGGCTGCCTCCGCCGGCCGTCTGGGCTGCGCCTGCCACAGTTTTGCGGTTCTTGGAAGAAACACTGCAAACGAGCTCAGCACAGAAGATTTGCAGAAGTCCCTGAGGACGTGTGCTCCCATTTCTTGTTGCTCTTGTAACCGGTGGGGGCTGGTGCTGGGGTCTAGCCACCGTTTCCAGCACCATCGTCCCATATAGCCACGGGTTCGAGTCCCAGCTGCTCCACCTCTGAACCAGCTCTCTGCTATGGTCTGGGAAAGCAGTGGAGGATGGCCCAAGTCCTTGGGCCCCTGTACCCACGTGGGAGACCCAGCCATTGCAGCCACTGGGAAATGAACCAGTGGATGGAAAATCTCTCTCTCTGTGTCTCTCCTTCTTTCTCTGTAACTCTGCCTTTCAATAAATATTTTAAAAATTATTTAATAATTTGAAAGGCAGAGTTACAAACGGGGGTGGGGGGAGAGAGAGAGAGAGAGAGAGAGAGAGAGAATCTTCTACATGCTGGTTCATTCCCCAAATGGCCGTGACAGCTGGGGCTGGGCCAGGCTGAAGCCAGGAGCCAGGAGCTTCTGCCAGGTCTCCCACACAGGTGTAGGGGCCCAAGGCCTCAGGCCATCTTCCGCTGCTTTCCCAGGCGTGGGGAGCAAGATTGGAAGTGGAGCAGCTGGGACTCAAACTGATACTCATATGGGATGCCAGCACCACGAGCTGCAGCAACAAATCTATCTTTAAAAAAATAAATAAATAAACTAACCAAAAAATTTCCACTCTGGTGGCAGATACAGAGCCACTTAAGTTACCTATTTTTCAGCATTGGCCATTTGTCTTTCCTCTCCACTCTTTCTGATCAGTCTGCCTAGAGGCTTACCAACTTCATTGATCCTTTCAAAGAATCAGCTGTTTCCATATTTTTAAAAATATGGAAAATAAAAATTTTATTTGAAAATCAGAGTGACAGACAGAGAAGGGGCGAGAGAGAGAGAGAGAGAGAGAGAGAGAGAGAGAGAGAGGTCTTCCATCCACTGATTCACTCCCCAAATGGCTGCAAAGTCAGATCTGGGCGAGGCTGAAGCCAGGAGCCAAGAACTCCATGTGGGTCTCTCAGGCGGCTGGCAGGGGCCCGAGAGTTGAGCCGAATTCTGCTGCCTCCCAGCCTCTGCGTTATCAGCAAACTGAATTGGAAGTGGAGCAGCTGGGAGTCAGCCCAGACACTGCACTATGGGATGCTGGCGTCGCGAGTGGCAGCCTAAGCCACTGAGATACAACGCCGGCTCCTGTTTTCCTGTATTTACCCTGTCGTTTTCCTGTGCTCTGTTTCACTGACTTCTTATCTTTATTATTTCCTCCTGTTGCTTATTTCGGATTTAATTTGCTCTTCCTTTTCTGGTTTCTTAAAGCGGAAGCCTATGTAATTGATTTAGGACCTTTCTCCTTATTAGAAAGGCAGAGTTACAGAGAGGAGGGAGGGAGGGAGACTTCAAGTCACTGTTTTACTCCCAAAGTAGCCACAATGGTCAGGACTGGGCCAGGCTGAAGCCAGGAGCCAGAAGCTTCTTCCAGGTCTCCCATGTGGGTGCAGAGGCTCTTGGACCATCTTCCACTGCTTTTCCAGGCCATAGCAGAGAGCTGGATCAGAAGTGAAGCAGCCAGGACTTGAACCAGTGGCCATATGAGGTGCCAGCGCTACAGATGGAGGCTTAACCGGTTATGCCACAGCACTGGGTCACTAAGATATTTTTTACTTTCACTTGTGATTTCTTCTTTGATCCATGGCTTAGTTGGGAGTGTATTTTTTCATTTCCACATATTCAGACATTTCTTAGGTATCTGTTGGTTGCTGATTTCTGACCGAACATCACACACATCATCCTTTGTGATGTACTGAGTTTGGTTCATGTGCACTGAAGAAGAGCGTGAGTCATGCTGTTGGGGTGTCGTAGTCTACAAATATCTATTAAGTCAGTGTGGTAGGTGGTGTTTGTGCAGTTGGTTTTCTTATGGAGATCTTTCTCAGTCATTAATGCAACAGAAGTAAAAGATGTTTATTTATTCTGGTCTAAACATCTCTGAAATGCATATATGATTTTCTGCATAATATGCATCTTCCATGAACTTTGGAGTTATCAATGTTTGTTGTTTGTATTTGAGAGGTTTGTTATTAGTTGCTTACTTATTTGAAATGATCATGTCTTCTTTCTTTTTTTTTTTTTTTTTTTTTTTTTAACAGGCAGAGTGGACAGTGAGAGAGAGAGACAGAGAGAAAGGTCTTCCTTTTTGCCGTTGGTTCACCCTCCAATGGCCGCCGCGGACGGCGCGCTGCGACCGGCGCACCGCGCTCATCCGATGGCAGGAGCCAGGAGCCAGGTGCTTTTCCTGGTCTCCCCCTGGGGTGCAGGGCCCAAGCACCTGGGCCATCCTCCACTGCACTCCTGGGCCACAGCAGAGGGCTGGCCTGGAAGAGGGGCAACCGGGACAGAATCCGGCGCCCCGACCGGGACTAGAACCCGGTGTGCCGGCGCCGCAAGGCGGAGGATTAGCCTGTTGAGCCACGGCGCCGGCCCATGTCTTCTTTCTTACTTGTCTGATTTTCATTATGAAATGTCCCTCTTTATGGCTGGTAATATTCTTTAACTTGAATTCTGCTCTATTTGATTTTAGCATATCTAGAGCGGTTTTCTTATGCTCAATGTTTCCTGTATTTTTTCCCGTACTTTCGCTTCCAGCACATCTGTGTCTTTATGCGTCAAATGTGCTTCTTGTAAATGCCAGCAATAACTCTCATCCCACATGCTCTTCGGGACCCTCGCTGTGTGCCATCCCAAGGCAGGATCCTCACTCTTCAGGCCTGGAGCCACCAGGTCAGCCCCTTGAGCCTTCCTCGGCTAGAGATCTATGAGAAAGCCAGAACCAGTCAGCATGGGAGACCACCTGCAAGGACTGGAAGGTGACAAGAAGAGGGAGATACCCAGGCAGCTTCAGCCAGTGTCTGATGGCAACCATATGGTATACCCTGAGGCACTCCTTCCCGAATTCTTTTTGCTGTTCCTAATGGTCATAGTGGCAGGTGTTTCACCTGGGGGTTAAGACCCCAGTTAAGATGGCAGCATCTGGGGCTGGCATTCCGGTGCAATGGGTTAAGCCATGCTTGCAATGCCAATCTCTCTGTTTCTGCTTTTCAAATAAAATGAATACATAAATGTCTTTGAAAAAAAAAAAGACCCCTGCATCCCACATGGGAGGCTCTGAGTTGGACTCCCTGCTCTGGCTCCCAATTTTGCCTTCTTGCTTATGATTTGGTCCCTGCCGTCCATGGAGGAGACTGCATTGAGTTATGCAGCCGGTTGAAGCCCTGGCCTGAAGCACCAGCATCCCATATGGGCACCAGTTCTAGGCCCAGGTGCTCCTCTTCCAATCCAGCTCTCTGCTATGGCCTGGGAAAGCAGTAGAAGATGGCCCAAGTCCTTGGGCCCCTGCACCTGCGTGGGAGACCAGGAAGAAGCTCCTGGCTCCTGGCTTTGGATCGGCACAGCTCTGGCCGTTGCAGCCATCTGGGGAGTGAACCAGCAGATAGAAGACCTCTCTCTCTTTCTCTGTCTCTAACTCTGTCTGTAACTCTGTCTTTCAAATAAATAAAATAAATCTTTAAAATCTATCTATCCATCTATCTATCTACAGTTGGATGGGAGACAGACATAATATAACATCTTAATCATTTTAAATGTACCAGACCAGTAATCGCCTCTCCTGGTGACCTGTAATCTACCTTCTGGTCATAGAAGTGGAGCCATTCGATATTTGGCCCTTTGCCACTGGCTTCTTTCACTTGGCAACATGTTTTCAAGGTTTATCCATGTTGCTTGCAGCATGTGTCAAAACGTCATTCCCTTTCTGGCTGAGTAATATTCCACTGTGTGGATAGACTGCATTTTGTGTGTCCACTCGTCTGCTGATGGACACGTCGGCTGCTTCTGCTGCACTGAACATTGCCACACAGGAATCTGTGCCCCTGTTTCCTATTCTTTTGAGGGTATACTGAGCAGAGGGATTCGAATTATCATGTGCTAATTCTACGTCTATGGGTTTTTGAGAAATTCCCTTCCCATATCCTCAATTCACACACACAAAACATGAATAATAAGCAAATGCTTGTTATTTTAAAATATTTATTTATTTATTTTTTAAAGGTGGAGTCACAGAGAGGCAGAGGCGCAGAGAGAGAGAGAGAGAGAGAGAGAGAGAGAGAGGTCTTCCATCCACTGGTTCACTCCCCAAATGGCTGCAATGGGCAGAGCTGGGCTGATCCGAAGCCAGGAGCCAGGAGCTTCTTCTGGGTCTCCCATGCAGGTGCAGGGGCTCAAGCACCTGGGCCATCTTCCACTGCTTTCCCAGGCCACAGCAGAGAGCAGAAGTGCAGCAGCTGGGACTCGAACCAGCGCCCCATGGGATGCCGGCACCGCAGGCGGCAGCTTTACTTGCTGCGCCACGGTGCCAGCCCCAATTGTTGTAACATTAAAGTTGAGGGCAATTTGGGGCAGGCATGTGTTAAGCTGCCACCTGCAGCGCTGGCATCCCATAGGAGTGCCTTTGTGAGTCCCAGCTGTTCTGCTTCCGATCCGGCTTCCTGCTAACGTTCCAGGAGATCGGCCCAGGAGTTAGAGCTGCACTGGGCATGGCGGGCGTGGCCGAGGAATGGGGGTAACACAAGCAGCTCTGGCTGGCCGTTCTCCATGTTACTTGGCACCAAGGCTCTGCCCAGATGGGCTCATTTCTTTCTTTCTCCAATGCCAGAGATGTGGGAGGCAGCAGGAAGCAGAAAGTAGAATGGAGCAGCAGCACAGCGGTTGCTGTGTGGGCAGAATCGCCCTAATGGCCGCGCTGTGGTAGGAGGCTGACAGCGTGGACCCGAGACCCTGGCCCCTGCCGCCACTCTCTTCCTCATTCGCACCGACTCCCCTTTGATGGAGACACTGGAGCTGATGTGTAAGAGAAAACACAGCCCAAGCACTCCGCAGACTGGCCACAGGGCTCGGGGCTTTGGGGGGGCCTGGGCAGGAATCCCCAAGGGCAGGGGCACTGGCAGCACCTCTCAGAGGGAGGAGAAGCCGAGAATTTGGGGGCTGACGTCAGACCAGCCACGATGAAAGAACAGAGACAGGGCCCACGCCCACCTGCCCGCAGAGGGTGGCTGCGCTGGGCCGTGGGCACAGCAGCTGGGCTCGGGGCAGCTGGGCCAGGCAGCAGTGCTCACAGGAGAGCTGGGCCGGGCGTCTGGGAGTTCCGCGGGTCCAGCCGGCAGTTCTTCGTTGTTGGGGCACTTGTGACAGAAGCCAGGAGCTTCCTCCTGGTCTCCCATGTGGGTGCAGGGGCCCAAGCACTTGGGCATCTTCCACTGCTCTCCCAGCCACAGCAGAGAGCTGGATGGGAAGTGCAGCAGCCGGGACTCGCCCATATGGGATGCCAGCGCTGCAGGCGGCAGCTTTACCCGCTATGCCACGGCGCTGGCCCTACAGTGGTGTCTTTTTGAACCCAAAGGTGGCACAGGCACTCCCTTGTGGAGCTATTTCTGCTGGAGCCCTCTGGGGTCCCGGCCTGCGCCCACTCCTCCAATGCATCCAGCCACTGACTACACACCTGATGCTCCGTGTACACAATGCCTCTCTGCGCATGATCGCTTGGGGAATGTCTGCTTCCTGCCACCAATAGCCAGGCATACATAAGCCCAAACAGAACAGCAGCCATCGCGAGTGTCAGGCACGGGGGCCAGCAGCACCCTCCCGGGTGGATGCACCCAGAAGCCTGGGTGTGAATGCTTAGAACAGCTGCAAACCACCTAGCAGTCTCACTGGGCAGCTCGCTAAACAGCCTACGATGGAGCCGACCAATGGAGTGCTATACTGCTCAGCAACGAAAAGGCACACACAGAAGGCCACGCACTGCACAACACGCGTGTTGTGTTCAAGAAAACACAGAACGCAGATTGGTGAGGGCCAGGGACCCGGGGTGGGGGGAGGCCATGGTTGGGTGCAAAGAGGCAGGTGGGGGCTGACACTGTGGCACAGCAGGCTAATCTGTCATTTGTGACACCTGCATCCCGTATTGGCTGGAGTCCTGCCTGCCCCACTTCCCTTTCAGCTCGTTGTCAATGCACCTGGGAAGGTAGCGAGCGGACTCCCTGGTAAACTGCACTTCAGTTCAACTGATTTTTAAAATAGAGCTGCGCCTGAGCCATGAACACATGGAAAGAGGCACTTGACATTAACAGGTGGGTGGGTGGGATGGCCGAAGCCATCCGCCTGCCTAGTGACCCCAAAAGTTCACAGCAAGCATGAGGCAGTGGACAGATTAAAAAATTATTTATCTGAAAGGCAGAGTTATGGGGGTGGGGTAGATAGAGAAAGGGATCTTCCATCTGCTGGTTCACTCCCCAAATAGTTGCAATGGCCAGGGCTGGGCCAAGCCAAAGCCAGGAGCCAAGAGGTTCATCCAGGTCTCCCACATGCGTGCCTGGGCCCAGGCACTTGGGCCCTCTTCCACTGCTTTCTCAGGCCATAGCAGAGAGCTGGATCGGAAGAGGAGCCGCTGGGACTGGAACCGGCATTGTACACCTCCGTTTTCTCATCTGTGAACTGGGGGCGTGTGTGCTGGGCTCAGGGAGAGCAAGTGAGGCTTCCGGGCGGGGCTTGCTCGTGGAGTTCCTGAGCTCGGCTGCAGGCTCGTGGTGTGCAATGCAGGGCTCGTGGCTGGATCTGGAGGGAGCTGCGCTGATACAGGAGACATGCTCCGAGCAGCAGCGGCCCCACGCAGTGCTCACTCACTGAGTTACTGTAATGCTGGTAATGAATTCTTTTTCGCAGAAACAGACTGCACCCATCATTATGCACGCTCCAGCCGTATCAGCGCCATCGCGGTAACCAGCATCAAGTACTAGGCTGGTCAGCGATTTGCAGAAGCTGGGGATGGGGAAAAGGCTGGGAGCGGAACGTCGGGGTGAGGGGCGTGGAGGAGAGAAGCCCGGGCGGCTTGGCGCGGCCTATCAGGGCCTGGATCAGCGCAGGAGGAAGCAGAGCGCAGCTCAGTGCCTTGTGGAAAATACCCCCTCTGCCAGCTCATGGCCCCTGCCTCTTGACCCAGGTCAAGAGCCCTGCCCTACTGGATCCAATGGAACCCAAAGGTGGGCGATGGGCAGTGCCCCGGTCCCTCTCTCCCCGCCCTCTCCCCGTTCTCAGTCTTGTCTAGTCTAGGTGGGCCACCCCAAGCCTGCCCTGCCAGGGCAATGGGGGCTGGGCAGGAGGTGATGCCACGGGGGGCGGGGACTGCTGCCTTGGGGGTTCTCAGGAGGCCAAGCCAGGGCCCCGGGGATGCTTCACTGGGCAGAGGCATGCCCATAAAAATACCGTGGCCACCAAGGCTGCAATCTGCCATCTGGACCCTAGGGCTTCCGTGCCCTGAGGCTGCGGCCAGCTCGCTGGGCTCTGTGGAATTCCTGCCCCCTCTGCCTTGCGTCGCCTCGCGCCTGCGAGGTCACGGCCGGGAGCCCAGGAGGGGCGCTTCTCTCCCGACGCTTTCCTAGCGGAGCTGAGATTGGTGCTGGCGGCAAAGGTCGCGCTGAGGCCAACCGCCAGCACAAAGAAACGAGACACTGGGCCCGGGGAACCCGGCGGGGATGTGCGGAAAATCTGGGAGCCGGGACTGGCAGCCGGAGGGGCACCCTTTCCGAAACCCTTTCTCCCCTGGGTTCTGCCTCGCCGCCCGCTGCAAGGACCTGGCCTGAGCGCCTCGGGGCGCTCGGGGTCGGGGGGATTCGGCGGAGGGTCGCGGACTCGGCAGCCCTGCCCAGTGTGTGGACGGACGACGAAAGGCACGGCCATCAGGGCGCGGCCCGGAGCGCGTTGCGTACGGGTGCCCAGCATTGGCCGGTGTCCTCTCCACCGCTCAGCTCCGGGGCCCCAGGGGCGCTCCCGCCCCGCGATTCCCGCTGCGCGCCTTCTCGGCGGGGGCTGCCCGGTGGTCCGACCGGGGCGCTCTCGGGCTGGGGTCTCTGGGACGGCGAGTGCGAGCTGTGGGACCTGGCAGCAGAGACGGGGAGGCTCCCTCCGAGCTCCAGGAAGGGACCACCGAGGGAGTCCCTAGCCCACGCCGGGGTCGGCGGCCCGGCTCTGCTGGGACGAGGGGCGACCGCGAGGCGGGGCGGGGCCGGTGGCCGGGGAGGTGATCTCACTCCCCTCCCCCTCCCCTCCGCGCACGCCCGCCCCGCCCCGCCCCGCCCCCGCCCCGCCGCCGCCGCCGCCGCCGCCGCCACCGCCGCAGCAGCAGCAGCATCGGCACCGGCCTCGCAGACGCGCTTGGGCGGCGAGTCCGAGGCCGGCGTGCGCGGAGGCTGGGCGGGCAGCCCGAGTGGCGGCTGCAGCGCAGGTAAGGCGGGCCGGCCTGCCGTGGCGCCGGGGCCGCGGCTGCTACCCCCTGCACCCCTGCCCCAGTCCTGGCCCCGGGCGAGGACAGGAGGGGGCACCGTCCGGCTCTGTCGGTGGTAACGGGCGGCCGGGCTGGAGCCCCACCCATGCCAGCCCACGGCTGTGGGCACCGGGGACCGGAGCGGGGCGGGGGACGAAGGCTGGGTGCCAGAGCCCAGGCAGGTGAGGGGGTACCTGGGCGGCGCCCCAAATGCAGACCTAGGAGGCTCCCGGAAGGAGGTGATCAGGCGGGGTCTGTGTGGACAGGTAGGAGCAGAAAGTGGCGTGTCCCCACGGGTGTGTGCGCGCATGGGAGAAGGCAAGCGACACCGCGGCCGAATGCCCCACATCGGCCGTTGTGGGGTGTGGTCCTGGGCGTGGCTGCCCCTCATTCCCAGTGCGGGGCCCTGTTTGCCTGGCTGAGGGAGACTGGGCTAACCTGCCCTTGCACTGGGGGGGGGGGGAGGAGGGGAGGAGGGAACCGGCAGGGCGCTGCCGACTCCACCCCAAAGTGGGGAGGGCTTTGTTCTCCGCCTCCTTCTTTCCAAATTCCAGCCGGGGTTCCGCAAGGTTCCCCTCAAAGCCTGCTAGGGAGCCAGGGTCTCCTCCCTTGAGGTGCAGTGGCTCCTGGAGCCTTCTCGGACGGGCTCTCCGACTCATAACGGGTGCAGTGGGAGAGGGCACCCAGTCGTGTGCCTCCCGTGCATGGCTGTAGCATGTGAGCCCGCCAGGTAGGGGTGAGGGGAGGGCCACCGTGCAAAGCAGGGTGCTTGGGGCCCTGGCCCTGCCCACGGCGAGTCTTCCTGTCCCTGTCGCTTATGGCAGGGGCCTCCATTCCTAGTGCCACCTTCCTGTGTCAGATATTAGGACTCCTGTGGATGGGCAGGGCTGGCAAAGAGCACCTAGCACAGCCCGTTCCCGCTGGCAGGCCCTGGCACCTGCCGTGCCCGCCCATAGCTGTCCTCCCGGGGAGGCAGGCCCAGGGCCATCCACTTGCCCCAGGGGATGCCCTACTTCTGCCTGACGCCACCCAGAGGGCAGGGGCTTCTGGACCGGCCCAGTGCCGTCTCTGCTGACTCACGTGGCCATGACGGCGAATGAGCCAGTGAGACCTTCCCCTACAGGAGCCCCCGATGAGCCTCCTCTTCCTTGGCCCCTGCTCTGGCCGGCTCGCCTCCAACGGGCTCCCTGCTGCAGGTGCTGGGACTCGCCCTGCCTGGCCTCTCAGCTGGCGCAGCACCCAGGCAGCACCTGCACATGTGCACCCCTGGGCTCCCAGTCCTGCTGGCGCTCTCTGGCAAGGGCTGCGACCGGAACCGAGCCCTCCCCAGTTCCCTGGCTTCTGGCCGTTTCTCTTTGCTGCATCTCAGTCTCTTTCTCTCCGTCTTTATTTATGCTGTGGGTATTTGATCCCAACAGTAATACATCTTGCTGTGGTACACTTGAGACATACAGCGAAGAACAAAAGAAATTAAGAAGCGCCGGTGATCTGACCACCCGGAGGGAAACGCATTCAGCCTCCCTGGTTTGTTATAATCCACTCTCTAGAGGCTCCTCCCTCCGTGCCCAGCCCTTAGCCCCCTGCAGAGCAGCAGGAGGGCCCACAGCGCCCCAGGGTGGCGGATCCGGATCCTGCAGCCAGGACCTCAGCAGCCTGTGGGTGGGCTGGCTGGCATTCGCCAGGCAGTTAGCCGGGGCAAACCAGTCACAAATGGGGCCAGCACCGTCCTGGTCTGCGCGGGGTGTGGACTCGTTTTTTCTTTTTGGCTACCTGAAGGGGAGAGGAAGGCAGGGAGTGGGCGATGGCCTGGGCCGAGGGCTACTCCAGTGAGCTGTGCCTTCCTGATTGGCCACCCCCTGCTCCATGCTTTCTGCCATTGGCCCAACAAGCAGGTGCCTTCCATGGCACGTTCTTGGCCAAGACTGGCAGGGGAGGGCAGGGGAGGCAGCTCCGTGTGGTGCCATACTGGCCGCTTCCCCAAGCCAATGATTTGGGACAGTCGGGCCCTTGCTTTTTCTGGCTCCCACGTGACGGGCACACTCATTGATTCGCAAGAGCACTTTCAAGAAAGCCAGTCCCTGGTTGGTGAGGGCGACGCGGCCTTGTGATGGCCTGCAGCACTGGCCAGCCGCAGGAGGGCCTGGGGGGCAGTGTGGAGAGGGCTGCCAGGGTGGGGATCCCAGCCAAGCATGCGTGGGGGGCCCCACCTCGCGATTCCCACAGCAGGGCAGGCAGGGATTCTGAGTCCCCCTTGTAGGATCCAGGCCGGCTGCGGATCTCCCTGGTGGAGATGTTCCGCTCCCCACTTTCCCTGATCTGGCCCATGCCAGACACCCCCCCCCCCCCCCCCCCGCTGCCTTTGCTCCCACCTGTCAGCTGCCACAGGCCGCCACCTTTCCTTCCTGCTCAGGGGGATTTGCTGCGGGAGTGGAGACGCCCCCTCCTCCCTCTGCTTGCTGCCCCCGCCCCCCACCCCTCCCATACCCAAAGCTCTCTCTGCTTCCCCTTTTGTCTCTGAGCTCTTTGGCCTCTCCCCTAAAGCCCCTCCCTCTCTTGGGGGCCCTTGATGGCCCTGACCTTGGCACTGAGCCATGAACCCCAGCACTGGGAGGGGGGGGGTGACCTCGGTGGGGCTCCACACTTTTGGTTTGGGCCCAGCCTGCCTTGAGGGCCCTGTGTGACCTGCGGAGTGGATGGTGCACCTGGTGGTGACCAGCGCGGCCCAGCGGCCTCCCGAGATAGCAACAGGGTCTGTGGCTTCCTCAAGGCTTGGGTTGGAGGGGAAGGGAGGAGCCCGTAGAGGGCGGGAGTCTTCTGCCGGGGGGAGGGGCTGGATGATGGGCCTTCTAGAAGCTTCCCTTTGTCCAGTGCCCCTCACCCAAGGCCTCGGGAGCTCGCCTCGGCCCTTCTGTGTTCTCCCAAGGTTGGAAAGCTACAGAGGGGGTGTCCGGCTAATCGCACCACTTGGCAGCTTGGGGCAGCTGTGTCAGCAGGGGCTTGGGTGGGGCAGGAAGCTGGCAGCCGCCGAGGTCAGGGGGCACCTCTGAGCCCACCTGTCTCCCACCTAAAGCACCCAGGCGGGGCCGCACGAGGAGAGCAAGAACCAGGCTAGAGATTTGCATGGGACGCGGTGCTGCTGGGAGTCTGGGACTGTGTGTGTGGGGGGGTGGGCTCCTAGGAGCCTTATTTGCGTGTGGGGGGTGATGTATCTGGTTGCACGTGTGTGCGTGCGGGAGCCAGTGCTCACACACATCCTCCTGCCCCCACGTGAGTTCCTCACATGCCCCAACAGGGCCTCTGCCGGGAAGGGGTGGGGCTGTGGGTGGTGGCTGCCTGGCATGGGGATGGAGCTGGTGGCTGCGGTGGAGGGGGTACTGCCTCTGGCCCCCTCCCCAGCTGTCTTCCTTCATGCTTTAGGAATGCCAAGGCCTGGGGAGGACAGAGGCCCCATTGTCTGCCCCAGGCTTCCTGTGGTCCCTCGTGCCCTTTAACCCTTTGCGAGTGGGGAGCCTGGCCATGTCTGAGCTGTTTCCAGGGCCCCCAACGTGCTTGAGCCAGGTGTCCTGGGACCAGGCAGTCTACACAGTACACCGCAAGAGGAGGGTCCTCCTTGGCTGCCGGCTCTGTTGCCTGCCCGGCCCTTCCCCACCTCCTCCTCCACAGGCATGCCCCCCCCAAGCCCCTTTCGTGTTACACTCATCTGGCTCGCTGGGGAAGGCTCTGTCGCCCACTGCTTTCTCATGCCCCGGGAGGCTGGAGCCTTGGCCTCGGCCTCCCTGCGAGCACAGAGCACAGCAGTGCAGCCCTTGTTGTCCCCGGGCTCTGGCTGGGCCTTCGGAGGACGGAAGAAAGGGGTCAGAGCCAGCCGAGGTTGTGGATCGCAGGGGAGGGGACCAAGCAGCCCAGCCTGTCCCTGGGCTGAGGCCTCTATGTCGTGGGAGCCCCCAGAGCGTCACGCTGAGGGATGGGGATGGCGTGGATGGTTTGGGGCCAGGCCCCTGCTCCAGGCTGAGACGTGACGTCGGTCACATCCTATTCTGTGTGGCCTCTCTCCCAAGGTTGCGCTGCCTTCTCCCCACATTTGCCTGCCATCTGCCTAGCAAATAGGCCACTGGGAATGCAAGCAGGCACACGTGAGGATTGCCAGAGAGCCTGGGGGTAGGGAGGTCACCCAAGAGGAGCCTCGACCTTGCTAAAACCTCACCCCTTCGGAGCGCCAGTGCACTTCCCGGAGCCTCGGTTTCCCCGTCTGTAAAATGGGAGTAATGGCAGCACCTCCTCCATGGGACAGTGTAGAGGAGAGTCCCTGTGAATGGACTTAGCCAGCGGGGCGGGGCAGAGCCCACCCACAGAGTGTCTCCTGCTTCCCTGCCTGTAAGCTGCCTTGGAGACCAAAGCCTCAGGTGGGCTGAGCGCACTTGGGGAGGGCTGCAGTGGGGACCCAGAAGCCTCAGCACACTCCTAAGGTCCCCCGGGGGCTCCCTGGAGCAGCCCCCTTCACGCAGGAGTATCTAAATAACTCAGCGGGCTCCAGCTAGGCTTTCCCTCACTGCTAGCAGAGAGCTGGGCTCCATCACCATAGAAACCCGCCAGCCTGGGGAGGAGGGTGAGGGAACGCCTTAAAGGAGCACAGTGCAGGGGTGCAGGTGACCCCACGGGCCTGGGAGCAGCACTCAGCCTGCCCCCCCCCTCCCCCCGCTCTAAGCCCGCAGGGTCGCCGGGCACCGCGGTTCCCAGCAGAGAGCAGGCAGGAGGACCCAGCAGAGAGCAGGCAGGAGGACCGGGAGGTCCTTGTCTTCTCTTTTGAAAGCCCTCAGGGAGGACCTGGGGGGGGGAGCTTGGTGAGCTCGGAGGTCGGGAGTGGCATTGCAGGGGCTCCGGGGGGACCTGGGGGGGGGGGCTGGGGCCTGCAAGGAGCCCCGCCCTCGGCGCCTGACCCTGGTCTCCTGCTCTTGGCCCCTCGGTTCCCGCTGTGCCCTTTGTCCCTGCCTGCGTCCTGTGTGTGTGTGAGTTCCGAGGCTAGGTTGTGGGCTGGAGCGACTTGAGAGCAGCCCCACCTTTGTACACAGTCGGCGCGCAAACACACCCACACGGACACACGCGCGCTCGCGGTGGTGCCTGTGGCTGCGCACGCGCCTCCCCCGCCCCCCCCCCGCCCCCCGCCCCCCGCCGGGCGGCTGTTACTGCTAGCAGCAATCTTGGAAGGATCCACTGGGAGCCTCAGGCTGCTTCTACCCCTCCCCTCGCTCTCCCCACCGGGTCCCCACCTGCTCCCTAGCATGCCTGGGTATGCCAGCAGTGGGCCATTCATCTTGCCTTACAAGCAGCCCCTGGCCCCAGTGCCACAAGTGGGCAGGGGACTTGCCGCTCCACGGCTGAGGGGCTTTGTCTGCCTCCCTGCCCTCAGCCCTGCTCCTCCGTCCCGCCTGGACTGCAAGCCTGAGGAGCCCCCTCTGCCGCCCCAGACCCATCTTCCTCCCTTCCCTGCCCCTTGCCTGGCACACCCCCTGGGGACGAGGACGCTGTACGCAGGCGCACGCGCACGCGCGGGGCCCAGCCCTCGCTTCTCGGCGTGTCTGCCATTGCTCAGCGGTGCTTTCTGCGGCTGTCTCTCACCCTTTGTGCTCCCTTTTCCGCGTCTTTCCGTTTCTCCCCGTTTCCCCCCTGCCCGGGTCTCTTTCCGTATTTCTCCATTTCCCTCTGCTTTGTTTCCTCTCTGCTCCCGGCCCCAGCCGCTCCTGCCCCCTCCTGCCTCTTTTCTCACCCTGTCTGTCACCTTTGGCAGACCTGGCCTCGGCTCCATCTGTAGTGCACTAGTGCACGCCCCCCTCCCCTGCTCCCTGGCTCTTGGTGGTACTGCTGGGGGGTCGGGGCCTGCTGAGCTGACAACCTCTGCCGCTTGCTCTGTCTTTGCCTGAGGGCTGGTGCAAGATCAGAGGCCCAGCAGCAGTGGGCGGGGAGGAGGGGGAGCCCCTCTCAGCTGTCAGGGGCTTCTCAAACCTTCTGGCTCCTTCCTGCCTGTCGCTAAGTGCTCAGGGTGGTGACAAGCTGCGTGGCAAATGCCAGGAGGCTGCCCGTGACAGAGAGCGACAGAGAGCGGGGACCGGAGGCTTGGGACTAGTGTGTGTCCGCTGTGGGTGCGTGCAGCACCCCGTTCTGGGAACCTAGACGTGGAGGACAAGTGGAGGGACCGGCACAGGCCCAGCAGGAGCGCTCACTGCTACACACAGCACCCAAGCTCCTCGCGGGAGGAGCAGCCTAACTCCAGCTTACCCCCCCTCCTCTCAGGACCAGAGCTCCAGCTCCCAAGGCTGCTGCTTGATCGCCTGCTCTCTGATCTGAGTCTCCTACTGCTTCCGACAGGCCTTGAAGTCAGGCCACCTGGGGCCCGCCCTGATCCTACTGGTTTTGTTGGGGGAGGTGGGGGCTGAAGCAGCCCGGCTCTTTAGAGGTTGGAAACTGGCCATTCGTGCTCCGCTTCCGTTCTCGCTGCCCATGCCTCCGGCAGCCCGCTGCCTTCACTGCTGCCCTCGGGTTAGCCCCTTACATGAAATGATCTGCGGATCCTGGTTGGCCGCTTTCTCCCAGTGGCCAGATGCCATAGCATGGCGTCGGAGGCCACTGTACCCACTCTTCAAGTGTTTAGCCTGACGCTTAGTCCCCCTTTCACAGGTGCCTGGCTGGGATTTGATAAGGGCATCTGGGGTGGAGCTCTTGCCGGAGCACTCACTCTGCCCCCTCCTTCCCCCTTTTTGAAAAGATTTATTTCTTTATTTAAAAGACAGAGTTACAGAGAGAGAAAACACGAGAGATAGACATATTCTGTCTGCTGGTCACTCCCCAGATGGCCACGACGGCCAGGGCTGAGCCAGGCTGAAGCCAGGAGCCAGGGGCTTCCTCCAGGTCTCCCATGTGGGTGGCAGCCACCCAGGAACCTGGACTAGCTTCTGCTGCTTTCCCGAGAGCATTAGCAGGGAGCTGGATGGGAGGTAGAGCAGCCGGGACTCCAGTCGGCGCCACTGTGGGATTCGGGCATTGCGTGTGGCAGCTGAGCCGCTGCACCACAGCGCCGGCCCCAACACCCGACACTCTGGCTTTTTCTGCACACTCACCACTTGCCTCTCTCCCACACCTGTCCCTATTCCTATCTTCTTGGGGGTCTCTTTTCTGCTCGTTGTCAGAGGAAACTCCTCTCCCAGACCTGCAGGCTTTGGGGTCCTTTAGGCATGGCTGGCCGTACTTGAGCTCGGAGTTGTCACATCTGTCAGCTGAGCCCTGGGGACTCAGGAAAAGACCTGTAAGCCAGGACTGCCAGACACTCGAGAGGCACTAGC
This sequence comes from Sylvilagus floridanus, assembly GCA_949820135.1. Taxonomy (NCBI): domain Eukaryota; kingdom Metazoa; phylum Chordata; class Mammalia; order Lagomorpha; family Leporidae; genus Sylvilagus; species Sylvilagus floridanus. The sequence continues at coordinate 1,955,710 of OX463223.1, forward strand.
AATGTGCCTTGGGGGATGTCCCAGAGCTTTCTCTGACCTCTGCCCTGACCCCAGCTGGCCTAGAGCATGTGGGAGCAGAGGCCACAGTGGCCTCTAGTAGTCCCCAGGGCACTCGCTTTTTTTTTTTTTTTACTTGAGAGGTACAGTTACAGGCAGAGAGAAGCAGAGAGAGAGAGAGAGAGAGAGAGAGAGAGAGAGAGAGGTCTTCCATCTGCTGGTTCATTCCCCAGTTGGCTGCAACAGCTGGAGCTGGGCCAGTCTGAAGCCAGGAGCCAGGAGCTTCTTCCTGGTCTCCCATGCGGTGCAGGGGCCCAAGGACCTGGGCCATCTTCCACTGCTTTCCCAGGCCACAGCAGAGAGCTGAGTCAGAAGTGGAGCAGCCGGGACCAGAACCAGTGCCCATATGGAATGCCAGCATAGCAGGCAGAGGCTTTACCTGCTGCGCCACAGTGCTGGCCCCTCCTGTCAGATCTTGAGGGCAGCCTTCCTTCCCCATTTTTTCTTCCTTTAACTGCACTTCAGAGAAGTGCAGCCATCTTGGGGCCATGTACTCACTTCTCTTTAGCTTTTTAGTCTGAACAGCACCCGGGGATCACCTGGCTCTAAAGGCCATGGCAATGAGACTATAGGAAGACTTGTCTTCTGCACATGTGTGCATGCATGTCTGTGTGTGCACACAGGATAGAAGACATAGGGATTCTGCACAGCTGGCAGACACACTGCATCATACACACCACATTTCTCCAGATACACACCAATGCACGTCCAGTTGTGAGTGCACCCCCACCCCCCAGAGAAGACATCCAAGAATGCTCATGGCTGCACTCATTCCCTGTGTGGCTCCGCATCCACACACATTCCCGTGGACACCTGCTCACAGGCACATCCAGACACACATGGGAATGACGCGCATGGAGTGCCCTGCAGCAGGCACAGTGGAGCCGATGGGGGCAACAAGTTGGTGCTGGGGAGGCAGCTGGTGGGAAAGAGGCAGACAGAGAGCAGGGAGGTGAGGAAAGGCAGCCTGGGAGCCAAGCCTTCGCTGTCTCTTCCAGGTTTCCCCCTCCAAGGTGGGGGCGGGGTGGGGGAAGCTGGCCAGTGGAGGGCGGATCTGTGGGCGGGGCCAGGAGCTCGGACTCGCCCAGATGTTAGTCACTAACGGCCGTCCCTTTTCTCCTCCCCCACCCTTCCCTTCCTTTCTCCCCTCTCCCAGTGCCTCCACCCGCAGCTCCCGCCCCCAAGCCGCCCACCAGCTCCTTTCCCTCCGGCTAGAGCCTGAGCCAAGCCGGGTGGTCTGTGCCGTGCGGAGCCGCCGGCGCCGCGGGGAAGATGGTCGTGGCGCTGCGGTACGTGTGGCCTCTCCTCCTCTGCAGCCCCTGTCTGTTCATCCAGATCCCGGAGGAATGTGAGTAGCTGAAGGGAGTCTCGGCGCCTCCCTTTGCCGCCGCGCTGGGCCGCTCTTTATCTCCTGCCACCTCACCTTCTCTCCGCTCCAGAGCCTCCCCCTCCTTTCCTGGGGCGTAGCGCGGGCAGGAGATACCCAGGAAATTGGATGCTTCTGGAGAAAAGAGCGGGCTGGAGGGCGCGGGGTGTGTCAGCACCGCGGACAGTATCCAGAGCGGAGCGAGGGGCGTTTTCAGCACCGCGGACAGCGGCGCCAGCAGGGCTCTAGGTCTGGGGCCTCTCCACCTGTCCTTTGCTGGCACCATCCCCGCCCTAGGGGTGTGGTGGGCAGAGAGTGCGCCCGTCCCCAGTCCTCCGCCAGCTTGTGCAGAGATCTGGATTCAAGTGTTGCGTGCATTTCTGACTTGTGTGGTCACATCTTGAGCCCTTCTTAGCTCTGTCTCTGAACAGAGACAAGAAAAAGCACGTGGGTCTAGCCTGGTAACCCTCCGGATCTTTTCACTGGGTAGTTATTTCGTGGGGGTGTGGTGGAGCTGTGGGAGCATGTGTCTGTGGTTCTGAGCTTTGTGGGGGGAGGTCACAGTTAGGTGTGTGGGTTTTGGAGAGTCATTGAGCTTGAGTTTTTCTGTGTACTTGTGAGTCTCAAAGACTGTATTAGTATGTGTGAGTGTGTGGGGTCATGGTTGATTAAGAGGGGGTATTTGTGAGTCTAACTTTGACTTCCTATACAGGTAAGTGTATGCATCACTACAGCTGTTAGTTACCGATCAGGTTTGTGAAGGTCTGTGGGTTGTGTAATTTTGTGAGTGGGGCTGTGGCCACATGGTAGGTGTTGCTAGTGTGATGGTGTTTTCTGTTGTGTATAAGGGAGAATTGGAAACTCACTGCACTAACGGATCCTGTTGGAACTCGTTGGGACATTTCCAAGGGTATCATGGGGTGGGGAAAGCTGTGCCAGGACAAGAGCTGAAGGATGTGGACTTGGGAGGTGCCTGGTAGCGGGAAGACTCAGTGAGCATTTAAAGGAGGTGGAGGGGGTCTGACGGAACAAAGGTTGGCGATGCCCTCTGAAACGCATCCATGGAGGTCTACACAGTCACCCACCACAGGGTCCCATGGATCCTCGTACCCGCTGGTAGACACAGATACCTGTATGCAACCAAGTGCAGAGCTAGCAAAGGTACAAAGATGCTGATTGGCCACACAAACAGAAACACAAGTACACAAGTGAGGGTTTTTAACAGATTATTTACATATTTATTTGAAGGTCAGAATGACACAGGCAGAGGAAGAGAGAGATATTTCACCCACTGGTTCACTCCCCAAATACTCGCTGAGGGCATCAGCCAGATCTCCCATGTGGGTGGCAGAAACACAAGTACTTGGGCCATCGTCCATTGACCCCAGACTGGACCCTAGCAGGAAGCTGGATCAGAAGTATGAGTAGTCAGGACTCAAACCAGGCTCTCTGATGTGGAATGTGGGCAGCCCAAGAGGTGGCTTTACCTGCTGCACCTCAATACCCACCCCCCAAATGAAGCTTTTATTTTTTTTTAATTTTATATATATATTATATATATATATATATATATATATATATATATATATATATATATTTGAAAGGCAGAGTTACAGAGAGAGGGAGAGAGAGAGATCTTCCATCTACCAGTTCACTCCCCAAATGGGCCAGGCTGAAGCCAGGAGCTTCTTCTGGGCCTCTCACGTGGGTGCAGGAGCCCAAACACATGGGCTGTTTCCCACTGCTTTCTCAGGCCATTATCAGGCAGCTGGGTCAGAGCAGCTGGGACTCCAACTGGTTCCCATATGGGGTGCCGGTGTTGCAGGTGCGGCTTAACCCACTGTGCCGCAGTGCTGGCTGCCCAGATGAAGTTTGTAGATACAGAAGACGCAGAGGTGGATGCACAACACAACACTCCCCGCCGAAAAGTAAGCGTGCAGAAAGGCCTGCAGCTTGCTCAGGGAAGGTAGAGCCAAGTGCAGACAGCCACATGCTGCAGTGCGCACCTCCAGGGCATCCGCAGATTCTTAGCCGTGTGCTTGCTTCCCCTCCCTCTCTGCCTCTTATCATTGCTTTTCAGGGACTGTCCCCTTACCCTAGGCACGAGCCTGCCTCCTACCAGGTGGGCACACACATGTCTGTGTGTGGCAAGGTTAGGGAGAAATTACAGAAAGATGGTCGTGGGGACAGAGAGAGAACTAGGCCAAAGCCCATGGCCCCGGGGCATGGACCCGCACCTGCTGTTGACCCCAATATAACCCAGCAGGCTGCTGGGTCTCTCCCTGTTGAAACCGGCCCTCCCACTCTCCCTCCCTCGCCCCTCCAGCCCCCGTCTGTCATTTTCTGCTTCTTCCACCCACTTGATTTTCCTTCTCCTGTCATTCCTGCTCCCTCCCTAGCCCCACTGCCTTGTCCCCAGGGAGCGCCCACCTCCTGCCTGAGCCCTCACACTGAGGACCTCTGCAGAGACAAAGCGCCCCTCCCCCTCTGCTGGGCTGAAGCCCGGGGCTGGGGCAGGCGCTCTGGCCTCTGCCCCAGGGAGCACGGGTGGCTGGCTGGGAGGAAGGAAGTGCAGAGTGCTGTGGGCCATGGAAACTCCGATGCAGCAGGGCCTTGGGGAGGGGCTGGAGCAGGAGGGGCCTGGGTAATTGAAAACACTGAGCTGTGCTAATTGGATTAGGAGCTGGAGGGGGGTGCTCTGGCTGCAGGCGTCCTGGGTGGGTGGGGTCAGTTCTGCAGGCCACACTGGGCCCTGCCTGGGAGTGGTGAGGTCACTCTTGTTAAAGAAAAGATGTTTTTCCTGCCCTTGCCCACGGCAGCCCAGGGGCAGCTCTCCCCTGCGTGTCTCTGGGCAGGGGAGCCCTCTGCGGGGCCCAGGCCGGCCCAGGAGGAGTTGCCCAAGGCCAGTCGCCACCACCGCAGCCTCCTCTCCTTCCCCTTCGTGCGTGGGCCCTGCCAAGGCTGCCTGTCACTGTTTCTCTCCGTTCTCTCCCTGGCTGCCGGGATGGCTCAGATGAAGGACACCACGGTGAGTTGAGGGAGGAGTGGGTGTGTCTCTCAAGGCCAAGGCACAGCTGGGTGTGCGCCAGCCGGTCCCAGGCCCTCCTGGCTCTTGGGTCCTCTGTGCCTCTTGCCCTGGGGCCCGCGTGCCGCCCACCTGGGTTTCTGCGGGAGTGCGCCCTGTGGCCCTCTCCTCCCTGTCAGGGACGTGTGCTTCCTGGTTTCCGGGCCTGCGGCCTGGCTTTGCCTGCGGTCGTCTGTCTGGCCCTCTCTCTTCCTACATCGGGGTGTCTGAGTGCCCTTTTCCCCCACTCTGACGCTAACCCCTCCGAAGGCCCGGCTCACGCCAGGACGGGGTGGAGGCAATGATGCCAACACGCCGCTCTCCCCGCTGTGTGTCTGCAGTGCTGGAGCCGCCCGTCATCACAGAGCAGTCGCCACGACGCCTGGTTGTCTTCCCCACAGACGACATCAGCCTCAAGTGCGAGGCCAGCGGCAAACCCCAAGTGCAGTGAGTGACCGTGCCTGGCCCGCGGCCTCCCTGCCCCCCTAGGTTCTGAGCCCCGAAGCCTGCAGACCTCCCTCAGGGCCGTCGGTCCTTGCCTTCTCCCAGGGCATCCCCTGGGGCCCCGGCTGCCTTCAGCCCTGCATGCGGCCTGTTCCAGCTGCTGTCCCCGTGCCAAGGCCCTCTGCCTGCACAGGTTCCGCTGGACGAGGGACGGCATCCACTTCAAGCCCGAGGAAGAACTGGGAGTGACTGTCTACCAGGCGCCTCACTCCGGCTCCTTCACCATCACGGGCAACAACAGCAACTTCCCCCAGAGGTTCCAGGGCGTCTATCGCTGCTTTGCCAGCAATAAGCTGGGCACGGCCATGTCCCACGAGATCCAGCTCATGGCCGAGGGTACGGCGCGGTGCGGCGCGGCGGCGTGGCTCTGTGCTCGGGTGGCTGTTGAGGGTGCAAAGGGTCTGGGTAGCTGCCAGCCCTCAGCCCAGTGGCCTTCCTCTGGCTCCGGCCACGTCCTCCCTTTCCTCGCTCCGTCTTCTCCCCCTCTGTGCTGGTGCTCACTTCACGCGCCTGCCTGTGGTGGCTGCTGGCGAGCTGGGGCTGCCAGACTCTCTCAGCGCCCGTTTGTCCCTCTTTCTGGCCAGCCCCGTCTGTCCGGGTCACTGCTCTGGCTGGGTCTCTGTCCCTGTTTCCCCCTCCGTCACTCCTGGGTCCTCCCTGCCCATGTCTGCGATCTGTCCGGCACCTCTCCCCTCGGCTTTCCCTCTGTAGGCTCCTCCGCCCCTGTGCCCCCTCGGCCCTCCGCATGCCAGCCCCCCCCGCCCCCGCTCCTGCCTGCTCCTGGGCTCCATCTTTGTGTACGCAGAGCTTTCCCTGGGGTCTTCCCTCTGCATTCCGCCCTCCCTGAGCTGTCTGCCTCTTGAACACTCTCCCTTCCCTCCCAACCCCTCTGGTTACCTTGGGAACCGTTGCCATGGTTTCCGTGTCAGGATGATGGAAGGGTCTGTGACTCCCAGGCTGTCCACAGCTCCCTCCCCCACTGCTGCACCTCAGCCTCCCCCAACCCGTCCTCATCCTTTCTTTGGGGAGAGGTATGGAGGCTTAACCCTTGATGGCCACCTGCCCCCCCCCCTCCGCTCGCCGGCTCCTCCCTCCCTGTCCATCCCGGGCTGGCCCACCCTGCTGCTCTCCCCTGCCCTGCACTGCCTCTCTGTCCCCCCAGGGGCCCCCAAGTGGCCAAAGGAGAGGGTGAAACCTGTGGAGGTGGAGGAAGGGGAGTCGGTGGTGCTGCCGTGCAACCCCCCACCCAGCGCGGAGCCACTGCGGATCTACTGGATGAATAGCAGTGAGTGCCAGCTGGGGCTGCCACGGGCGCTTAGGGTGGCAGCGGGGGCTGTCCCCGATGAAGCCCTGACGCCTGCCCCGCCCCCGCCCTGCAGAGATCCTGCACATCAAGCAGGACGAGCGGGTGACCATGGGCCAGAACGGCAACCTCTACTTTGCCAACGTGCTCACCTCGGACAACCACTCCGACTACATCTGCAACGCCCACTTCCCGGGCACGCGGACCATCATTCAGAAGGAGCCCATCGACCTCCGGGTCAAGGCCAGTGAGTCCCAGGGGCTCTGGCAGCCCTCTCTCACCTGTAGCCATGGCCCGTTGACCACACAACCTCGAGGGCCACTTGGCTGCCATGTCCACCCTGCCCGGACCCCTTCCCGGGCCAGGAGGGCAGAGATGAGGCTCTCCCCTTAACAGGGCTCAGCAGGGGATGAGCAGGGTGGGATGAGCAGGGTGGCCAGGCCACCCACACCCTCTCTCCTGGCAGCCAACAGCATGATCGACCGGAAGCCCCGCCTGCTTTTCCCCACCAACTCCAGCAGCCACCTGGTGGCCTTGCAGGGGCAGCCTGTGGTCCTGGAGTGCATCGCCGAGGGCTTGTGAGTCCGGGCACCTGGGGCAGGGGCAGGCCAGGCCGAGGCCGCCTGGCGGGGCCCCAAGACAAGCGGCCTGTCCTCTCTCCCTCCCTCTTTCCTCCCTCGGGCAGCCCCACGCCCACCATCAAGTGGCTGCGCCCCAGCGGCCCCATGCCGGCTGACCGCGTGACCTACCAAAACCACAATAAGACCCTGCAGCTGCTGAACGTGGGTGAGGAGGATGACGGCGAGTACCGCTGCCTGGCCGAGAACTCGCTGGGCAGCGCCCGGCACGCCTACTACATCACCGTGGAGGGTACGGGGCTGTGGCATGCACCTCCCCCGTCTGCCCCAGGGCCCCCCAACGGCCACTGGTGGAGAGCAGGCCCCGCGCTCAGCACGCCTCTCCCTTCTCCTCAGCCGCCCCGTACTGGCTGCACAAGCCCCAGAGCCACCTGTATGGGCCGGGGGAGACCGTCCGCCTCGACTGCCAAGTGCAGGGCAGGCCCCAGCCAGAGGTCACCTGGAGAATCAACGGGATCCCTGTGGATGGTGAGCAGGGCTGTGGCTGGGGCAAGGGGTGCCGTGACCCTGGGGCTTTGGGGAAGGAAGAGACACGTGAGGTGGGGCCTCTACACAGCTCAGTCTCTGTCCTGGGCCCATGGACCGCTCTCCCCCGCAACCCGGCTGCCCCCACAGAGCTGCCCAAGGACCAGAAGTACCGCATCCATCATGGTGCCCTGATCCTGAGCAATGCACAGCCTAGCGACACCATGGTGACCCAGTGTGAGGCCCGCAACCGGCATGGGCTCCTGCTGGCCAACGCCTACATCTACGTCGTCCGTGAGTGACCCCCTGGGGCTGCCTTTCTCCTTGCTGACACCTTGACCCCACAGCTACCGGGGGCGGATGACAAGTGCAGGGCTTGGCTGCTAAGGCTTTGGGGAAGAGGCGGGCCATCAGCTGGGCCTGAGCGCTCAGGAAGGCACAGCTGGCGAGGAAGCCCTATGCGCCGGGCTCTTGGGGCCAAGTGTGCTCTGGTTGGAGCATGGCTGGTTTCTCTCAGCAGGGCGGCCGTGAGGCCAGCCCTGTCTCCCGACCCTGTTCCTCCCCCAGAGCTGCCGGCCCGCATCCTGACTGGGGACAATCAAACATACAAGGCAGTGGAGGGGAGCACTGCCCACCTGCTCTGCAAAGCCTTTGGGGCGCCCGTGCCTACTGTCCAGTGGTGAGCACCCCGTTCCGTGGCCATGCGAGCTGGGAGAGGAGAGAGCCCAGGCTGGTCGGGGACAGCCAGGCTCCCACCCCCACCTCCACCGCGTGCTCTCTGCAGGCTGGATGAAGAAGGCACCACGGTGCTGCAGGACGAGCGCTTCTTTCCCTACGCCAACGGCACTCTGGGTATCCGTGATCTCCAGGCCAATGACACTGGGCGCTACTTCTGCCAGGCTGCCAACGACCAGAACAACGTGACCATCATGGCTAACCTGCAGGTCAAAGGTCAGGCAGGTCCCCGACGGGACTGCTCAGGGTCTCTGCAGGACATCAGAGTGACCCGCTTCCCCTTCCTCGCCCTCAGAAGCAACTCAGATCACACAGGGGCCCCGCAGCGCAATCGAGAAGAAAGGCGCCAGGGTGACGTTCACGTGCCAAGCCTCCTTTGACCCCTCCTTGCAGCCCAGTATCACGTGGCGCAGCGACGGGCGAGACCTCCACGAGCTTGGAGACAGTGACAAGTGAGGCTTGTGGAAGGGGCCGTGGCCGTGAGCAGGTGCTCCCCTGCTTTCAGTGGGGAGGTTCTGCAGGCAGAGGAGGAGATGGAGGGGAGGGGAGCCCCTGGGGCAAGGCAGTGGCGGGTCTGCTGGGCGCCAAGGGACACACGGCCCCCCGCAGGTACTTCCTAGAGGCCGGGCGCCTGGTTATCCACAGCCTGGACTATAGCGACCAGGGGAACTACAGCTGCGTGGCCAGCACTGAGCTGGACGAGGTGGAGAGCAGGGCGCAGCTCCTGGTGGTGGGTAAGTTGGAGGCTGGTGCCACGCCTCTGGAGGGGACAGTAGGGGTGGCTCTCCAGGGGGCCAAAGAGTGTCCCTGCTTGGCCCCCAGGGAGCCCTGGGCCGGTGCCTCAGCTGGAGGTGTCAGATCATCACCTGTTGAAGCAGAGCCAGGTGCGCCTGTCTTGGAGCCCCGCGGAAGACCACAACGCCCCCATTGAGAGTAAGAGAGCTGAGTCCTAGGTCCTCCCTCCTCCGGGCACTTGGCTGCAGCGTCGCCCTTCGTCCTGGGACAAGCACGTGTGCTCCAGGGGCCCAAGGTTCCTCATGGGAGACCCAGACTTCTGCCCCGCCCCCCTTTCCCTCGCCCTTCTCCCAGAAGCACAGTGACAGCCCATGGCCCATTCACTTCTTGGCAGAGTATGACATTGAATTTGAGGACAAGGAAATGGCGCCGGAGAAATGGTACAGTCTGGGCAAGGTGCCAGGAAACCAGACGTCTGCCACCCTCAAGCTGTCGCCCTACGTCCACTATACCTTCCGGGTGACTGCCATCAACAAATACGGCCCTGGGGAGCCGAGCCCGGCTTCTGAGACTGTAGTCACACCTGAAGCAGGTGGGATGGGTGGCACCCACTCCTGGACCCCATGGAAGCAGGTGGACTGGGTGCACGGGGGGCTGCAGTGCTGATGGGTCCACGTGTTCCTTTGCAGCCCCAGAGAAGAACCCTGTGGACGTGAAGGGGGAAGGCAATGAGACCAACAATATGGTCATCACGTGGAAGGTGAGGGGCCCAGGACTCAGGCGTTGCCTGCTGCCCCTTGGCTATGCTAACGAGCAGGGGCCAATGAATGCGCCCGCAGTCTGAGCGGGGCGGGTGGGTCCCAGAGGCGGGAGCTCTTGGCCAACTAGTTCCTGTTCTGCTGCTCCCCTGCAGCCGCTGCGGTGGATGGATTGGAACGCCCCCCAGGTTCAGTACCGTGTGCAGTGGCGCCCTGTGGGGACCCAGGGGCCCTGGCAGGAGCAGATTGTGAACGACCCCATTCTGGTGGTATCCAACACGTCCACCTTCGTGCCCTATGAGATCAAAGTGCAGGCCGTCAACAGCCAGGGCAAGGGCCCCGAGCCCCAGGTCGTCACTGGCTACTCAGGCGAGGACTGTGAGTATCGGGGCCCCGCCCATGTCCGGACACTTCAGTGCGCGCAGCCTAGGCTGAGGGTGTGCCGTCACCTGCACGCATGGCCGTATGAAATCCCAGAGACTCCACAGCAGCGCTTTTTGTGACTGGCAGTCCAGGCTCCACGTGCACCTGCTAGCGGCAAAGCCCACCACCGTCCCTGTGGGGGGTGGACCTGGGACCGACACCCGGTCCTGCTGCCTTCCTTCTCTCGAGTCTGGGGCGACGTTTCCACATGGCAGCTTTGATGAGCGTCAGGGTTTCCTCTGTGTCAGCTCCTCCCAATAAGTGGCCCATACTGAGACCCTGGTGCCATGCAAGCGCCCTGGCCCTCATCCAACTGCCCCGGCCCCAAACAGCAGCCACGCCCACCTTCCTGTGTGGGGTGCGGGTGGGAGGGGGGCGCCTGGCTGGCTCGGCGGAGTGCACTGTGGCTCCCTCTGAGTCCACTGGCTCTTTGCAGACCCGCAGGTGGGCCCTGAACTGGGAGACGTCAAGATCCTCAACTCAAGCACCGTGCTGGTCAGTTGGTTGCCTGTGGACCTGGCCCAGGTCAAGGGTCACCTCCGCGGATACAATGTAAGCGTTCAAGGCCTGGGACCCAGGGATGGGACCGAGGGCACAGCTCTGCCAGCTGGCAGCCACTCTCCTGGGAGCCCCTGGGTTGGGAGGCGAGGGCCCCTGCTGGATGCTTCTCTCCCCGTGAGCGCTCCTGTGCACTGTGCAGGTGACGTACTGGTGGGCTGGCAGTCAGAGGAAGCACAGCAAGAGGCATGTCCACAAAGGCCACGTCGTGGTCCCCGCCAACACCACCAGTGCTATCCTCAGTGGCCTGCGGCCCTACAGTTCCTACCACCTGGAGGTGCAGGCTTTCAACGGGCGCGGACTGGGCCCTGCCAGCGAGTTGACCTTCAGCACCCCGGAGGGAGGTGCGTCTTGCTCCCCGTCCTCCATGCCCTCCCCTCCTGCCCGGCCTCGCGCAGACTGCCGCCCGTCTCTGCCCACAGTTCCCGGCCACCCCGAGGCGCTGCACCTGGAGTGCCAGTCGGACACCAGCCTGCTGCTGCACTGGAAGCCCCCGCTGAGCCACAACGGCGTGCTCACGGGCTACATGCTCTCCTATCACCCCTGTGCGTGCCGTACACCGAGGGGGCGGCCCGGGGCGGGGCGGGGCGGGGGGACCCAGCTGGCAGCTGAAGCCAGCTGACCTCCCGTCTGTCCTCGCAGTGGGGGACGGGGGCCAGGAGCAGCTGTCCTTTGATCTTCCGGATCCTGAGCTTCGCACCCACAACCTGACCAACCTGAGTCCTAACATGCGCTACCGCTTCCAGCTGCAGGCCACCACCAGGGAGGGGCCTGGCGAGGCCATCGTGCAGGAGGGAGGCACCATGGTGTCCGGTGAGCTGGGGGAGGGTCGGCCTGCGGCTGAAGGGGCTGTGGGGGGGGGCAGTGCTTAGGCAGCCTTGCAAGGCCCACACCTGTGCCCCGGGCTCCTGCATCCCCCAGGGACGCAGGACTTCATCAACATCTCGGCCACGGCGGGCGAAAACTACAGCGTGGTCTCCTGGACCCCCAAGGAGGGCCAGTGCAACTTCGGCTTCCATATCCGGTTCAAAGCCCTTGGGGGTGAGCAGGAAGGGATCCCGGGGGCGCATGCATGCTCTGGGCCCCAAGGGGCACCCAGCGCTGCCGCTCACCCTGCTGCTGCCCACCACCCCTGCAGACGGGAAGGTGGGCGCCGTCCTCCCATCGCAGTATGTGAGCTACAACCAGAGCTCCTACACGCAGTGGAACCTGCAGCCCGACACCCGCTACGAGATCCACCTGTTCAAGGAGAAGATGCTGCTGCACCAAATGGCTGTGAGGACCAACGGCACTGGTGAGCCAGGCCCCTCCCTCCCCCGCCCCGTGCCAGACAAGGCCCAGCCTCTTCGCTCACCAGAGGCCAGGGCACAGGCCAGGGCTTGGGAGCACTGTGCCATCTCCCGCCTCAGGCCGGGTGAGACTGCCTCCTGCTGGCTTCGCCGCCGAGGGCTGGTTTATCGGCTTCATCAGCGCCATCATCCTCTTGTTCCTCATCCTCGTCATCCTCTGCTTCATCAAGCGCAGCAAGGGTGGCAAATACTCAGGTACCGCCTCCTGAGCCCAGCGCCCCAGCGAGCAGCCCCCAGCCACCCCACTCTTGTCCCCGCGCTCTCCTCGGCGGGCTGGGAACATCAGTCGATGGCGGTTAGGCCGGTGCACCGCGGTGGGGGTGGGGTTAGCCCTTGAGGGTCCTGGGGTGCGGGAGGGTGGGGCCAGGCCAGGGTGGGAGAGGAAGCTGGCTCCTCCCTGTGCATCTACAGTGAAGGATAAGGAGGACACCCAGGTGGACTCTGAGGCCCGGCCAATGAAAGACGAGACCTTCGGCGAGTACAGGTGAGCCACAAGCCACAGCAGGTGCACGGCCCCCACCCCGGCCCCAGCCTTGCTTTCGTATCTGACTCTCTCCCTCTCTCCTCTCTGTGCTGCGGGTGACGTCAGGTCCCTGGAGAGGTAAGGCAGCCCACGCCCCGCAGTCAGTGTGTGCTTCGGGGTGCCGCTTGCTCCCCAGCTCTGGGGAATGCGACACAGCCAGCTGCTTCAAGCAGAAGACGCCTCCAGCCAGCTGCTCAGCAGCTGTCCCACTCACAACCCCCCCCCCCCATTTTGCCCCTGCAGCGACAACGAGGAGAAGGCCTTTGGCAGTAGCCAGCCGTCTCTCAATGGCGACATCAAGCCCCTGGGCAGTGATGACAGCCTGGCCGATTACGGAGGCAGCGTGGACGTCCAGTTCAACGAGGACGGCTCCTTCATTGGCCAGTACAGTGGCAAGAAGGAGAAGGAGGCGGCGGGCGGCAACGACAGCTCAGGGGCCACCTCTCCCATCAACCCTGCGGCGACCCTAGAATAGGGGTCCAGCCAGGCCAGCTGAGGCGGGCTCGGGCCAGGGCCAGGTGTGCAGGAGAGCCAGAGGCCAACACGCCCCAGCCCGACGCCTGGGCTGCTCCCCTGACCTAGGGGCCGAGGCCCCTCCTTCCTCTCTCTCTGTCTCTCTGTCTCTCTCTCTGCCTCCCTCCAGCAGGCCCGGGCAAAGCTTGAGTTGGGGCAGAGGAGAGGAACTCACTGCCTCAAATCCCCTTCTTACCACCTGCGTCCCACTTGATTGCCAAAACCCAGCCACACCCCTTCCTGGCCACATGCTGCTTTGCCCCGCTCACGTCAGGGGCCTTCGGGTGCTGCTTCACCTGTCCGTCTGGGCAGAGGCAGTGGCTTGGGGGGAGAGGAAGGAGGGTGGCCCCGGGAGCATCTCTGAGCTGCTGTCCTTCTTGCCCCCAGTCAGGGTGGGGGGCGGGCCTGCTGGTTTCTCTCTGGACCAGGGCTGCCACCTCCTCCCCCCTCCCCAGCCACTCCCTGACCAGCCTGGCTGGGACCGGGGACAGATCTCGGTGTCCCCACCATCTGTTCCCTTTTCTTTGCCATCTCTGCTCCAACCGGGCTGAGAGCTGTTCACGGGTGCGAGCGAGGCCATCTGGAGATCCCAGAGTTCCCAGCCTCCAGTGTCACACACAGGTGCACGCCCCAGCTCCATACACACGCTGCCTTCGGTGCCCACCAGACAACGTCCAAGTGGCCTCCATCTCCGCCGGGCATGGAGTGGGCACACGTCCTCCCGTTGCCCACCGCCCGGTGCCTCTCAGCCGCCAGCCAGCGCACCCCAGGACCCCTCAGCAGCCCTGCCCTCGCCCAGCCCTCCCACCCCGCACCTTGGGAATGTAAATACGCCGTGACTTTGAAAGTGTGTGCCCTTGCCCTTTCCCCATATGCCACTAGTGTGTAGGCAGATGTCTGAGTCTCTAGGTGGTTTCTAGGATTTCTAGCAATTAGCTTTGATGATCCCAGCCCAGGAAAATTTAAAACAGACAAAAACAAGGAAAGATTGGTTCTCCCAGCTCCGCTGTGCCCCTGCCCACATGCCTTTGCTTGGTCTGTTGATGAGCCGTCTCCAGAAAACAAAAGTCTCTATATATATGTACATAAATATCAGAACTATAATAGGCGAATAAAAAACTGCAAACGCACAGACTCTCACGTCCTTTGCCCTGGCGCTTATCTCTGGGGCCCTGCACCCGACTCACTCCCTGTCTCCGGCTGCAGCGGCTGGATGCTCCACGCACCCTGGCTCTCGCCACAGCTGGGTCTCTCATTGCCACGGGGAGTAGGCGTGGGTACGTGCTGCCACCTGCCAGGGAGCACCTGACTCTCCTAAGCCACTAGCAAGCAGGGACGTCCGTCTCCCTGGCTCTTGGAGGTCTCCACCTTGGCCCCACTATGTCTGGTCTGCTCTTTTCTTTTGCCATTGGATCAGACCCGTCAGCATCCAGATCGTCCACTCGTAGCACCCTGACCCTCCCGTCTGCTCCTATTCATAGTGCTCACCTGGAACAGCACCTGCGGGCTCTCCCGCACCCTTGGCCCAGCACCCTGGCCACCAGGACACAAATGCCATGGTGGGGATGAGGGCATCCCAGGCACGGCGCCACACACCTTCTCCTGCCTCCCTGGATGCTTGCTTTGTTTTTAATTAGCACATTTTGTTTCTTAAGAGTGATCTTGGGTTTAAATAAAAATTAAGCTGAAAGTAGAGCTGCCTGGTGCCCCTCTCCCTACTTTTTTTTTTTATCTGCTTGTGTGCTCATGGAGCCACTTCTTTTTTTTTTTTTTTAAGATTTATTTATTTGGGCCGGCGCCGTAGCTCAACAGGCTAATCCTCCGCCTTGCGGCGCCGGCACACCGGGTTCTAGTCCCGGTCGGGGCGCCGGATTCTGTCCCGGTTGCCCCTCTTCCAGGCCAGCCCTCTGCTGTGGCCCGGAGTGCAGTGGAGGATGGCCCAGGTGCTTGGGCCCTGCACCCCATGGGAGACCAGGAGAAGCACCTGGCTCCTGGCTCCTGCCATCGGACAAGCGTGGTGCGCCGGCCGCAGCGCGCCAGCCGCGGCGGCCATTGGAGGGTGAACCAACGGCAAAAAAGGAAGACCTTTCTCTCTGTCTCTCTCTCTCACTGTCCACTCTGCCTGTCAAAAAAAAAAAAAGATTTATAAAAAGATTTATTTATTTATTTGAAAGGCAGAGTTACACACAGAGAGAAGGAGAGGCAGAGAGACAGAGAGAGACAGAGAGAGACAGAGACAGAGACAGGTTTTCTATCCTCTGGTTCACTCCCCGAATGGCAGCAACGGCCAGAGCTGCGCTGATCCAAAGCCAGGAGCCAGGAGCTTCTTCCAGGTCTCTCACGTGGGTTCAGGGGCCCAAGGACTTGGGCCATCTTCCACTGCTTTCCCAGGCCACAGCAGAGAGCTGGATCAGAAGTGGAGCAGCCAGGACTTGAACCGGTGCCCATATGGAATGCCAGCACTGCAGGCGGTGGCTTTACCCACTCCGTCACAGTGCTGGCCCCTGGAGCCACCTCTTGATCACCCCTGTGCCTGTCATTGTGTTCTGCCACCTGCACTCACGGCCCACCTGCTCCTGAGGAAGGCGCTTGCTACCTCACCCCAGAAGCTGGCAAGGCGCGCCTTCGGCAGCAGCTGAATGCAATCTTTGGATTTCCCAACACCTGCAAAGGCAGCTTCGCGGACTCCAGCTGTGAGCACCCGCACCCACACCCTCACCCCCAGCAGGCAGCAGATTGCCAGCCCAGAGACGCCAGCCAGCCCTCCCCTCGCAGGTGGGCGGTCCCAGCCCCATGGGGGCCCTGGCTACACGTCTGAGCTGTGTGAGCCCAGCGCCAGGGACACACTACCTGCTTCAGTGCTGACGGCCCCTTGTCTGAGTTGCTGAGTCGGAGGAATTCCAGCTCTGGCTGTTCTCCGGCCTGAGGGGCTAACAAAGCCCCCCAAGCCGAAATTGATTCTCTCCCACAAGTCCAAGATCCAGGTACTGGCAAGGCCAACAGTGTTGTGAGTCAGTGGGTTGAGCTCCCACCTGGTATACCCGCATCCCCTGAGTGCAGATTTGAGTCCCGGCTGCTCCCCTTCCGATCCAGCTCTCTGCTGTGGCCTGGGGAAGCAGTGCAAGATGCCCAAGTGCCTGAGCCCCTGCACCCCTGGGGGAGACCTGGAGGAAGCTCCTGGCTCCTGGCTCCTGGCTCCTGGCCCCTGGCCCCTGGCCCGGACCTGGGCCAAAGGCAGTAGCGAGAAACTCCATCCAGGTCCCCCATGTGTGTGACAGGGACCCAAGTATCTGTCCATCTTACAGTCTCCCATGCTGAGCGGCAGGGAGCTGGATTGGAAGCAGAGTCACACGGACTTGAGCCAGGCACTCTGATAGGGCATGCGGGTATACGAGATGGGAGCTTAATGTGCTGTGCCACACCTCCTGCCCCTCCGTCTGCCCATTTAATTGCATTTTTAAAATGTTTTCTGTATTTATTTGACAGAGAGCGAGAGGGAAACATCAGTCCTATCTGTTTCGATGGCCAGATCTTAGCTAGTGGCTCCATCTGGGTCTCACACCGGTGGCAGGGGCCCCACAACTTGAGCCATCACGACTACTCGCAGGGTCTTAGCGTCGCTTTCAGGTGCATGCACTAGGACTGAAATACATGAACTGCAGCTCAGCTGTGGCTTTACGTCAGTGACGCTGCCTTCGAGAATGAAAGCGTAGCTGCTGCTCTGCGGCCAGTGCTCTTCCTGAAGCCTTGTGTGTGGCTGTCACGTCGCCCTGGTCTGCTCCGTTCATGACACCGTCCTCGGCTCTGATGAGCGACAGCCAAAAGCACATTGGGAGCCTCAGTAAGAGGGTGGGAAACACAGCTCACGGTAAGTTGGGAGCATCAGACATCAGCGGAGTCTCTGGGGTGAGAGACGGTGCTGCTGTTAAGGAGGGTGCGCCCATTGGCTGTGTAACTCACAAGGCCGCCGGTTTTCAGTGGGGACCAGAGCAAAAGGCAGCGGGGGCGGGTTGCAGCACGAGCTGCTCCTCCAACTGGACCTTAGGGCCTGCAGCATGGGGATCGCTGTGCACAGCCCTAAGGCTTTGTGGGAAATTCACGCCCTCTTCTTCCCGTCACTCTTCCCCCATGAGAAATAGCTTCGCTGCAGTAGTGGGCCCTGGGGGACCCTGACCTCTTCCGATGGCAGCAACCTGATGACCTGAGCGTCCCAACCCAACAGGCCATGGCACAGCATCTCTGAGCGCGAACCACGCGCTCGCGGTGTCAGGAAGCAGAGCTGCACGAGCAAGTGCCTCTAGTCCTCCCAGAATGCTCAGCGGCAGGAGGGTGACTCTTAGATACACAAGGCAAAGGATGCTCCTGACAGTGGGCAGGGCTGTGAGCTGTGGGCTCACTGCCTTTTTCTCTTTTTAAAGATGTATTTATCTGAGGGGCCGGCGGCGTGGTGTAGCGGCATCCCGTATGAGCACTGGTTTGAGTCCCAGCCACTCCTCTTGCGATCCAGCTCCCTGGTAACGCGCCTGGAAAAGCATGATTAAACATTAAAACATGATTAAATACTTGGCTTCCTGCAGCCACACGGGAGACCCAGATGGAATTCCAGGCTCCTGGATTCACTTTGGCCCAGCCCTGGGTCTTGTAGCCATTTGAGGAGTGAACCAGTGGATAAAATATCTATCTGTCTCTCCCCCTCTCTCCTGCCACTCTGCCCTTAGAATAAATAATTAAATCAAAGACAAAATCCACCAAATAAAATAAAAACCAAGTTTGGGGATAGGCGACTAGCACAGCAATTGAGGGTCTCCTGTGATGCCTGCATCCTGTTTCGCAGTGCCTGGTTTGAGTCTTGGCTGCTCCACTTCCCATCCAGCTTCCTGCTGATGCACACCCAGGGAGGCGGCAGAAGGCCGACCAAGTGCTTGGGCGCCCGCCACCCACATGGCAGACCCACATGGAGTTCCTGGCTCCTGCTGCATCCCTTGATGTTGTGATCATTCGGGGAGTGAACCAGTGCATGACATTCTCTCTCTCTCTCTTGCCCTCTCTGTCACTCTGCTTTTCAAATAAATAAATAATTTTTTAAAAATTAATCGATTATGGGCTCCTAAACGTTACAGAAATAAGAAGTGTCGCAAGGGCCGGTTTTGTGGCGCAGCAGCTTAAGCTGCACTCGCAATTCCGCCAGCCCATAGTGGAGTGCCAGTTCGAGTCCCGGCTGCTCTGCTTCTCATCCAGCTCCCTGCTAATGTGCCTGGGAAAGCAGTGGAGGAGCGCCTGACTGCTTGAGACCCTGCCACCCATGTGAGAGACCCGGATGGAGTTGTGGCTCCTGGCTTTGGCCTGGCCCAGCCCTGGCAATTGTTTTTTATCTGGGGAGGGAACCAGTGGATGGAAGACCTCTCTCTCTCTCTCTCTCTCAGTCGCCCTGCCTTTCAAATAAATAAAATAAATAAATACTTAAAAGAAAAAAAAGACAAGTGTTATAGCTTTGTATAATTTCTCCATTAATTATGTTGCTTTAAAATATAGATATTATGAATATATACATATATAGTTAACTAATTTCTTTCCCTTCCCCTATTTTGTAATGTAGCAATTGGCTTAAGTTTCCTGTTTCGTCCTAGCTCACTGGGGCTGGCTCCCTGCACCCGCCTTGATTCTGTGATTCTGGCTTCTGCTAGGCGCCTCGAGAGCAGCACGAGACGGAGAGTGGCGGGCTGCCGGGGCGGGGAAGGCTCTCGCTCCTCCCTGTTTGCTTTTGCTTCCTCTTTCTTTTCTATTTTTATTTTTTAAACATTTATTTATTTCTTTGGAAGGCAGAATGAGAGAGAGAGAGAGAGAGATCCTCCATCTGCTGGTTCACTCCCCAGCTGGTCTCAATGGCCAGAGCTGGGCCGATCTGAAGCCAGGGTCCAGGAGCTTCTTCTGGGTCTCCCACGCTGGTGCAGGGGCCCAAGGACCTGGGCCATCTTCTGCTGCTATCCCAGGCCACAGCAGAGAGCTGGATTGGAAGTGGAGCAGCCGGGTCTCGAACCGGCACCCATGTGGGATGCCAGCACTGCAGGCAGCGGCTTTACCCACTACGCCACAGCACTGGCCCCTATCTCTCTCCTTAAAATATTTATTGATTTGTTTGTCTGAAAGGGAGAGAGATGGGTCTTCCAGCCTCTGGTTCACTCCCTAAAGGCCACAATGGCTGGGGTTGGGCCAGGCTGAAGCCAGGAGCCAGGAACTGCATCCAGAACACCAGCATAGGTGGTAGGGACGCAGGCCACTTGTGACACCATTATGCCAGTTTGAATCCTGGCTACTCCACTTCTGATCTGGCTCCCTGCTAATGTGCCTGAGAAGGCATTGGAAGATGGCCCAAATCCTTGGGCCTCTGCCATGCATATGGGAGACCTAGATGAAGCTCCTGGCTCCTGGCTTTGGCTTGGGTAAGCCTTGGCTGCTGCAGCCAGTTGGGGAATGAAACAACAGGTAGAAGATGGTTTTCTCTCTTTGACTCTGTCACTCTGCCTTTTAAATAAATAAATTTTTATTTATTTTTTTGACAGGCAGAGTGAACAGTGAGAGAGAGAGAGAGAGAGAGAGAGAGGAAGGTCTTCCTTTACCGTTGATTCACCCACCAATGGCCACTGCGGCTGGTGCACTGCGGCCGGTGTACCTTGCTGATCCGAAGCCAGGAGCCAGGTGCCTCTCCTGGTCTCCCATGCGGGTGCAGGGCCCAAGGACTTGGGCCATCCTCCACTGCACTCCCAGGCCACAAAATAATTTTTTTAAAAGCAACAGGTACAAGGAACAGAGCCACAGGGACTCCAAATAATGGCATGAACAGATAGAGACTTTAAAATATATTTAATACATTCAAAGAAACAAAAGACAAAATTGAGAAATTTAGACAATTTGAGATTACAAAAAGAAATCTCGTGGGGAAGGGTTGTGGCTAAGCAGGTTAAGCTGCCTCTTGGGATGCCTGCTGCCCTTATCAGAAAATTATTTCTTTAAAAAAGATTTATTTATTCATTTGAAAGCCAGAGAGAGAGAGAGAGAGAGAGAGAGAGAGAGAGAGAGAGAGAGAGAGATTGATTTTCCATTTGCTGGTTAACTCTGCAAATGGCTGCAACAGCCGGGGCTGGGCCAGGCTGAAGCCAGGAGCCAGAAGCTTCTTCTGGGTTTCCCATATGGGTGGCAGGAGCCCAAGGGCTTGGGCCATCTCCCACTGCTTTTCCCAGGCCATTAGTAGGGAGCTGGATCGGAAGTGGGGTGGTCGGAACGCGAATTGGTGCCCATACAGGATCCTGGCGTCACAGGAGGCAGCCTCACGCACTGTGCCAGAACGCAGGCCCCAGAAAACTTTTTATCCCTGGACACAGCCTTTTCATAATGGGAGTCAGCTTCTCCTAGGAGAGATAGGGGTCCTTCCCTCACTCTCTCAGAGCTAGGCTTTGGTTAATTGGAAATTAATAAACACGAGGCTGAACAGGTGCTGGTATGTTGCCGGTTGTTGGAATGCCGTAACTACCACCTTGTGAGTCCACATGATCGCACCTGGTGCAGCAGCTTCCCCATCGTGGCTGTCACTCCAGCCACCCAGCTAAGCCCAGCTCGTCCTGCCGGCCTGCACACCAGCCAAGCACTAGCTGTGTTCTGTACGGCACCCGCTGCAGACCCAGTGAAATAGACATTTTCAGGGGAGGAAAGCTGAGCCAACTGTTTCTTAGCAGGGTTTCCAGGAAAGAAAGCACTAGAGGGGCGGGCATTTGGCGCAGCAGTTATAGGGCACCTACCGCTCATATCCAAGGCCTGGGTTCCAATCTCATCTCCACTCCCCAGCCCAGCTGCCTGCCCGTGTGGGCCCTGGTTCCTGCCAGCCACGTGGGACACCAGAATGAAGTCCTGGGCTCCAGTTTTGGGCCTGGCCCAGCCCTGGCTGTTCTAGATGTCTGGGAGTGAAACAGCACATGGCTGATCTCTCTGTCTCTGTCTCTCTCACGCTGTCCCTCTGTCTTTCAAATAAAATGAAAACGAATCACACACACACACACACACACACACACACACACACACGCAGAAAGTACTGAAGGGCATTTGTCTCGCCTGTTTTGTGCTGCTGTGATTTCTAAACTACAGAACTTCATTTCGGCCTCCTGCTAGTGCACACCCTGGGAGGCAGTGGCAATGGGCTGTGCTAATTCGGTTCCTTCCTGCCATCCACTTGGGAGAACTGAATTGGATTCCGGCCTCCCAGCTTCCGGCTCACCCAGTCCTGGCTACTGCCGGCATTTAGGGAGTGACCCAGTGGACAGATGGACAGAGAGCTCTCTCTGTCTCTCTTTTGGTTTCTCTGCCTTTCAAAGAAATGAAAAGGAAAGAAAAAATTTGCTTTGTGAGTCATAGATGGTTTGAGGGGGCCTCTCGATCTTGCATGGTACGACCACATTACAGTGTCTTTTTTTTCTTTTTTAGATTTATTTATTTGGGGCCGACACTGTGGCAAAGTAGGTTAAGCTGCTGCTTGTGACCCTGGCGTCCTGTAGGACCGCTGGTTCGAGTCCCGGTTGCTCTGTTTACAATCCGGCTCCCTGCTAATGCACCTGGAAAAGCAGTAGAGGATGGCGCAACTACTTAGGCCCTGCCACCCATGTGGGAGACATGGATGGAGTTCTAGGCTCCTGGCTTTGGCCTGTCCCAGCCCCGGCTGTTGCAGCAATCTGGGGAGTGAACCAGTGGATGAAAATCTCCCCACCCCATCATATGCCTCATACCTCTCTCTCTCTCTCTGTTACTAATCCCTCCGGAGTGGTAGAGAGAGAGAGAGAGAGAGAGAGAGAGAATCTTTCATCTGCTGGTTTACTCCCTGGTTGTGACAGCCGAGTCTGGGCCAGGCCTGGAGCCAGGAGCCAGGAATTCCATCTTGGTCTCCCACATAGAGCACTGGGGCCATTATGTGCTGCCTTTCAGGTGCATTAGCAGGAAGCTGGATCGGAAGCACAGGAGTTGGGATGCACTGTGATATGGGATTCCAGAGTTGCGAGTGGTGGCGTAACCAACTGCGCCATGATGCCGGTTCCCAGTGTGTCTTTATTTTAAGTTACTTATTTTTATTTATCTGAAAGGCAAAGCAAGATGGAGGAAGGGAGGGAGGGAGAGAATCTTCCGTCCTCTGGTTCACTCTGCAGATGCCCCCACAACAGCCAGAGCCGGGCCAGGCTGAAGCCAGCAGCCAGGATTTCCATCCAGGTCTCCCACATGGGTGGCAGGGACCCAAATGTTTGGTCTGCCACCTCCTGGGGTGCACATTAGCAGGAAGCTCACTCTGAAGTGGAGGTGGGACTCAAAGCCAGGCACATCCCAAGGCCTGCCCACAAAGGTTGCTGAAAGTTGACTAACTGTGAAGATAGTTTGTTGGAATTGGCTATTGATGAAAGATTGAAGATGAATTTTGAAAACACAGCATCACTCCATTTTAGGTAAAAAGTAAAAATGAATATCCTGAATTTGTGAAATTTACCTTTGAAACTCTTAACAACTTGTTGAGAGGCTGGCATTGTGGTACGGTGGGCTAAGCCGCCACTTGGGACACCCACATCCCATATTAGACACGGTGCCTGGTTTGAGTCCTGGCCACCACGTGCTTCTGATGCACCCTGGGAAGCAGCACTGCTGGCCCAAGTGCTTGAGCCCCTGGCCCCCACGGAAGAGGCCCAGAGGGAGGTCCTGGCTGCTGCTTTCAGCCTGGCTCAGCCTTTGCTGTTGAGGGCATTTGGAGAGTGAACCAGCAGATGCAAGATGTCTTGCTCTCTGTCTCTCCCTGTCTTTGCCACTCTGCATTCCTTTTTAAAAAAGTTATTTATCTGAAAGCCGGGGGGGAGGAGGGGAGGGGCGGAGAGAGGAGGATTGGGAGCGAAGGGGCCGTGACTTGAACTAGGGCTCCTGTGGGATGCTTGGCTCTCAGGAGGCGGCTTAACCCACCACATCACAATGTCAGTTCCTCTGTCTTTCAAATAGATATTTTTTTGCAAATAAATTTTTAAAAAGATTTATTTATTTTGAAAGTCAGACTTACACAGAGAGAGAGGAGAGGAGACAGAGAGAAAGGTCATCCATCTGGTGGTTCACTCCCCAAATGACCACAACGCCTGGAACTGGGCTGATCTGAAGCCAGGAGCTTCTTGCAGGTCTCCCACACAGGTGCAGGGGACCAAGCACTTGGGGCATCTTCTACTGCTTTCCCAGGCCACAGTAGAGAGCTGGATCAGAAGTGGAGCAGCCAGGACTTGAACCAGTGCCCATATGGGATGCCAGCACTACAGGCAGTGGCTTTACCTGCTACACCACAGCACTGGCCCCTGCAAATAATTTTTTTTTTAAATATTTTATTTAGGCCAGCGCTGTGGCTCAACAGGCTAATCCTCCGCCTTGTGGCGCCGGCACACCGGGTTCTAGTCCCGGTCGGGGTGCCGGTTTCTGTCCTGGTTGCCCCTCTTCCAGGCCAGCCCTCTGCTGTGGCCCGGAGTGCAGTGGAGGATGGCCCAAGTGCTTGGGCCCTGCACCCCATGGGAGACCAGGAAAAAGCACCTAGTATCTGGCTCCTGCCATCGGATCAGCGCAGTGCGCCGGCCGCAGCGCGCCGGCCGCGGCAGCCATTGGAGGGTGAACCAACGGCAAAGGAAGACCTTTCTCTCTGTCTCTCTCACTGTCCACTCTGCCTGTCAAAAAAATATTTTATTTATTTACTGGAGAGGCAGAGTTATAGACAGAGAGGTAGAGACAGAGAGAAAGGTCTTCTATCTATTGGTTCACTCCCCAAATGGCCACAGCTGGGCTGATCCAAAGCCAGGAGCCTCTTCCAGGTCTTTCATGAGGGTGCAGGGACCCAGGCATTTGGACCATCTTCTACTGCTTTCCAGGTGCATTAGCAGGCTGTTGGATTGGGAGCGGAGCAGCTGGGACTCAAGTCGGTGTCCATATGGGATGGCAGTGTCGCAGGCAACAGCTTTGCCCACTGCACCCTAATGCCAGCCACCAAGAGATAACATCTAACCCAACCTACTATACCCTCACACTGTCAAAAGTCAAGAAGCTTGTTCCCCTAATCCCTGCAAGTCCTGTGACTGCCTAACCATTGTCTGCCAGGCTTCCATGCATACCTGGTGGATCGCCTGCACATTCTTCCTCTCTGTTCCTCTGTGGGATGACAGCCAGTTTTCATCGCCTCTTGCTTGGGGCAGAGGATTCACCAGAGGTTTGGGACCATCGTTCTTTTCTCTGGTCTCACGATTCCATCTGAGAGTGGCAGGGGTGCCACATGCGTGGCAGACATGTTCACACTGGGTGGGACAGAGGTCTTCAGACAAATTGCAAGATTGCTAAAGGCAATATTTAGGGCATCTGTTGTCACCTGTGGGGCTGCTCATTTGGCAAATAAAATAGCTCCCTACCAGCAAAAAAACCCACCAAGTGGTCATTTGGTCTCTAGAATCTGAAGAGGTTTGGGACAAACCAGATCCAGGTTTCCCCGCGAGTTCTCTGCTGTCCCTCCCCATTGCACGGGCCATCACGCTTGCTCACTGGGGACTGCAGTTGAGCCTGCACAAGCACATGGCTTAGTAGCAATGACTTGAGCTACAATTCTTGACACTAGACTTACAATGAATACTTGTGTGTGGGGAATCTCTCAAAGAGTTCATTGAAATCCATATTCTAAAAAACTTGGGCGTGCATTTCCATTTTTAATGTTTAATTTATTTCAAAGGCATAGTGACTGAGCCACAAAGAAAGGTCTTCCAGCCAGTGAGTGGTTCATTCCCCAAATGCCTGCAACAGCCATGGCTGGGCCAGGCCACAGCTAGGAGCCCAGAACGCTGTCGGGATGTCCCATGTGAGTGGCATAGACCTGAGTACTTAACCCATCAGCTGTTGCTTCCCAGAATACATTAGCAGGAAGCTGGATTTGAATAGGAGGAGCCAAGACTCCAACCAGGCACTATGATAGGAGAGGCGGGCATCCCAAGTGGCAGCTTAACCTGCTGCCCAAACACACCTGCCACTAATTTCAACATTTTTTGAACTAAAATAAATTGACAAGCAGAGTGACAGAGAAAGGGGAAAAGGGGCATATAGGGCGATCTTGGCTGTCTCCCCAAATGGCTACAATGGCCTGGACTGGATCAGGCCAAAGCCAGGAGCCAGGAACTGCATCTGAGTGTCCCATCTGGATGGAAGGAGCCCGAGTACTTGGATCATCTGCTGCTGCTTTCCCAGGCACATCAGCAGGAAGCTGAATCAGAAGGGGAGCAGCTGGGTCTTGAGCTGGGGTTCTTATGGGATGGTGGCATCACAGTGGCTTACCCGCGGCACTGCAACACTGGCTCCTATTAGATTCGTTTTCATTGTCCCAATGTCTGATGAATTTTGAAACCGGGATAGGTCAGTCAGGCTGTGTGGCTCCTCTTGTATTTGCCTCCTGAAGCCCTGTTCACCATTTTGTGCAGGCTTGTCTGGAAGTCTCAGGGAACAGACTTGAAGCAACCTCAGTGCTCTTCTCCCTGGTCTTCCTCATCAGACTTCCTTTTTCTTTGCCTATTGAATCTGCTTCGCTGGTTTTGAAACCAAATTTGGATTCTTGACTCAGAAACTCCGGTTTCTTTGGCAAGTTGTTGTCTGCAATCAATTCCCGGGTAAGAGTTTTCCCTAAATGCCTTGATGAGGGTGTGCAGTTGAGAGGGGCTGTAGTTGGTACAACACTGTCTGGGTTCTGTTTGTACAGTGGAGAGATTTTGAACTTGCTCTTGAGGACAGTCCTCTCCATGGCCTTGGCTTGAGTCTGAAGCTTCCTTAAGCTCTGGTCTTTTCTGGAATGGATATCATGCTCTTCGGTTCTGGAACCAAAGTTGGATTCTTGACTCTTCGACGTTGAAGTCCAAAGCAAGTTTCTGTTTGGTAGCGTAGCCAGGGTATGGCTTTTGGTTGAAGATGTTGATGAGGATTTTCAGTTGCTCTTCTGTGAATCTTCTACGACTGCAGTGATTATTCTTTGATAGATTCGGCCATGTTGGAAGACAATTGCAGACATTGCTGCTGGAGCCCAGCCGGTGAAGGAAGGCAGTCCCAGGGTCTAAGCACCTGTCTAGGACACCAAAAATGTATTCATTTGACAGGCAGAGTGACAGAGAGAGGGAGAGGGACACACAGAGAGATATTCCATCCTCTGGTTGTCTGCCCAGATGGCTACAATGGCCTGGACTAGGTCAGGTCAGACAGGAGGGAGTGTCCCATGAGAGTACAGGGGCTAGGGGCTTGGATCATCTGCTGCTGCTTTCCCAGGCACATCAGCAGGAAGCTGGATCAGAAGGGAAACAGCTGGGCCTTGAACTTGTCCTCATATTAGATGCCAGTGTCACACGCAGCAGCTTAAGCCACTGCACCACAATGCCCACCTCTATAAACTTTTTCAAGTACCCTCATGTATTTGGTGTCTGTCATACCAAGGGAAAATTTGGAAAACTGTAGGATTTCAGGATTTCCATGGAAACTAAAATATCTCACGTAAAACTTGGTAGTTGATTCATCAAAAGCTAT
The DNA here is from genome assembly GCA_949820135.1 of Sylvilagus floridanus. Taxonomy (NCBI): domain Eukaryota; kingdom Metazoa; phylum Chordata; class Mammalia; order Lagomorpha; family Leporidae; genus Sylvilagus; species Sylvilagus floridanus. Next base: position 1,982,288 of record OX463223.1, read on the forward strand.
AGCACAGGGGCAGGTGCTGTGGTGTAGTGGGTAAAGCCGCCGCCTGCAGTGCCGGCATTCCAGATGGGTGCCAGTTCGAGTCCTGGCTGCCCCACCTCTGATCCAACTCCCTGCTATGGCCTGGGAAAGCAGTAGAAGATGGCCCAAGTCCTTGGGCCCCTGCACCCACGTGGGAGACCTGTAAGGGGATCCTGGCTCTGGATCAGCACAGCTCTGGCTGTTGTGGCCAATTGGGGAGTGAACCAGTGGATGGAAGACCTCTCTCTCTCTCTCTCTCTCTCTGCCTCTTCTTCTCTCTCTGTGTGTAACTCTTCCAAATAAATAAATAAATCTTTACTAAAACCCACACGATAGCACAGCCTGCTCAGAGGCCAGCGGGAACTCATTACAGAGCTCACGCAGAGAAGTCTCTAGAGGCAACAGCTGTGTGCAGACTGCAAAAGCGCAGCGGTTACGCCACCCCTTCTCTGACTCCTCAGGTTCCTTCTGGCTACTCTGCTTTTGACCCAGCTTCCTGCTCACGTGCACCCTGGCTGACAGCAAATGTGGGCATGCACTTGGGTCCCTGCCACCTCCACGGGAGATCTGTTAGGTAGGAAGTCAGATATGAGCTTCTGTGTGGGGGACATGAAGGCCTAAAGAGAAGACATCTATGTCCAGCATATGCACCTACATGTCAGAGTCATCCTGACAACATTCCAGGGGCAGCCCGGCCTCGCATCCCGCCCTGCCCCTGGCCCTGCCCCCGGCCTTCGCATCCTGCCCTGCCCCCTTCTACCTGATAACCTGCCTGGTGGGGGTCCCCGCCCCTTCTCCAAGATGCAGCCCAGTATCTGCATTTCAAACACCCTGCTCCGATCCCCATCCTCCAGGAGGTCTTGCTCACCCTTCCTCCAAACCCAGGATGGCGCCAGCTAGCCTTCCTCCTGTCTGATACCTTCAGGGAAAAACTCAGATAGGAGTTTTTCTATTTACATCCAAAAAGCCCTTTGTTTCAAGAGGAGCAGAGGTGGAAAGCAAGACCCATCTCCTTAACCACCCCCCCCCTCAACCGGACTGCGTGCTCAGCCCTCTGTCTCTCTGCTGGGCCGCCCACCTGACCTGGTCAGGTGTACTCTCTCCACTGCCCCCCCCAGTCTCTCAGGCTCAGTCTGGAGAGGTGCCCATTGGGCCTTAGGGATGTCCCTTCCCTAATAAGCCTTGCTATTTTACCTCCCACTACTCTGTCTCACGCCTGAATTCTGCAAATTTCTCTGGTAACAGATCCAGATGGAGCTCCTGGCTCCTGGTTTTGGCCTGTCCCATCCCTGGCTGTTGTGGCCATTTGGGGAGTGAACCAGTGGATGGAAGAGTGTTCTCCCTCCCTCTCTCTCTCTCTCTCTCTCTCTCAGGCCGCCAACGTTCAACACTGGAGTTCAGTCTTTACTAGATAAAGACTGTGGGGTTGTTTGATCAATTACTTAAGGGCTGAAATTCTCAGGTATATGTGATGCCCTTTATCTGTTTGATGAAAAACTCCAGAAAATTTGGGGGGCTTTGCTATGAAAATTCTTCATCAAAAATTTAAATTGTAAGACTCCAGGGTTAATCTACGGCTTAGGCCTGGTTAGGGAAGACTTTACTAGGGTCTATGAAACAGTAAAACTGATGGACCGAGAATCTCAGCCCTGGGAGCCTGGTGCCCGAAAGCAGATAGAATCCCCTTCCTTCAAGAACTCGGCGCGATCCCTCCTGGGGCTGCACGCCGCCCTCTGCCTTCTTTTCCAAGCTGGAAAGCCTGAGAACAGCTGGCTCAGCGCCACCGCCTTCATTGGCCCTTACCTGGCCTCCGCGATAAACTCACCCCGTCACCATGTTCCTGCCCTCTGCCACACGTTCTGTCTGTGCGCGCTGGCAGTTGACCACCTCTGCCGCTTGCTTTTTCTCCCGGACTAAATTCGTTCTGGCTGTGAGTTCGCGTCCTGCCTCCTCTCTGTTCTGCCCCGCCCTTCCTTAGAGTTCACCACACTCCAGCCTGCAGCGAAGAGGTCACAGATGCTGGTGAAATGAACGGAGGAGGAGGAGGGAAAACGCTCGCTCCCGCACGCGCCTGCTTAGCGAGGCTGAGATTTAACCTTTCCCCAGCGGTGGGTCCACTGAGCGGGTGTTCTCCCCAAGGCGAATGTTGCACTGAATTTAAATAGCCACTCTATTGCACTTCTGATCCTTGCTCAGAAAAAGGGAAAACAACGGAAGTAGGAAGCTAGACAGGGGCCTGAGGAAGACAAAGCACCTGCAGAAGCCCACCTAGGAAGCAGCCCAGGACTTCACACTGCAGTCATGCCCAGACCCTGATGGCCTTCCAGGTGGTCTCCGCCTCCCTCCAAGGGAAGCTCTCCAGGGCACCCCCCACCCCCCAGCACGGCAGCCCAAGGGTTACCAGGCCTGCGAGCACGCAACTGCCCTGGAGAAGCGCCTGCCGGAGCCAGGTGGGCTCCCCAGGCTGATAGCACTGTGTAGGAAAACCTGGGAGGAACGTGCTTTGTCCTGGAGGGGAAGGAGACGGCGGGAAGCCTGGAAGCCCTCTCCTTATGAGAGGGACCACTCAGCGCTCTGCTGAGCTGCCCGCCCCGCAGTGTCTCTCGGTTCTGTCTGCTCGGATGGACGCCCCGCCCCACTGCCACTGCTCTCAGTCTCAGATTCAGAACAAGAGGCTTCTTTCTCCCCCTCCCCTTTCCCTGTGGGCATTTCTATCTTCGTCCTTTTCAAATGAATGTAAATCTTTTTAATAGCCAAAAAGAACTCTGTAACCCAGCATCCTGGAAGATGAGGTGTCTGGTCCCCCCAGCTCCTGGGAGGAGGTGGGCGCCACCTCCTCTGCCAGCCAGCGGACTCTGAATTGCAAAACCTCCCAAGTGGACAGGCTGGCACCTGCTTCTAGTGTTTTGTTTGTTTGTTTGTTTGTTTTTTACATTTATTTTGCTTATTAGAGAGAGAGAGAGAGAATCTTCCATCTGCTGCTTCAGTCCCCAAATGGCTACAACGCCCAGGGCAGGGTCAGACTGGAGTTAGGAAGGAAGTGTTGTGGAGCAGAATTCTAAGCAGAGGCTCAAACATGGCACGCAGCATGCTAAGGTTTACTTAGAAAGTAAGAATACACAGGCGCCTGAGGGCGTCACTTAGGGAGAGTGAGCTAGGAAAGGGAAAAAGGGAAAACTCATATCCTGCTCTGGTCATCCCAGGTCCACAAGCTGAGAAAAGTAACCGCTTGCCCCTTCACTGGGCTTTTATTGACTTCAAAAAGGGGCGTGGTTACATCCTATCCCCCCACCCCCACCCAGGTCCCAGGTGAAGGGAGGTGCATCTTGGGTCATCTGACTGCTGATAGGATTACATGGTGGGGTAGGTGTGAGCTATAGCCCATGAACTTAATCTGTCTCCCTGAGTTTTCCCACTTCAGAATCGGGAGCTTCTTCCAGGTCCCCCACATGGGTGGCAGGGCCCCAAGCACTTGGGCCATCCTCTGCTGTGTTCCCAGGCGCATTAGCAGGGAGCTGGATGGACAGTGGATCAGCTGCAACAACCCACTGGGCCACAGTGCCAACGCCCCTCATCTACTTGCAGAGAGCGTTCCTGGTTTGGGAGATTTGGCCATGTGGGACTCCTGGCTTGGGCCTGGCCTAGCCTCAGCTGTTATGGGCCAGTGGGGGAGCGAACCACTGGATCAGAGACTCTGTCTGCATCTGTCTCTGTCTCTCTACCTCTCAAAAAAAGCCATCAAAGCCAAAATTAAACAGGAAAAACAAGAAACAAAACATTAGATACCCATTAGGGCTGGCCCTGTGGCAAAGCAGCTTAAAGCTCCGGCCTACTGTACCAGCATCCCATACGGGCGCCAGTTCCAGTCCTGGCTGCTCCACTTCCGATCCAGCTCTCTGCTGTGGCCTGAGAAAGCAGCAGAAGATGGCCCAAGTGCTTTGTCCCTGCACCTGCCTGGGAGACCTGGAAGAAGCTCCTGGCTCCTGGCTTTGGGTTGGCGCAGCTCCTGCTGTTGTGGCTAATTGGGGAGTGAATCAGCAGATGGAAGACCTCTCTCTCTCTCTCTCTCTCTCTCTCTCTCTCTGCCTCTGCCTCTCCTCTCTCTGTGTAACTCTGACTTCCAAATAAATAAATCTTAAAAAAAGGGGGGGGGGAGCCCTAATTGGACCTTGACATATAAGAGCCCACAGCCCTTTCCGGGGGGGGAGGGGTTTCTTTCTGAATTGTATTTATTTATCTATTTAAAAGGTAGAGTTGCAAAGAGGTAGAGAGAGAGAGAGAGAGAGAAGTCTTCCATCTGCTGGTTCACTCCCCAAATGACCAAAACGGCCAGAGCTGAGCTGATCCAAAGCCAAGAGCCAGGAGCTTCTTCCAGGTCTCCCACATGGGTGCAGGGGCCCAAGCACTTGGGCCATCTTCCACTGCTTTCCCAGGCCATAGCAGAGAGCTGGACTGGAAGTAGAGCACCCAGGTTTCAAACCGGCTCCCATATGGGATGCTGGCACTGCAGGCGACGGCTTTACCCACTACGCCACAGCACTGGCCCCGCACACAAAATCTTGATCAATGGGCATCTTCTGTGTGTGCTGCGGGCCAGCACCCGGCCTGTGATCAGGCTCAGTCTCCATTGTGTGTTCCCTGGGCTCGGCCGCTCCTCTTTCATATCAAGCTCCTGTCACTTGCATGAGTGGCTGTTTGCAGTGCGCTCCCGATGGAGTTTTTGGTCCACTTCCTCCCATCATCCCGCGAGTGCTACAGCTCCTGTGGTTTGCCAGGTGGAGGAGGGCACAGGTGGGAGCTGAGCGCCGCCAGCGCGGGCCGCTTGCCACCTGGCTGCACCGTTGCTCACGTTGAGTTGGGGGGAATCCAGGGCGTTGCTTCTGTGTGAAGTGCGGAAGACTGCAAGTGCTGCTTCTCTCGCTCCCACGACAGGCTGCTCTCAGAAGCGGCGTCCCTTCTCTGTGTCCGGGAGTCCCTGTGGAAGTCCCACAGCCCTGTGCCCGCCCCACATCTATGCTCACGTGATCCGTGACTCTCCTTAAATCTGCTGAGTAATGAGTTCTGTGGAAAGATGGCTTGACATTGAATTGTCCTTGTGTTTCTGCGACAGACCCATCTTTTCAGCTTGTAAATGAGTTTGGGGCTGGCATCGTGCACAGTGGTTTAAGCTGCTGCCTGCATCGCCAGCATCCTCTGTTGGAGTGCACGTTCGAGTCTTGCTTGCTCGGTTTCTGATCCAGCTTCCTGCGAGTGTGCCTGGGAAAGCAGCGGGGGATGGCCAAAGTGCTTGGGAGGCCCCGACGGAGTCCCAGGATCAGGCCTGGAGCAGCCTTGGCTTTTGTGGTCTCTGGGAGAGTGAACCAGAGGACAGGGGATCTTTCTCTCTGTCTCTGTCTCTGTCTCTGTCTCTCTCTCTCTCTCTCTGTCTCTCTCTCTGTCGTTCTGCCTTTCAAATAAATACGTCTTTTTGAGAAGGTCTCATTGACACATAGTGAGTGTTCATGCTATGGGTGTTAGGTTTTAGGGTTCACAGAAGTACAGAAGACTTTAAGGGAGACAGAGTGGAGGGGTGTAAAGACAGAGTGGGGTTGAGCCTGTGCGGACAGAGCAGAGGCTTTGAAAGGAGGCTTCCTTGGCTCGGAGCAGCAGGCACAGTGCCTGTGGGGCCTGCGGGAAGCTGCAGGGCGCCACACGGACCTGATGAGGGTGGGGGACATCCCACGAGCCTGCACTGTTTCCCCGGGCCTGGTGTTCAGGTCCTGCGTTAAGAGGTAAAACTGATGCTGGTGCTGTGACGGAGCGGGTAAAGCCGCCGCCTGCACTGCTGGCATCCCACAGGGGCACCGGTTTGAGTCCCGGCTGCTCCACTTCCGATCCTGCTCTGTGCTGATACACCTAGGAGAGCAGTGGAAGATGCCCAAGTCCTTGGGTCCCTGCACCCACGTGGGAGACCTGGAAGAAGCTCCTGGCTCCTGGCTTTGGATCGGCCCAGCTCCGGCCATTGTGGCCAATTGGGGAGTGAACCAGCACATGGAAGACCTCTCTCTCTCTCTCTCCCTCTACCTTTCAAATAAACAAATCTTAAAGAAAAAAGAGAGCTGTATGTTTTAACATAAGATCAGATATTTAAAGGCAGCTGAGGAGATTTCTGGGAATGGCAAAATTCTGTGGCATTTGGATTCCAAGCTTTTGTATACAGCTGTCAAACGCCCTCTGGCAGACACTGTGCTGAAAAGCGTAGCTCAAAAGTTGCTCCAGAGAACCGAGGAGCTTCTGACTAAAGCTCCGCCATTGGGGATTGCTGGTGACAGGATCCTATGGAATACGGATTCCCGGATTTGGATTCTAAGCCTTGCGTTTGCTTTAAAAGCCCCTGATGCGGACGCACTGTACTGGACAGGGGAGCTACGGAAGGGGTTCCAAGGAATTAAGGAGTTGCTGACGAAAGCTCCATCATCAGGAGTTCCTGAGCAGCCGTTCATGAAAAGATCCTCTTCAGGTCAGTCGCAGCTTGAATGAAAGGGACCTTAGCAGGTGCTACTGAGCACGACTACCTCCGTGAAATTAGGATGAAGCCTCTACCTCTCGAGTCTTCACAAGTGAACTCAAAGACCCCCCTGATTACTCCTGTAAGCCTATCAGAGACCCTAAGTACCTCTTCAAAGCAGAAAGGTAAGTGAGGCCTTTGCCTTCCTCACATCGGGACTGCTGCCCCTTAAGGCAGACGTGCTGCACCTGCCTCTCTTGGTTCTCTCTGGGAACTGTTATTAACAATGAAACTCCTAATGGGTTCTTCTATTCTAACTCTATGCCCAACCTAAATGGGTTTATAATCTACATAAGGGTAGCCTATCACCACCCACTATCTGGGAGTCTGTGTAAGATACGGTCTTTTCACCTTAAGGGGTACTCTATTCGCAATTGGTTTGTTCCAGTTTTGCCTTTGCTAATTAACAAACTTACATGTTTCAGAATTCGACTTCTGGGAATAACTGACTGTACAGGGGACACAGCCATGGGCGGTGACAGAGACTGCTCCAGCTCACAAAGTGAATCTGTTAGATACGATAGACAGAGACTTCCAGACCCAGGACAGGCAGGGCCTGCACTATGCCGCTCATAAGCAGGAAGCAGCTACAGAAGACGTGATGAGTCTACGCCCTTAAACATCCCCTAGGATTAAGCGAATGGAGTCTCTGAGGGGGAATGACATAGGCAGCATACAGCATAAAATTGATGAAGTTTCTGAGCTGGAAGACCACGCCTTCACCACGCCCCTGTGTGACTCATGCCCCTACCTAGCCACACCTGGGTGCCCACCTGCCAATCAGGCTAATTAACCACTCCTCTTTGGAAGTGGATTCAAAGCTTGGGACTCGGTGTGTGCCTGGCCCTCTCCTTTCCTTGGTCTTTCACCAGTGCCTGGCTTGCTGTGACCCTGCGCCTCCAGGGCGTGTAGCCTCCAGGCCACCCGCCCCATGCTTCCTGGCCTAGGTGCTCCTCCGCGTGGCTGGCTCCTGGTGCTCGCTATGAACCCATATGAACCCAGATTTACCTCTCTCTTGTAGACAGGCCCAACTCTGCTATGCATTTCTCTCACTGAATAAAAGCTTTAAAATGTAAAAAAAAAAAAAAAAAAAAAAAAAAAAAAGCTAAAACTATACAATGGCTTTGTTCGTCTCCAGATTCTGGAATGCGGTTTGGTCAGAGGGAGACTTTACCTCTTTGGCTCTACTGCTGGAATACATTTGCTCATTGAATATTTAGAGTTGTTGCACTTGTGTTCCAAACTCGGAGTTCTTCCCCAGGTTTCTTTTTGTACTCTCTTTCATAGCTTGGGGTATTAGGTTTATTGTTGCTTTTGCCAAATGAATTAGAGGATTTCCATAATTTTGTACAGACTGGACTAGTTTAAATGATGTTAGCATTATTTCCTTTTTTAAAAAAAGATTTATTTATTTAATTGAAAGGCAGAATTACAGAGATGGAGAGCAGAGGCAGAGAGAGGTGTTCCATCTGCTGGGTCACTCCTCAAATGTCCAGCAATGGCCAGGGCTGGGCCAGGCAGAAGCCAGGAGCCAGGAGCTTCTTCCAGGTCTCCCACATGGATGCAAGGACTTGGGCCATCCTCTACTGGTTTCCCAGGTACATTAGCAGGGAGCTGGATCAGAAGTGGAGCAGCTGGGTCTAGAACTTTTGTATTTATAATTGCTACTGTTTTATAGTTTTATTTTATTCATCTCAGTTTTTAGTCGCTGTCCTCCGGTTCTTTTCCCCACCATTGGCCTGGTTTTCCTTGAGATTTCATCCATCCTCCTCTTTTCTTTTCTAAGATTTATTTTCTTGAAAAAGAGATTTACACACAGAGAGAGAGAGAGAGAGAGAGAGAGAGAGAGAAGTCTTCCATCTGATGGTTCACTCCCCAATTGGCCACAATGGCCGGAGCTTTCGCCGATCTGAAGCCAGGAGCCAGATGCTTCTTCCTGGTCTCCCACGTGGGTGCAGGGGCCCAAGCACTCGGGCCATCTTCTGCTGCTTTCCCAGGCCATAGCAGAGAGCTGGATCAGAAGAGGAGTAGCCAGGGCTCCAACTGGTGTCCATATGGGATACCAGCACTTTAGGCAGCTTTACCTGCTGTGCCACAGTGCTGGCCCTGAGAGAGATCTTTCAACTGCTGGTTTATTCCTCAAATGCCTACAATGGCCCAGGCTGGGTCAGGCCAAAAGCAGGATCCTGGAACTCTATCTGGGTCTCCCATGTGAGTGGTGGGGACCCAAGCACTTGAGCCACCAGCAGCAGGGCGTGCACTGGCAGGGAGCTGGGGTGGAGAGTGGTGCCGGGACTTGAAGCAGGCACTCTGATGTGGGGTGTGGGCATCTCGACTGCTAAGGCAAATACCCACTTCTCTCTTCAATTTTGTTTTGAAAATTTATGCTGCAGAAAAATTGTAAAAATAGTACAACAATTGTTTTTATCCATGTAACAATATACTATTTGGAAATGAAATATGGGGCCAGTGTTGTGGTGTAGCGGGTAAAGCTGCCACCTGCAGTGCCCACATCCCTTGTGGGCCCCAGTTCAAATCCCAGCTGCTCCACTTCCGATCCAGCTCTCTGCTATGGCCCGGGAAAGCAGGAAAGATGGCCCAAGCGCTTGGGTCTTTGCACCTGCGTGGGAGACCCAGAAGCAGCTCCTGGCTACAGCCTGGCCCAGCGGATGGAAGATCTCACCCGCTCTCTCTGTGTGTAACTCTGCTTTTCAAGCAAATAAACTGAATCTTTTTACAATGGAATAAAATACCGATGCACGTTACAACATGGACGAACCTCGTGCTAGGTGAAGAAGAGCCAGAAGCAAAAGGCTGCGTCTCAGATGATCTCGCTCCTCGTGAAAGCTCAGAACAGCAGAAAGGAGCCCCGTGGGGCCCTGGGCTGGGGCAGGGGCGGGCACGGTGCACTTCTCTTCCAGGTGACGGTTGTATGACATTGTAAACCTGCTGCCAGCCATATAGTGTCTGGACACTTGAAGGTGGCTAATACGATGGCTTTTATGGTTTGGGTGGGTGGGGTACAGCATTGTGGCAGCCCTGGCATTGAGGCCGTTTGGAGAGTGAACCAGTGGATGGTTCATGATGAACGCGTGCTTACGCTTGCTCTCTCTCTCTCTCTCTCTCTCTCTCTAACTCTGCGTTTCCAGTAAGGGAAGAAAAGCACAGCACACCTATCCCTGAGCACCTGTGTGACCTTTACCAGGCGCGCCGGTTGCCGCGTGTGGCTGCATTCGCAAGCAGTCCCTAGGGTATTTTTACCATCTTCCCTCGCGCGTCTTTATTTTGCCTGTCTCGTCTGATTATAACCAGAACACACGGCCAGATTTGGAGTTTGTGGAGATTTGTTTGTGGCCAAATACAAAGGAGAAGTGTCCATGCCCACAGCCCAGCTGGGAGTATTCGGCGGAGCCAAGGCTGCTCCTCCCCGAGCCGGAGGGCCGCTCCTCAACCGCCTCTCACCATTCCCGTCTCGTCTCATCTCACTGCAGGCCCGGAACCAGGCCTGGACCTCCAAGCAGGGCAAAACCCCTAGGCTGCATTGGCCGCTAGTTTACTATCTCAACGTGATAAGAAACTATGTCAGGATACGGACAGTATATACGTACAGCTTAAGGAGTAAAAATAAACCATGCACACGGATGGAAACAGACATTCCCACGCGATTATTATTTATGAAACCTGAGGAAAGAAAGCCCCCCAGCCCTGAGAGTGCGGAAATGACAACACAGATGGAAGCGGTAGTTAAAAACAGAAAAGACAGATTCTTCCTCCAGCGGAACATTAGGCCCACGTGGTCTGACAAACTCTCTCCCGACTGTGCAAAGCAGCGCTGCTGTCCAATTCTGTCAGATCTTCATATTTGCCACACAGAGACTGGACATGCAAGGGCAACTGTAGGTCCATTCCAGGCTTGAAAACAAAATAGAACAATTTATAACATCCTAGCAAATCAGATCCAAATGTGTATCAGCATCTGTGAATGCCAGTAATGCCAGGGTGGTTACTACTAGAACATCTATGAATGGGCCGGCACTGTGGTGCAGCTGGTTAAAGCCCCAGCCTGCAGGGCCGGCATCCCATGTGGGTGCTGGTTCGAGTCCCGGCTGCTCCTCTTCTGATCCAGCTCCCCGCTATGGCCTGGGAAGGCAGTGGAGGATGGCCCAAGTCCTTGGGCCCCTGCACCCACTTGGGAGACCCGAAAGAAGCTCCTGGCTCCCGGCTTCAGATCAGCTCAGCTCCAGCCGTTGCTGCCATCTAGGGAGTAAAGCAGCAGAATGGAAGATTCTCTCTCTCTCTCTCTCCCATCCACTAGTTCACTCCCCAGATGGCTGCAACGGCTGGAACTGCACTGATCCAAGGCCAGGAGCCAGGTGCTTCTTCCCAGTCACCCATGTGGGTGCAGGGGCCCAAGGACTTGGGCCATCCCCCACTGCTTTCCCAGGCCATAGCAGAGAGCTGGATCAGAAGAGGAGCAGCCAGGACTTGAACTGGCGCCCATATGAGATGTCAGCACTGCAGGCGTTGGCTTTGCCCGCTATGCCACAATGCCAGCCCCAATAAAATAATTCTTAAAAAACAAATCTATGAATGTCTTTCAACACATTTTAAAGGAAAAACAGAATGGTCATCTCATGGGGTTCAGAGAAAGTATTGATTCATAAACTCATTCATAACCAAACCTCTTAATGAGCTGGGAATAGAAGCGAGCTTCCTAGAGGTGAGCAAACTCGGGCATCGTCGGATTAATAAGGAAATGCCAGAAGCATTTTCTTTAGAATTAGCCCACTCCCAGGGCCTCTGTCCAAGCTTGCTCCTGGAGGTGCTAGCAACACAGTGTGCAAAAATAAATAATAATAATAATAATAATAATAATAAATCCTGTCATTATTGCTGATGAAGTGACCAGAAAAAAAAAAAAAAACCCCAAAAGGATTTAAAGATAAGTTGGTGGAAATAGCAAGAGAGTTCAGCAAGGTGGTCGGACACAATGATCAGCACAGAGAAGCCAGCAGGGCTAGGTGGGCGGGGGCTGCACTGTGGCACAGCAGGCTAAGCAGCCCCTTGCGATGCGGCCATCCTCCATCAGATCCTCGGTTCGAGTCCTGGCTATTCTGCTTCTAGTCCAGCTCCCCGCTAATGCACCTGAGAAGGCAGCAGAAGATGCTCCAAGTGCTTGGGCCCCTGCCACCCCCGTGGGAGAGCCGGGTGGAATTCTTGGCTCCTGGCTTCAGCCTGGCCCAGTGCTGGCTGTTGCTGTCATCTGGGGACTGAGCCAGCAGGTGGAACATCTCTGTCTCTGTCTCTCTGTCACTCTACCTTTCAAATCAATGATAAAAACCTTTTAAAAAACCAGCCAGATGGGGGGATGTGTGTGTGTCTGTGTGTTGTGGCATAGTGCGTTAAGCTGCCTCTTGGGCTGCTCACATCACGTGTCAGCGTGCCTGGCTCAAGTCTTTGCTACGCTGCTTTCACATCCAGCTTCCTGCTAGTGCACATCCTCACAGGCAGCAGACGGTGGGTCAAGGACTTGGGTCCTTGCTACCCATGTGAGACACCCAAATGGAGCTCCTGGCTTCTGAAATTGGCCTGACTGGCTCTGGCTGTCCCAGGCATTTGGGGAGTGAACCAGCAGATGGACGATTCTCTCTCTCTCTCTCTCTCTCTCTCTCTCTTTCTCTGTGTGTGTGTCTTTCAAATAAATAAACATTTAAAAAGTAGCATTAATCTACTTCCTGGAGCTGGCCCCTTGGCAGCCCCAGGTTGGTGTATTTATTTATTTATTTTTTAAAAAGTCCAAGGCCGGCGCTGTGGCATAGTGGGTAAGGCCGCCCCCTGCAGTGCCAGCATCCCTTATGGGCTTTGGTTTGAGTCCTGGCTACTCCACTTCCCATCCAGCTCTCTGCTATTGCCTAGGAAAGCAGTAGAAGATGGGCCAAGTCCTTGGGCCCCTGCACCCGCATGGGAGACCCGGAAGAAACTCCTGGCTTTGGATCAGCACAGCTCCGGCCATCGTGGCCAATTTGGGAGTGAACTGGTGGATGGAAGACCTCTCTCTCTCTCTGACTCTCCTTCTCTCTGTGTGTGTAACTCTTTCAAATAAATAAATAAATCTTTAAAAAGAAAAAGGCCAATTATGTATATATGACACTCACAAACACACAGGAATTTTTTTTGTAAAAAGAGCTCATGTACAATGGTAGCAAAAACTTCAAATTACTCAGAAATAAATAAAATGAAAGAGTCAGAGAACATTATAACCATGTTTTAAAAAATCTTTTTAGGGGCTAGGGTTGTGGTGCAGTGAGCTAAGCTAACATTCCATATGGGAGTGCTGATTTCTTCACTCCACCTGCTGCTTCACTCCCCCAAAGGGCCCCCACAGCCAGACCTGGGCCAGGCTGAAGCCAGGAGCCTGCAACTCCATTTGGGTCTCCTATGTGGGTGGCAGAGGCTCCAGTATTTGGACCATTATCTGCTGCATCAGTAGGAAGCTGGATCAGAAGCAGAACAGCCGGGACTCAAACCAGTACTCTGATAAGGGATGAGTGCATCCCCAGCAGCGGCTTAACCACTTGTACCACAAAGCCAGTCCCTAGTCATCTGGTCTTTGACCAATGAGCAAAAGCCATTTGATGGGAAAGTCTTTTCAACAAATGGTACTGGGGCCGGCGTTGTGGTGTAGCAGGTAAAGCCGCTGCCTGCAATGCCAGCATCCCATATGGGCTTCAGTTTGTGTCCTGGCTGCTCCACTTTCCATCCAGCCCCCTGCTGATACACTTGGAAAAGCAGCAGAAGATGGCCCAAGTCCTTGGGTCCCGGCCGCCCACATGGAAGACCTGGATGAAGCTCCTGGTTGGCTTCCCCTGGCCATTGTGGCCATCTGGGGAGTGAGCCAGCGGATGAAAGATCTCTGTCTGTCTCTCTGGAACTCTGCCTTTCAAATAATAAATATTTTTAAAAAAGAACGCATCACAGAGTTACCTGTAAAATGCAGGGGGTAATGTAGGTGACCTTGGGTTTGCTGATGGTGTCTTTGGATACAACACCACCAGCAGGACCCATAAAAACAGAGTAGCAGACACAGCTCCTGGGAAAGCCGAAGGCAAAGCCTGGGAAACAGGGGTCCTGAGTCGCACATCTGACAGGGTGGGATGTAGAGCAGGGACCATCCACTCAATGGAAGAAAGAGCCAGCCAGTCCAGGGACCATTTGCAGCTGTCTGTAGTGGGTGAGGGGAAACCCTTCTGTGAGTGCCATGGTGCCCTGCACAGGTCCAGGGTTCCTGGGTGGAGACATCGTATGAAACACACACATTTAACAGGAGCGCTCCAGGGGCCCTGGAGGACCGTGGAGATGACAGCTCTCACCACGCGTGTCTCGAGAGCATGGCATTCCGTCCCAGCCTGGCTGTCCTGCTGGGACAGTCCCTCACCATTCTCTTCATGGCAAGTTCAGGTCGCAGTAGCGCCCACGTCTTCCTTCCCTGCTCTCTTAGGCCTTTGTATTTGTTAGGATTTTTATTTTTATCACAGGAAGAAACTGAGCAGGGGCCTTGCTTGGGTTTCGGCAGGTCCCGGCTGCAGTGCCGGGACAGCTCCAAGAGCCAGCCACCCTGCTGGCGCTGGCGGGATCTGTCCATGGTAGGTGAGCTGCTGTGTGCAGTGGCAGGGACTTAGAGCCAGCTCTGGGACATCAAGTGCCTACGCCAGTGGAGCTGTCCATCAGGGCAGAGTGTGGTCAGACCCGCCAGGTCCCAAGGCCAGGCTGGCACAGCAGAAACCCCATGCAAAGGGGCGTTCAAGCCCAGCCCAGTGCCCACTGCCCGACTGGAGCCCTGAGTCACTTCCCTGCTCATGCCTGCGGACTCCATACCAGGAAACACAGGTGGCCGCCACATGGCAGCCCCTCGGGGGAGGGACATGGGTGAGGGGAGACCCTCTCAGGAGCAGCACGCTCACTTGTCCATTCTGTGCAGGGAGAAATGGCCTGTGCACAGTAAGTTTGGCCAGCAAACAGAACAGGCTTGGGGTAGAGGTGCCCAAGTGCCATCACAGAGCGTGCTCTGCCAGGGCAGCCCGACAAGGCCAGGGTGGAGGGTGGCTGTGGTGGAAGGGCTGGAGGCCAGGCTGGCCTCGGCACTGCCACCGTCCCATGTCCCACCCACTGCCGGCAGTGACCCATGCTGAACCCTCAATGTGACAGCATTCCTCAAGGAGACCAGCAGGGCCATTTGGTGGTAGGTTGCAATCGGCACAGCAGCCCCTGTCTGCAGATCCCTGACCCCGATCTCTGGGAGTCACGTAGGAAGGAAGGGCTTTAGGGGCGCCTGTCCCAGCCGCTACTGTGCAATGAAGCTCACAGCAATTTACCCCAGGGACCCCAGGCAGCCAGGGGCTCCCTGCAGGGCAGTCTCCCAGGCACCTCCTGGGGACCCCTGCTCTCCATCCGCTGCTGCTGCTTTCCAAGCAAAGGCCCTCTCCCTCCAGACTCATCCAAATAGACTGCACAGGTTGTGGGAGGGAAGAGACAGAGACAGAGAGATGGCTAAAGCAGGTGCCACCCCCACCCCCACCCCCGCACCTGAACGGCGTGGACAGCTCCCTGCACCTCCCCACGCCACGCTTTCCCTCTTTTCTCTAAACAAAGGTGTCCATTTCAGGCACAGCCAGGGAATGGCTGAGTTGAGGGAGGCAAGCACTCATTAACGAGAAGCCAGAGGGAGCAGTGGTGGCGTTCGGGCTGCCTCGTCCAAGGCGCAGTCAAGGACTGAAATATCGTCCCCCTTCCGAAGCCCCAAGGTCTCTTAGGGATCCTGGGGGCAGTTCCTGCCAACAGGAGCCCTCTGTCTCAGAGCTGCACCTTGCAGGCGACAGGTTCAGCGTCAAGTGCAGCCGGAGCGGACGGCAGGGGTCGTGGGGTGCCAGGGGCTCGCCCGGCCGCTCTCATCGAAGGTCCTGCCCTGGGCTTCCCGCGCCAGCTCCCGTGGCTTCTGCAGCCCCAAGCCGCTCCCGCCCCCACCCAGCCCGGCTCCACTCCCCCGCGCGCGTGCGCCCCGTCCCGCACCCCTCCCCCGCCGCCGCCGCCGCCGCCGCCGCGCGCGCGCGTGCCCGACGTCCCGGGCGGGAGCTGGAGACGGCCAGTGGGCTGCGGGCCAGAGAGCGGGGCGGCGGGAGCGCCGAGAGCGCCGAGAGCGTGGCCGGGCGAGGTGGGAGCGCCGGCGCAGGCCTGGCCGCGGGCGGGGGCCGCCGCCGCGCCGCCGCCCCGCTGTCGGCCCGGCTGGGCCGCGGTGCCAAGCGCAAGGGCCGGGTTCCCAGGTCCAGCGATCATGGGCGGGAGCCGGAGGCGGCATCGGCAGCGGCAGCGGCGGGCCCCGCGGGCGGGGAGGCGCGCGGCCCACGGCCCCTGAGGGTCCTCGGCGGCCCGGTGCTCCCCCGCGCCTCTTGGGGGTCGTAGCCTGGCAACGCCCGGTGCTCCCGCCCATCCCCCGCTGCCCTTTTTCCCCCCCTGGCCGGGTGCGAGGGAGCATGCCCGCGCCTGGCCTCGGCCATCGAAGAGTTAAGTCGAGGGGCGTGGAGCTGTCCTCCCCTCGGGGGCGTACCCCCCTCCCTCGTTAGTCCCCCCTCCCCGTTGCACTAGGGTATGGCCCCCGGGCCCGGCCCGGGACCGGAGGTCCCGCAGACGGGCCAGTGAAAGCGTCTACCCGTTCCCGCCCTCTTCCTTCCTCGCCGGCCAGCACCATGGGATGTAATATGTGCGTGGTCCAGAAACCGGAGGAGCAGTACAAAGTGATGCTTCAGGTAGGGAGGCTGGGCCGCTGGCGCTGGGGGCGCGGCCCCACCGGGAAGGCTAGGGCGGGTGCAGTCCCGGCGGCCAGCGTGGGTGGGTGGGAGGGCTTGAAGTGGAAAATGTAGGGAACAATCCTCACCCTCAAATTCTGGGTTTGCTGGGTGTTGTCCCTCCGTGGGACCCAACCACAGATAGGGGGAACTCGGTGGGGGTGGGAGAGGGAGGCACGGCACCCTGACTTGGGCACCCTCAGAAGACTGGGACACGAGCCCCATGTCCAGATCAGCCCGGGATGGGAAGTTGGGATCACACTGGTTGGGGCGAGCTGCAGTCCTGGGCCCCAAGAGCCAGGATGCACCTTGTGGCCAGCGCCAGAGCGGGATGGAGGTTGCATAGCAACGGGTTCCTTCCCAGCACAAGTCCTCCCCACCGGACCCAGGGCAGAGGAGGGAGCTGGGGGAGCCCACGGAGCTGGGAGCAGCTGAATGCTGGTCCCAGCGGGCCAGGGAGGGGTGGGTGCTCCCTTAGGCACTCACTGCCGGGATGGCAGACTCCAGGCCCTTGGGTGTCTTGGGTGAGAGGGTGCCACCAGGGTTGGTGAGGAGGGCAGCCTGTGGGCAACAGTGCCTGGCCAACCTTCTGTCGGTCCCGCCTTGGGGGGCGTGCACCCAGTGAGCGGTATGTCGCCGCTGGGGGAGGAGATGCCAAGCTCGGATCCTTGGCCCTGCCACCCAGCCCCACAGCCCTGAGTGGGGCTTCCTTGCCTGTATGTGGCGTGACTACGTGAGTGCGTGCCTGTGCCCCGTCTGTGTGTGTGTGGAGGCTCCCCTGGCCCCGCACGTGTGTACTTTCTGTGTGCGCTCGGCGAGCTGTCTAGAGAAATGTCCTGGATGGTGTGGACTGAGACCCACTCGTGGCAGGAGGAGGGAGGTCAAGGTCAGAGGGAGTCCGGACCCAGGAGCAGACAGGGGCACAGACAGGTATGCATTTAGTGGTTCTGGCTTCAAGTTCCGAGTTGATGGCTCAGGATGAGGGAACAAGTGCATGGTGGAGTGATGTTGGCTGAGGAAAATGGGGAGGCTTCTAGTCCAATAGTGGTACCCCTGCAGACACCACCTGGGGCAAGGGGGCGAGGGGGCACAACAGGAAGAATCGGAGGAAAGGGGGCAGGGAGGGGTATAAATCTCGCCCCAGTCTGGCTGCGTTTCTCATCTCCTCTCCTGCTGCCTGCCCTCTGAACCCCCCCCCCCCGCCACCCCGCGCCACCCTGTTCGACCCTTGCAGTTTCCCAGATTGACCTGGCTGCAGCCCAGAGGGCCTCATGCAGAATCTGCCTTGGGTTCAGGGCTGGCTGGTGGGAGGTAGGTTGGGCCGGTTACTTGATGGCGATTCCAGATCCCATTCTCACTGCTTCCTTCTCTGGATTCCAATGCAGCTGTCTTCTTTGAAATATTACAATTTCTTGCAAAATTTATCAGCGAGACAGAGAGAACAAGCTGCCCTCGGCTGGTTCACTCTGCAGAGGCCTGCGATGGCCAGTGCTGGGCCAGGTCACACCTGGAAGCTGAGTGCAGGTCTCCCACGTGGGCGGCAGGGACCTAACTGCTTGAGCCATCCCTGCTGCCTCCAGGAGCCAGAACATTGATGTGGGACACGAGCATCTTACCCAGGCTAAACACCTGCTGGAATGCGGTAGTCTTGACTTCCTTGGGGAAGCGTTGGCATGCTGCTTCATTTTTGGCTGACTTTCAGGGACCCGTGGAAAGGAAAGAGCACCCATGGCTGGGACAGGATGCTGGCAACTCCCACGACAGTCGGGGCAGGGTGTGGGGGCTGGGGCTGCCTTTGGGACGTTCCATGTGGGAAGAGGGCCTGAAGTGCACCTGGGTGGGAGAGTCCCCTCTACTTACTGAAAACACAACCCCAAGTGGCAGACAGGATGGAGTTTTATTTATTGATTTATTTTTAACGATTTATTTATTTATTTGAAGTGCAGAGAGAGAGAAAGAGATCGTCCACCCACTGCTTCACTCCCCAATTGGCTGCCATAGCCACGGCTGGGCCAGGTCACAGTCAGGAACCAAGAACTCCATCCGGGTCTCCCGTGTGGGTGCAGGGGCTCAAGCAATTGAGTGATCCTCCACCACTTTCCCAGGCACATTAGCAGCTAGCTAGATCAGAAGCAGAGCAGCTGGGACTCCAATATGGTGTGCAGGCATTGCAAGCAGTGGCTTAACCTGCTTTGCCACAGCACCTGTCCTGGCTGCATTTTAAAAGCAGAGCTATGGGGCCAATGCTGTGGCATAGCGGGTAAAGCTGCCGCCTGCAGTGCCGGCATCCTATATGGACGCTGGTTCAAGTCCCAGCTGCTCCATTTCCGATCCAGCTCTCTGCTGTGGCCTGGGAAAGCAGTGGAGGATGGCTCAAGTGCTTGGGCCCCTCACCCACATGGGAGACCCGGAAGAAGCTCCTGGCTCCTGGCTTTAGATCGGTGCAGCTCCAGCCATTGCAGCCAATTGGAAAGTGAACCAGCAGATGGAAGATCTCTCTCTCTCTCTCTGCATGTAAC
This sequence comes from Sylvilagus floridanus, assembly GCA_949820135.1. Lineage (NCBI taxonomy): Eukaryota > Metazoa > Chordata > Mammalia > Lagomorpha > Leporidae > Sylvilagus > Sylvilagus floridanus. The sequence continues at coordinate 2,001,211 of OX463223.1, forward strand.
TCTGACTTTCACATAAATAAATCTTAAAGAAAAAGTGGAGCTGTCCTTTAAAATGAAGGGGGACACGCAGATGGAGAGCAGTGGAAACCTTTAGACAGCCCAGGCCACCAAGGAGAGAGCTTCCTTCCCATGCCTGCAGCCCACTGCGCTCTTCGCAGGGGAGAGGCCCCTTCTGCTGCTGAGGCCCAATCAGCTTCCTGGACGATTTGCCCAGCTCTGAGCTCCCCCCCTTCCCTGGGCTCTCCCCCCATCTCCCTGAGGGAGCTCATCCACAGGCACAGGAAAAGGCGGGACGGACCTGTACCAGAGCCAGAGAGGCCTGGACCCTTGCCCCCCGCCAGCTCAGCAGCCCTCAAACCTCTAGCCTTAAGCTGCAGACCCTTTGCCCCACAAGTGCTGCTTGGGCCTGGCGTTTGGCACAGCACGGCCCTAGTCATTGCCTCGGCTCGCATACCGGCTCCAGCCTCCTGGGAGGCAACACAGGCTGGCTCAAGGGGTTGGGTTGAGTTCCACGGTTCCTGGGGCTCCTGGCTTAGCTGTTGCAGGCATTTGGCGAATGATCCAGTAGGTGTCTGTCTGTCTGTGTCTCTTTCTCTGCCAATAAAATAATCGGTGGCTACTTGATTATTTTACCTGAGCTATATTTACCACAGCATACAGTTTACCCTTTCCAAGTGTACACACTGGGTTTTGTTTTTTTTTTACTGTATCACAAAATTATGGGACTGTCACCACTAGTTCCAGAACATTTCGTCACCTTAGAAAGAAACTCTGATGTGCCTGGGAGAAGCAGCCAGAGATCAGGTGCCAGGGCCCCTGCCACCCATATAGGCGACTTGGATGGAGTTCTGGTCCCAGCCTGGCTGGTGCAGCCATCTGGGGAGTGAATGAGCAGATAGAAGCTCTCTTTCTCTCTCTGCCTCTCCCTCTCTTTCTGCCACTGTGCCTTCCAAATGAATGAATGAATGAATGAATGAAATCATAAAAAAAAATTCTAGAATCCATAGGAATAAGTTTCCCAAGCTTCCCAGCCCCACAAGAGCCTGGCAACAGCCAAACCACTTTCTGTCTCTTGCGATTTGTCTATTCTGGATATTTCCTCTAAAGGAAACCATGCAACATAGGACCCTGTGAGGCTGGCGTCTTTTCGCACCATGTTGTCCAGTCTCGTGCCATCTGTAGCATGTCTCATTGCTGCATGTTCCTTGCTGATGGTAGTCCATTGTATGGGGCACCGCATACTATTTCCTTATGAGCTGATGGGCACTTGGATCCTTTCCACCTGTTGGCTGTTGGGAATAATGCTGCTGAGTTCCCACTGCCCATGTTTTTATGGCTACACGTGGGGATGGAATTGCTGGATCACGAGGCAATTCTGTCATTGTTCTCCGCAGTGGCTGTGCCACTTTGCATTCTCCCCAGCATGGTATGAGGATCCCAACTTCACGTCCTTGCCGACACTTGTTCTTTTCTGGCTGTTTCTGAAGTCAGGAGCCAGGAACTCCATCTGGGTCCCCCACGGGGCTGCAGGGGCCCAAGGACTTGGTCCATCTTCTACTGCTTTCCCAGGCCATAGCAGAGAGCTGGATCAGGAGTGGAGCAGCTGGGACTTGAACTGGCGCCCATGTGGGATGCTAGCACTGCTTAACCCGCTACGCCACAGCGCCACGGTGGTTTAAGCCTCCACCTGCAGTGCCAGGAAGTTGGCTCTGAGGCGGAGCAGCCCGGCTTGAAATGGTGCTCTGATGTGGGATGTGGGTGTCACAAAAGCACCAGGACATATCTCTGCTGCCCCCCCCCCCCCACTGAAGTAGACTTTGAATTCTGGACGTGTGAGGTCTGTGGCTTTGTACAGTTTTTTTTTCAAGATCGTTTTGCATATGCTGGGTTCTTTGAGCTTCCCTATGAGTTTTAGGATCAATTTGTTAATTTCTGGAAAGTAAGCTGGGATTTTGATAGAAATTGCATTGATTGGGTGACTTTCCAATTGATCAGGTCTTCTTGAACTGCTTCCAACAATATCTGGTACTTCTGTTACATTTATTCCGTAGTTTAATTCTTATGATGCTATTGTAAATGGAATTATTTTTGTTAACTTCATTTTTGGTTTTCTGATTGCCACTGTATAGAGAGAGAATTCATGCTGTACCCTATAATCATATGAACCTCACTTATTAACTCTGATAATGGTCTTTTAGTGGTCTCCTCAGAATTTTCTGTATTGTAGGATCATGGCATTGGTGATTAGAGCCTTTTTCATCTTAATTTTGAATGTGGATGTGTTTTTAAAACATATTTAATTTGGGGCCAGCACTGTGGTGTAGAGGGTAAACCTCCGCCTGCAGTGCTGGCATCCCATATGGGTGCCGGTTTGAGTCCTGACTGCTCCACTTCCAATCCAGCTCTTTGTCATGGCTTTGGAAAGCAGTGGAGGATGGCCCAAGTCTCTGGGCCCCTGCACCCGCATGGGAGACCCGGAGGAAGCTATTGGTTCCTGGCTTTGGATTGGCACAGCTCTGGCCATTGTGACCAGCAGATGGAAGACCTCTCTCTCTGCCTTTCCTTCTCTCTGCCTCTCCTTCTCTTTATGTAACTTTCAAATAAATAAATAAATCTTTTAAATATTTATTTTATTTATATGAAAGGCATATTGACAGAGAGGAAGAGATCTTCCATCTACTGATTCACTCATCGAATGGTTGCAATCGCCAGAGCTGGGCTGGTTTGGAGCCAGGAGCTTCTTCTGGGTCTCCCACATGGGTGCAGGGGCCCAAGCACCTGGCCATCCTCTGCTGCTTCCCCAGGCACATTAGCAGGGAGCTGGATGGCAAACGGAGCAGCTGGGACTCGAACCGGTGCCACAGTGGTAACCCTCCCCCAACCTGGATGCTTTGCATTTCTTCTTTTACCAATGTGCCCAGTGCCTGCAGCGCAATGCAAGAGTGGGCATCCTTGCCTTGTTTCTGATGTGAGGGAGGCAAGCACATTCCTCACCCGAAATCGGAAGTGAGCCTGTGTTTTTCCTAGAGTGCCGTGAGGTGGAGTGTTCCGGTCTTCAAGCCTTGTTGGATTTTGTCAAATGCCTTTTTGGCGGCTATTGAGGCCATCACCTGGTTCTGTTCTTCTAGCTCGCTGATCTGGTCTACTGCAGGCACTGGGAGGCCTGTCAGACCTTCAGCCCCATTTCGCACTTCCGGTCCTGGTCTCCTGGCTCACTTAATAGGGGAGGGGTTACAGTAGTAGGTCGGCTAGGAAAACAAGGGCCGGTAAGCTGCTGCCTGCGACTCCGGCATCCCGTATGGAAGCCGTTGAGTCCCGTCTGTTGCACTTCTGATCCAGCTCCTTGCTAATGCACTGGGAAAGCAGTGGAGGATGGCCCAAGTGCTTGGGCCCCTGCACCCGCGTGGGAGACCTGGAGGAAGCTCCTGGCTCCTGATGCCCCTTCCTCTTTGTCAGACCAGCCTGGTCCTCCCTGACACTCTTGCTTGGGTGAACTGCACTCCTCGTGGGGCCACTGGGACCCGAGGAGCAGGCCAGTGGGGAGGACACCTCTCCCGCCCTCTGGGCAGTCTCCCAGGGGTTGTTTCCTTAGCATCTACTTCCTGAGGCCCACTGTGCAGCCCTGTTGCAAGTGCTGGGGGCGGCAGGGGGACACCCAGACCCTGCTCCCAGGGGTTGGGGGTTTCGGTGTGTGACACACCCTGCTCCACCTGCCCTGCCAGCACCTAGTGCAGTGCATGGCACCAGAGGCCGGGAGAAATGCATGCTGCGGTGGAAACAAATGGGGAGGGGGGCTGAATTCGGACAGCTGCAGGGATGGGCTCTTAGCGTGCAGCACTTACACCTCAAGGCCACTTTGGGAAAAGAGCTACGCAGCCACACATGCACGACCCAAAGGGGAAAGTCCGCTGCTGCAAGCGCTCAGCCGCACACCAGCGAGGGCAGTGGAGTGCTGTGATGATGCCAAGGGAGGCAGCTGGCTCCAGCCCTCACTCGCTGCTGGGGGGCCAGGGCAAGTCACTGAAAGTGTTTCTGGCTTAGGGCCTCAGTTTCCTCCCCGTTCAATGGGGACGAATGGGGTGACTGGGACAAAGTCCGCAGACTGTACAGGCCCGGCAGCAGTGTCCACACTGCAGCCCCTGGACTCTCACTTTCGGGAGGGTAGTATTGCTACTGCATGGCTGTGTGGTGGGTCGCTGTGGGTGGAAAGTGGCCAGTGGGGGCTGGTGCTGTGGTGTAGTGAGTAAAGCCGCCCCCCGCAGTGCAGGCACCCCCCCCCCGTATGGGTGCCGGTTCAAGCCCCGGCTGCTCCTCTTCTGATCCAGCTCTCTGCTGTGGCCTGGGAAAGCAGTGGGGGGTGGCCCAAGTCCTTGGGCCCCTGCACCCACGTGGGAGACCCAGAAGAAGCTCCTGGCTCCTGGCTTCAGATCAGCCCAGCTCCAGCCGTTGCGGCCATCTGGGGAGTGAACCAGTGGATGGAAGACCTCTCTCTCTCTCTCTCTCTCTCTCTCTCTCTCTCTGTACCTCTCTGTAACTCTGTCTTTCAAATAAATAAAATAAATCTTTTTTTTAAAAAAAAGCAAGTGGGCAGAGCAGCCTTCCGTGTGCTCGTGTGACAGCGCCCAGGGAGAGTGCAATGTTCAGTGTTTGTTTGGAAGCAGCAGCGCAGGTGCAGAGCCCTCGAGTAGCGAAGCGGAAGGTGTGAGCTGGGAGCTGGACAGGTAGGCTAGTGCAGGCCTGGGGGACGGGCTGTGCCGCCCCTCTCCCCCTGTGTTCTGCCTGGCCGTGCTGCGACGGGCGCTGCCTCAGCACTTGGCTGCCTTTTGCTCTGATCCAGTGGGCCAGGGTGGGCTCTTGGGTCCTGTGTGTCTGCTGCCCTGCAGAGCGAGGGCCTCACATGGGCACTGGGGCTCCATTCAAAGCACTATCAGCTGCACATGTAAACTCTGGGCCACAGTTCTGGGTTAAAGGGGCGTGGAGCGCTAACAGCGGGTCTCCTAGCTGAGTGCCTGCTTGTCTTGACGCACAGCTCCGGCGCTGACTCCATCCACACCCTGGGAGCATTGCGTTCCTGTCACCCAGGCGAGAGACCGGAATGGACTCCCTCGCTTTAGCCTTAGCCACAGCCAAGGCAGGCACCTGTGAGCCAGCAGATGAGCGCTCTCCGAGCCCTCCCCCACCCCGTACCCTGCCCCCACCACTCCGCTGACTTTATTTCTTAAAATCCCAAGGGTGTCAGGATGGGCATAAATGCTTCTTCAAGTACGCGTGTGTGCCGAGCAGACGAGCAGAGCTGGCGGCAGGGAACAGCCGCAGCTGGGAACCTTCTTTCCCAGCCTCAGCTTTTCTCATCTGCGGAGTGGGTTTCGGGACGCACTCCCAGCACCTGCCCCTAGAGTCACCAATGAGAGGGAAAGGGACCTTCCTCCTGGTCACACAGGAAGTCGCAGGCCTGGGCTCTTTGCTCGGCTTCCTCTCCCCGCTTCCCGCCTTCCCGAGGACGCGGGGTGCAGCGAGAGGGCTTCCAGTCGCGCCACGCGCAGTTGTACGCGTCCGCGGTGCGCGGGATGTGTGGGGAGATCCCTGGAACAGGGGCTGGGGTCTGAACCCAGCCCCGGCTGGGGAGACGGGGAGGGCAGGCCTTGGGGCCCCCGAGGCGGTAGCAGCAGCGGCTGGAGGCGGGCGGGACCAGCTCCCAGCTCCCGCCGGCACCGGCACCGCACCGCTGCCGCCGCGCGTTCTTTGTCTGCGGTTCCGGGCTCCGGGGGCGGAGCGAGCGCCACTGGAGCCCCGCCTTCCGCCGCCAAACCCTCTGGCTTTTTCTGGCCTTGAGAATTTTTTCTCGTGCTCCCGATGCCTCCAAAGGGGACAATGCACTCCCGCATCCCCAAGCTACATCTCGAACTGTCCTCAGCCTAGGGTCTGCAAAAGTTCCCGAAGGCATTGTATTTTATTTTTGTATTTTTATTTATTTTCATTTCTTTGAAAGGTATAGACATGATAGAAACAGGGACAAGGGAGCAGCCAGGGCTGGGCCAGGTTGGAGTCAGCGGCTTGGAACTCAATCTTGGTTTCCTGTACGGGCAGCAGGGACCCAAAGACTTGCCATCACTGCAACCTCCCAGGATGTACGTTAGCAGGAAGCTGCGTGAGAATCAGTGGCATGAGCACACCGAGGCACAGGACACAGGCATCTCAAGCAGCTGCTTGACCCCTGTGCCAAACACCTGCCCCATCTCATCATTTCTTTTTATTTATTTATTTATTTATTTATTGACAGGCGGAGTGGACAGTGAGAGAGAGAGACAGAAAGGTCTTCCTTTTGCCATTGGTTCACCCTCCAATGGCCGCCGCAGCAGGCGCGCTGTGGCCGGTGCACCGCGCTGATCCGAAGCCAGGAGCCAGGTGCTTCTCCTGATCTCCCACGCGGGTGCAGGGGACTCAAGCACTTGGTCCATCCTCCACTGCCTTCCCAGGCCACAGCAGAGAGCTGGACTGGAAGAGGAGCAACCGGGACAGAATCCGGCACCCCGTCCGGGACTAGAACCCACAGGCAGAGGATTAGCCTAGTGAGCCGTGGCGCTGGCCCCTCATCATTTCTTAAACGAGGAACAGTTCCTAGCTGAATTCCACGACTACAGGGGACATGATCAAGCTGCTTTAGTGGCTTGGGTTGGGGACAGGGTGTAGCTAGAGTGCAGGCTGGAGTGACACGCACCCGCCCCCGGGGGCCTTCCTCCCCAAGCCCTGTCTCTTCTGGAGGGACACCTGTGTGGCAGGGCACTGGGCAGCAGGTGTTACTGCGGTAAAACATCCAGAGCATGAGATTTCCCCGTGGGTGACATCTAGTCCATTCACTATCTACAGCAACAGGGACGCTCGCCCCGGGAAGCAGGCACCACCACCTGCCGCCAGCCCCCGGCACCCATTAGTCTGCTCTGTCTCTCTGGATTTGTCTAGTGTGGGCATTTCTTATAAATGGAATCTTACAATCTGTGGCCCCGTTTTCAGTCTCTTCAAGGTTCAGCATATATTTTTAAAAACCGTTTTCTATTTATTTTCATTTTATTTCCAAGGCAGAGAGACAGACAGACAGATGGAGACGGATTTGCCATCCGCTGGTTCACTAACCAGCAGCCCAGAACTCCATCCCAGTATTCCATGTCAATGGCAGGGACTCAAGTACTTCAGCCACCACCCGCTGCCTCCCAGGGTGAGCACTGGCAGGCAGCTGGATTGGAAGTATGGAGCTAGCACTTGAACCCAGGCCGCGGTGGTGTGGGGTGCAGCCATCCCAAGGGGTGACTGAAGCACCGTGCCACGTGCCTGTCCCGGGACCTCATGTCCACCTGTGTGCGGACATTCGGGCCGCTCCCAGGTCTTGGCTGTTACGCGTAGCGCTGCTGCGAACATCTGTGTACAAGTCGCTGTCTGAGTGTCTCTTCTCACATCTTTGGGGACTGCTGAGTCACACACAACAGCTCTGCGTTTAAGCTCTTGAGGAGCTGCCAGGCTGTTGCGTGGCGGCTGCCCCAGCTGTCGGTGCCCCCACCAACGTGAGAGGGTGCCACTGCCTGCGCATCCTCCCCGCCACTGCGTGGGTTCGTCTGCAGGACTGCATCCAGCTCTGGGTGCACTGTGGTGTCTCAGTGCGGTTTTGACGGGCACTTCCTTGGCGATTCACGATGCTCAGCACCTTTTTCCTGTGCTTATTGGGTGTCAGGGTTGAGGCCTCCCTGGCCTTGGTCCCCAGCCCAGTAGCAGCTCTAAAACAAGCGGACTGACCACCCCGCCGGCTGCACGCCATCCCCAGGGTTAAGGAGTCGTGTTCATCTCTCTCCATCAAGGCTTTCTAGCAGCCCAGCGTAGCTTGGGCACAGGATGCAATCTGGAATGGCCTCGTTATAAAAGCTATGCTCATGGCAGGAAATGCTATAAAGAAGAATAGAGAAGATGAAGTCATTACAAATACTGTTGTTTTTAAAGATTTATATTTTTATTTATTTGAAATGCAGAGTTACAGAGACAGGAGGGAGAGAGAGAGAGAGAGAGAATCTTCCATGCACTGATGCACTCCCCAAGTGGCTGCAATGGCTGGGGCTGGGCCAGACTTAAGCCAGGAGCCAGGAGCTTCTTCCAGGCGTCCCACGTGGGTGCAGGGGCCCAAGGACCTGGACCATCTTCCGCTGCTTTCCCAGGTGCATTAGCAGGGAGCTGCAACGGAAGTGGAGCAGCCAGGTCTTGAACCTGTGCCCATGAGGGATGAAAGCGTCATGGATGGAGGCTTAATCTGCTACCGCATAATGCCGGCCCCACCTACAAGTACTATTGTCCACTGATGAATTTCTTGCCATCTTTAATAAAGTAATGTGTCCGATTCATACAGCCATACGATGTGCACGTGCATATGTAGTGTGTGCATCAGTGAGAAAGCCTTTGAAGAACCCCAGAGCCCGTCGTGCCCGGAGCCAGTGCATCTGCAGACGGGGGAGGCGCGTGTGAGCTCCCGCACCCTCCCTGCCTGCACCAGGTCCTCTCCCACGTGTGCTTCACGTTTTATCATGACACTTTTCCTAGGATTGCAAACATGCTTTCAAGAACAGTGTAGCCAGAGTTGAAAAATCTTTGGAAAGTAGAAAAAGCCCTCTGAGCTTTCCATTCCCCGTGTCCATCTTGCCCAGCCTCTCCCCATGCACGGACGTGTTTTGTAGGAGAGTTCTCATGGTTCACCTGTTGCTTCATCTCTTTGAGAAACAGGCCTGGTTTTGGAAGGCCGAACGAGAGGGCAGTGGTACAGGTCCATTAGCTATACACTGCGGTAAAGGCCGTCGCAATGGGTCATACGACGGGGCATGAAATACTGTGGAATATCATGCAGCCATAAAGGCGGATGTGGTGGCGTGAGCGTTTGGTCTGTCTGTTATGACGCCCGTCACTCATCTTGGAGCACCAGGGTCTGAGCCCCGGCTCCCGAGTCCACCTTCCTGCCAGTGTGCACCCTGGGAGGCAGTGGTGATGGCTCAAGTACTTGGGCCTCTGTCAACCGCTGGGGAGGCCTGGCCTGGCCCCAGTGGATGGGACCTCTGCCTCTGTCACTCTCCTCTCCCTCTAGCGCTGTGCCTCTCAAAGAAATTAATGAGTCATCCCGGTAAGCATTATGGTCAGGGAAGAAGTGGTCACAAGAGGCTGTATGTTCTGTGAAATGCCTTGAATAGCCAAGTTCATAGAGATGGAAATCAGATTAATGGTATCAGGAGCTGGGGCCGTGGAGAATGGGACTGATTGCTTCATGGGTATGGGGTCGCCTTTGGAGTGTTGGAAATGTTCCAGGATCAGATGGTAAGGATGGTGGCATAGCACTGCGCTGCACTAAATACCTCTGAATTCTAACACTTTAAACAGGTTACCTGTGTGTTCAGTATATTTACAATAATAATAAGTTTTTTTTAAAAGCTACTTTGGACATCCTTCTAATTAAGTGATTCCTAGGATTTTGGGCTAAGTGACTTCGAGCAATTCCCTGGGGTCAGAATCAGATAAAGAGGGGATCTAGAAAGGAGACCCGGGGCAGTGAGGCGGGACTCTCAGGTATGGGAAGTGTTGGAGAATCAAGTGGATTCCTTCTGGATTGTTCCAAGAGGTACATTGCACTTGATGAAGGAGACTTTTTTTTTTTTTTTACTAGCGAGTGTTTTCTGACAATGGGCTTGCTTCGCAGTTCCCAGTTGCCCCAGTACTAGAGGCAAGGCGGATTCCTTGCGGATGGTTGCAAAGGAGGTAGGTTTGCACTTGATGAAGGAGACCTCTTTGAAATTGTTTTCCGACAGCAGGGTCCAGGCCTCGAGTGCTGCCGCTGCCGCCTTGGCAGCTGGGGCCCCTCCATGGTCTTCTCCATCGCCGCCCTGAGCACTTTGACCTTGTGCTGGTCCTCTCGGGGCAGAAGTGCCAGTGACTGTGCTCGGCCACGGTGTTGCATGGCTTGTCTTGCCGGCTCCCTTGTGCCTGTTAAAATGCAGCCGCACGTGAAGCTGAGGAAGCTCTTGTTTGTGCCCCCTCCCGGCTCTCCCTGGATGCTCGCGGTGGCTCCTGACAGTGACTCAGGCTCAGCCAGGGAACTCTGGCCAGGAGCGGGCGTGACTGCTGGTGTGGGCGTCTGCGCGCCTGTGTCTTCATCGTTTGCCTTTGTCACAGAACTTGCTCCTGGGACAAAGTGCAGGGCCCACAGTTAGCTGGGGGGGGCGGGGGCTGTGCGAGGGTGGTGACAGTGAGACAGTTGGTGACTCCTTCTTGCTTGTAGATGTGTCAGGAGGAAGGGCAGGACGTGACGGATCAGATCAGATCAGCTCACAAACCAGATTGACAGAGAAAGATATGGAGAGTGCAGGTGGAGAGAGATGGAGGGGCAGGCAAGGACACAAGCCGTGTGCAAAACGGTGGGCACAGTGGTGGCGGAATGAGCTTAGCGAGGAGCCCCTCCACTGCCAGCCCACACCCCAGCCCCCCCCCCCCCCCCGCAGTGAGGAGGGGCTTCTCCCAGCCTGCCGAGACACGGTGGTTCTGAAGGCCTCCTTGCGGCTGCCCTCTGAGACTCCTCTTAGGCAACCAGCAGCCCCAGCCTGTGCTTCCTGGGCTTGGCGCAGCACGTGGGAAAGTACGGCACACCACCGGGACGTTGCGCGTGCACTGCCATTGGGCCTCGCTGTAAGAACGTATTAAAGGGGGCTTTGACCCCATCTGTGTACACCTGTCTGCAGCCTTTGCTTAGGTTGCTACCGAGTCGGCAGGAGCTTTCCGTTGTAGGGATCGTCTCAGAGCCTGTCTTTCCCCCTCTGAGTTGGAGTGTCCAGAAGTGTGCATCTTTCCCGTTATTGCTTGCCCTGTTGTGGACGTTAAGCATTCATTTCTTGTCTGTTGCAACAGAATGAACTAGTAGGTAGGCAGGGTGAAGGTCAGGGTCATTAGCAAGTTTCGGAGCAGGGCGGGGCTCTGGCAGGACGGCAACAGAAGGAGGTAGGTCCTCATTGCCGTATGCCTGGCCCTGGCCTCCACCTAGAGATCTGCCTCTCCGGGTGACAACCCAGCAGGCTGTCACAGGCCATCACTCTGATGCTCCCTGATCTGAGGTGCAGAGACTGTGCATGCGCCCATCCCCCTCCTGTCGTCCCAGGCCCTGCCAGCGTGCTCTCCCAGTGTCTGCGCCCAGTTTCCATAGCAACGCTGCTGCTGGGTAACGATTGCAGGGAGAGACATTCCTGTGGTTCTCAGTGTCAGTGAAGCATCCCACGGCGCGGGTTGCCCTGCCCTGGGAATTGCAGGAGGTGTGATTCGCCTAGAGACACCTTGAGGTGAAGGCTGTGGAATGCAAAGCCCGTGTGGAGCACTTGCCGCTGTCCGTGGTGTAAATGCTCCCGCCGTAGCCACCGAATGATGTCACTGAGCGCGTGGTTGGGAAGAGGTGCACCTCCATGATCCTCCAGCTCACAGGCACACTGGATGGCAGTGACCCCGAGAACACATCGCAGCCAGCAAGGGGTAGTAAAATCACCAGCCAGGGATGAGGTTTGGGTGCAGGCTGCCTTTGTTCTGAATATCATTCGTTTGGTTGGACGTTTCTACGATTAAAGTGTTGACAGTGGCTGTTTCGCAGATGTCCCAGCGTGTGCTGGCTCCAGGGACCTCTACTGGGCTTCCTGGCCATCCTTCCAGCCCTGTGTCTCTGCCTCTCCACTGCCCTTGCACCACTCTCACAGTGAGCGCCTTAGTGGCCGGCAAGTTGCGCTTCCTTTGTACTGTTTGATGTTCTCTAAGAAATTTTCTCTAAGCTGAGCACCATGGATTATGCACAAGATGAAAATCTGCCGGGAGGCCAGTGCGATGTGGGGCTCTTGGAAGTCTGGAGCTGTCCCAGGGGCGTCCCATCTCTGTGCACAGGGCTGGTTTGTTGTGTTGAGGCCATGACCAGATTGTGTAGTCCGACTTGGCATCTCTGAGAGAAATCCAGGGGAGGGAGCTGACGCCACGACAGAGGGTCCTTGTAAACTTCCAAACATTGGGACAACTCATTAAAGCAGTGAAAGAGCTGTCATGTGGCACAGCCATCACTGCCCACGGCCTCCTGTACCCCGCCCGCACAGTTGGCCCCTGCCCTGGGTGGGAGCATGGGGGCGACTTCACTCCCACTTCAAAGAAGCCTCCTCTCTCTTCTCTTGGCCCTTCCCTTCCTTTGCCCCCTGCACACCGGGTGTCACCTATGTAGGGAGGGCACAAAAGCCTGTGCTGTGGGGCTTTGTCATCCACTCCCCAATAAAGGCTGCAAGCCACAGGCCATGAATCCGCGGGACATTTGCTAGGTCTGTCTTGGCCATTAGTCATTCTTCGCCATCCCTCCAAGGAGGACCTGCAGTCAACGCAGGCCAGGTGCTACACAAACTGGTGACAGGCTGGCGCCAGCCTTGTGCCCAGGGTACCTTGAGGTCACGGTTGGCTCCATCCACCTGGGGCCATCTGGAGATGGCGACTCTCTCCCTCTCCTGCCTCCAGGCCCCCACCATCCTGCTCTTTGTGCAAAGCTGCTCAATGCATCTCACCCAAGATGGTTGGGGTCAGGATGCAGTGGGGACCCACATGAGATGCGCAAGAAATGGGGATGGCCTGAGAGAGGGTTCAGGGCACAGTGTCTGTCCTTGAGTCAGCGACTGAGTTGTGAAGGCAGAGTCAAGGGTGGCTGCTGCCGAACGAGGGGCTGAAGGCTGTTCCCCGGGCGGGGGCAGAGCCTCCGGCCCCAGGGCGCAGACTCCGGGTCCCCCCGGCCCTCCGTGAGAAGCGAGGGTTTCCCTGGGCATGAGGGCCCCAAAGGTAGCCAGGGTCAGGGGCGGCCAGCAAACTCTGGCTGAGCAGACTTCGGCTTGGACCCTCAGAGGGGAGGAGCTGCCCTCGAGGGTTCTCACAGGGCGTGTCTCTGCTGCAGGTAAACGGGAAGGAGCTCTCCAAGCTGTCTCAGGAGCAAACCCTGGAGGCCCTGCGTTCCTCCAAGGAGCCCCTGGTGATCCAGGTGCTGAGACGCAGCCCCCGCCTGCGGGGGGACAGCTCCTGCCATGACCTGCAGCTGGTGGACAGTGGCACTCAGACCGACATCACCTTCGAGCATATCATGGCGCTGGGCAAGCTGCGCCCGCCCACGCCGCCCTTGGGCATCCTGGAGCCGTACGTCCTCTCTGAGCTGTGAGTCGTCCTCAGGAGGGCCCTGCACCGGGCCTCTGGAGAGCCGTCCCCACGTCCTTAGCCTCTGGAGCTGACCGGGGCACCCAAAGCCTCAGTCGTGTGCAGGCTTCCGGCGTCAGTCTGGGCACTAGATCTGCCCCCACGGCCAACGGGGGGACCGGCCTGTCCAGGAAGCTCGCTGCCACCAGTGCAGCTTCTTCGGCCAGCTGGCTGGCTGTGGGTCAGGCCCCGGCTTCTCCTCCATCCTCTGTCCTGTGCCGCGCCATCATCTTCTGCCTCACAAGCGTCACTCTTTGAGTCTCCGTGCATTCCTTGTCTGTCCCATTCCTCCACCTGCTCTGAGCTCCCTCCATCTCTTCGGCTTCTCTCTCGGGCCCACTCGGACGATCGGCCGAGCACCAACTCATTGTGCCCAACCGCAGGGAGGGCGGGCCTGGCTCCCCCTCTCTGGTGAGCCCAGCCAGCCCCTGGAGGTGGAGTGGGTCCCCTCTGCTCTGCACAGGTCCCTAGGGCCTGGGTGACTCTCAGGGGCATTGCATGAGTGAGGCCAGTGCTGGGTAGGGGAGTCTGATGTGGGGGCTGGGGTGAGGAAAGCCAGGCCCACGGGGGTCCTTGGAGTGGACCCTGTGCACATGCCGGTTGGAGAAGTGCTTTCTGGAGCAAGTAGCTGGGCCATGTGGCCTGGAGTGTGCACCAAGGCCGAGTACAGTGGGACCGGCCGGACAGGGAGCTGGGACGAGGGCACGGGAGGAGCGTATGGCCGGCTGACCCCGCTTCTCCTGGGCAGTCCCCCCATCATCCATGAGTATTATGACCCGGCGGAGTTCACGGAGGGCGGCGTGCAGGAGGCAGACCGTATGGACGAGCTGGAGTACGAGGTGAGCTGGCCCAGGATGGCCGTCGGCAGCCTCGCGTAGGCCGGGCTCCTGCTGCCCCAGGTGGCTGGGCCCTGTGGCCCTTCCCGGTGTGTGCGTGACTGAGCCAGGGCGGGTGTGGGTGAGGCTGCAGTTTGTCTGTGTCGCTGAGTCCGTGTCCCACGCATGTCTGTGTCCTGCGCGTCTTGAGTGTGTCTTGGGCATCTCCTGGTGGGGGAGACCGTCGCACGCACGCGCCACTTGGGATGGTAAGACAGTGAGTCGAGGGGGAGGCGAGGCGCCACTGGGGCGGCCCCGGCCGTGGGCCTCCCTGCTCATGGCGCTCCTGGGGCTTTCTGCCTCTGCTTGCTCCCTGGGCTCCTTGTGGCAGGAGGTGGAACTGTACAAAAGCAGCCACCGAGACAAGCTGGGCCTCATGGTGTGCTACCGCACGGACGACGAGGACGACCTGGGCATCTACGTGGGAGAGGTACGGAGCAGTGCCCGGGCGTGGTCGGGCACAGGGAGCGCCCCCGCACACACTGCCCTAAGCCCATGACCTCTCCACGTGGCCCACGTGTGGCTTGGAGGCCACCCACAGACCGCAGAGGCCAGGGACGGGGGACTTCCGCTTCAGCGTGTATTCAGCTCCACATCCCCCTCCTCCTCGGCTCTCGTCGTCTTTGGCAGGTGCATGGCCAAGAGGAAGGAGGGGCCTAGCTCTAGCCTAGTAAAGCGAAGCTGCCTGGTCTGCCAGGGCGGGGGCTGGCAGTGGGGGCAAGCACGCAGCCACCTGCACTTGCCCAGCTCCGATAAAGACCAGGCCTCCGGGCAGAAGGAGCTTGTGGGTGAGCAGGCTGCTTTGGGGTCCCCAGGGTGAGGCTGTCCCTCACACCGCCAGGATGCTTGTCTCCTGCAGGTGAATCCCGACAGCATCGCAGCCAAAGACGGCCGGATCCGCGAGGGAGACCGCATCATCCAAGTGAGTGTTGTGGGCGGCCAGCGGCCCGCATCTGTACTGCTCTCCCTCATGAGCTTTGTCTCATGCCACGCAGTCGGCCAGACCTCCACCCTGGGCTGAGCCTCGGCTCAGCTGCCCCAGGGGCCCCCAGGTGCACGGCCTCTGCTCCGCTCCCGCAGCCGCAGCTGTCCCGGAGCACACACGCGCTCTGTGCGGTAGCCTGGCTCAGCGTGCTCGGGGCCTGCCCGAGCAGCAGCCCTGGCATGTTTGCTGACCGTTGCTGGCCTGCTGCAGATTAACGGTGTGGATGTCCAGAACCGAGAGGAGGCGGTAGCCATCCTGAGCCAGGAGGAAAACACCAACATCTCCCTGCTGGTGGCCCGGCCCGAGAGCCAGGTATTTGGCCTTCTGTCTGGGGAGCTGCCAGTGTCCGTGGACAGGGACCACCGACACTAGGGGGCCAGGCTTAGGGCTTAGGAAGGGGGACCACGGGCTTGTCTGGGAGCGCCCTGGAAGCAGTGGGCTCACCATGGTGGCCTTACGCTTGCAGCTGGCAAAGCGGTGGAAAGACAGTGACCGGGACGACTTCCTGGATGACTTTGGCTCTGAGAACGAGGGGGACCTCCGCGCTCGGAAGCTGAAATCCCCTCCCGCCCAGCAGGTGAGGCAGGGGCGGCAGCGTGACGGAGGGGCTCAGTGTGTGCAGGACAGAGGGGGGCATCTCCTCGACAGCCTTAGCCTTGGCCCTGGCTGGAACAACAGCCGAGACCTGAAGCCCCTTGGGGTCCTCCTGCAGCCACCGCAGCCGGGAAACGAAGAGGAGAAGGGGGCGCCCGACGGAGGCCCGGGCCTGAGCAACAGCCAGGAGCTGGACAGCGGGGTGGGCCGGACCGACGAGAGCACCCGCAACGAAGAGAGCTCGGAGCACGACCTGCTGGGGGATGAGCCCCCGAGCAGCACCAACACGCCTGGCAGTCTGCGCAAGTTTGGCCTGCAAGGGGACGTGCTGCAGAGCCGGGACTTCCATTTCAGCATGGACTCGCTGCTGGCCGAGGGGGCGGGGCTGGCTGGGGGTGACGTGCCGGGCCTCACCGACGAGGAGTACGAGCGCTACCGGGAGCTGCTGGAGATCAAGTGCCACTTGGAGAACGGCAACCCGCTGGGCCTCCTCTTCCCCCGCGCCTCGGGCGGCAACAGCGCCCTGGACGTCAACCGCAACGAGAGCCTGGGCCACGAGATGGCCATGCTGGAGGAGGAGCTCCGGCACCTGGAGTTCAAGTGCCGCAACATCCTGCGCGCACAGAAGATGCAGCAGCTGCGGGAGCGCTGCATGAAGGCCTGGCTGCTGGAGGAGGAGAGCCTCTACGACCTGGCGGCCTGCGAGCCCAAGAAGCGTGAGCTGCCCGACATCTCCGAGCTGCCCGAGAAGTCGGACAAGGACAGCACCAGCGCCTACAACACCGGCGAGAGCTGCCGCAGCACGCCGCTGCTCGCCGAGCCCCTGCCCGAGAGCCCGCTGCGCCGGGCCGCGGCTGGCAACTCCAACTTGAACCGGACTCCTCCCGGCCCGCCCGGCCCCGCCCCCACAAAGGCGGCTCCTCCGCAGGGGAGCCCCGCCAAGTTCCGCTCGCTTTCCCGGGATGCCGAGGCGGGCCGCAGACAGCACGCAGACGAGCGGGTCCGCCGGAACCCCAAGATGGGCGTGACCCTGGAGCGCGTGGGCCCCGAAGGCAGCCCTTACCTCTCGCGCCGCCACCGTGGCCAGGGCCAGGAGAGCGAGCAGTATCACAGCTGTGTGCAGCTGGCCCCAGCGCGCGGCCTGGAGGAGCTGGGCCACGGCTCCTTGGGTCTGGCAGGTAGCCCTCGGGTGGCTGGGGTGGCGGCTGCAGCCCCCGAAGCGCCCCGCATGGAGTGGAAGGTGAAGGTGCGCAGCGACGGCACGCGCTACGTGGCCAAGCGGCCGGTGCGGGACCGGCTGCTGAAGGCCCGCGCCCTGAAGATTCGGGAGGAGCGCAGCGGCATGACAACTGACGACGACGCGGTGAGCGAGATGAAGATGGGCCGCTACTGGAGCAAGGAGGAGCGGAAGCAGCACCTGATCCGTGCCCGGGAGCAGCGGAAGCGGCGCGAGTTCATGATGCAGAGCCGGCTAGAGTGCCTGAGGGAGCAGAGCGGCGACAGCAAGGCCGAGCTCAACATCATCGCCCTGAGCCACCGCAAGACCATGAAGAAGCGGAACAAGAAGATCCTGGACAACTGGATCACCATCCAGGAGATGCTGGCCCACGGCGCACGCTCGGCCGATGGCAAGCGGGTCTACAACCCTCTGCTCTCCGTCACCACTGTCTGAGCCGCCCAGCCTGGAGCCCGGCTCGGCCCAGGAGCCTCCTGTGGCCTGGCCCTTCCTCCCCCTTAGAATGTAGTGTGTGTGTGTGTGTGCGCGCGCGCACGTGTGCATGCACGCTGTGCTCGCGCACACACCTGCCTGTCTTTGCCTGTGCACAGGACTTAACAGACGGAAGCCCGCAAGGAGAAAGGCACCTGTCTTTCTTCCTCTGCCTCCTTCTCCCCAAGCAAAGCACTGGAGGAGGCACACCCTTCAGCTGTGTGTTGTGTGTGAGCGCGCACACAACACACACCGTGCACACAGCAGCTCTTGCTGCATGGCTGCTTGGAGACAGGGAAGTGGACAGCGAGGAAGCCAGCACCGCCACTGAGCGCAGCTTCGCCCCCTGCTGGAAGCCGCAGTTACTCGTAGACAAAGGCAACCCCGATTTTTGTGGTTTTTCTCCCTTTCTGTGCTTGCCAATAGTTGTTTTTCTGTTGTGTGGACCCGCCCTGGGGGTTGGCAGCTCCCTCAGGTGGCCGGACAAAGGTGGAACCCTGAGTGTTGGCTGGGAAGGAGGTGGGGGGAGGAGGAGAGGGAGGGCTGGGGGGAGGGGGGAGGGGGAGGCGGGAGGAGGGGGGAGCAGCTGTCCTGGTGGCCTCCACTCTAGCCGTGCAGGGCTGAGGCTCACCCCTGGAGGCCACCTCCTCCAGTGAGTGACATAGAGTGAAGCTGCAGGGACACGGGGGGGGGGGGGGGGCAGCGCGTACCCGAGAAGAAACCACTGCACCCGCGGCTCTGCCTAGCACCATCTGGAGGGGGCCCTGAGGAGGCGCTCAGCTGTCCAGGGCATCTAGAAGGCAAGCCCCATGAACGACACGAGACCTCAAGCCGTGTGGCCTGGAGAGGTGGCGATCACCTGAGTGACAGGAGGGCGGGCCAGCTGGGAGGGAGATGGCCCCAATCCCCTCAGGTTGTACAAGTGTGTGCCCCTTCTGCCTGCGGAGTGCCCCTCAGGCTTGAAGAACCTGACCGGAGGCAGACAGGCTGGCCCAGCCCTGCCTCGGCCTGCAGCCTGAGAATAAAGCAAGCTGCCTTTTCACTCCGCAGAGTCCTGGCCTCTCTGTTTGCTTTTTTTAGGGGGAGGGGGCAGGGCTGGGGTCAATTTCAGGCCTCCTGTGCGCACTCCCGGAGAAGCTGCGTCAGTGTCCCTTGTCATTTCTGGGTGTGACCCAGCCATAGGGCGGTGCCCATGCAGGATGGGAGAGGCCTGCCTCTCCGTGGACACAACTGGCAAGTGGATGGGGCCCGAGGAAGGAGGTGACAAGCTGCGCTCCCCATGTGGGCGCACCGCTGTGCCTTGCTAGGTAGCGCTGGGCTGCTGCACATTAGAGTACCCCCCCTCCAGCCAGAGACCTGTGCGTTGCAGCAACATGTCAATGGGCGGGAATGAAAAATGCAGACTCCGAGGAGGCTGGGTCTCACGGGCGGTGAGGGAAAAGGCTTGGCCTGTAGGTGAGGCCAGGCCACAGGAATGATGGCTCCCCCGACCCCCATACCAGGGCCTCTCCAGCTGAGGGGACACTCAGGGCCCAGAGAGATCCCAGCGCACTGCTGCAGAGTCACAGGCCAATCGTTCCCTGGCCTTTCTGCAGCTGCCGGGGGCACCCTGCTCTTCCCCCCATGACATGTGTGCCAGCGGGAGGGCACTGTGTCCCTTACCCGCTCAGAGAGAGTGGCACCAGGACCGGCAGCACTCGGCTACTGGGGCCCGGGAAGCAGTTTCCCATTCAGGCCCCGCTGCCGCTGTGCCTGCTAACCCCCCGCCACCACCACCACACGCAGGCCTCCTGCATCGTGGATACTGACAGTGCGCCCTGCTGGGGCTCACTGCACTACACAATGAGCCCACCGCGTGGCACAGGAGTCAACCAGTGGTCTCCTGGGTGAGGACACAGCTCTTCCTGGGGGCCTGCCCATTCCTTTGGGTGGGAATCCAGGTTCCCCTCCAGTGTGGACACAGCCCTCAGCAGACAAAGCTGGGTTGAAAGTGATCCTCACTGCATGGCACACTGGCGCAGCCCAGGCAGGGGAGGGCCTAGGCACCGAGGCACCCGTCCTCCCAGGTCCGGGGCCTTCCTGCTTTCCGAGTGCATGCCGGGGGATGGCCGGCTGTACCAATGCCCCCTGACGCCCTGGAGTAGGCACAGCTGGAAAGGGCTCAGTGGAGATTTGCACCCAGCCTCTTCGGACCCCAGGGCCTTCAATGCCACCCCCCCCAGCTGTTGTGCCCGGAAAGCAGGCTGGGAGGGGCTATGAGAGCACTGTCAATGTGCAGAGAGCAAAGCGTTCCTCAGAGGTACAGTGGTGTTCGCCAAACACTCCACGCTAAACCTGATACCGGGGAGGAACATGGAGCGGGCAGCCCATGCTAAACCTGATACCGGGGAGGAACACAGAGTGGGCAGCCCGGTTCAGGAGGGCCGCCCCGAGACGGCTGTGTGCTGCACACTGCGGCCGCAGCTCCGGGCTCCGCCTGCATCAGCAAGAAAGCATGGAGAGCTTTGTGGGGCCCATGCTCAGCCGCTAACACAGGCACAGCACGAAGATGGGGCTGGCCGTGCCACCACGTGTGACCCATGGTGCTGACTGCTGGGTGTGGGGCAGCCCCCTTCATGGCTCTCCCGCCCAGGCTCGGCCAGAAAGGCTAGGTCCTTCCCTAGCCCAGCGCCGGAAGACCTGCCCCAGCTGGCAGGCGAGGGCGGCTGGGAAGGACGGGACAATCCTCGGGCCCCCGGCCCCAGGCCCCGCCAGCAAGCAGGAGAGGGACACGGAGAAGGGGGCCACTGGGCAAGCGGGAAGCAGGCAGGGAGGCTTCACTGGGCGAGGGAGCGGGTCCTTCGCCACTCTGCCTCTGCTGTCCAGGCAGACGAGGAGCTGGCCTGGCCCCCAACCGCACCGTGTGGGAAAAGCAGAGCGACACAAGGCAGCCGCCCTGGGTCCTGGATGGATGCGCTGCTCATCGCGCCCAGTACGTTTATTCATTAAGGAAGGAGGGCTGAGGGGCCTGCCGCTCTCAGGCCTGGATGTGGGTCTTCGCGCTGAAGGCCAGGTAGTAGATCACTAAGCCGATGCCTGCGGCCAGCACCTCAGTGGAGACCCAGGGTCCGTTCCAAGTGCCCTGCAAGAAAGATCAAAAGCCGGCTCAGCTTCCCTCGGGGGCACAAAGACACACTGGCCAATCACGGCCCAGCAGGCAGCGAGGACTGGAACCTTCCCTCAACCCCACACCCCCAAGCGAGGAGGCAGGCCACTCACCCGATGGTCCACGCTGACTGTGAACAGGGGCGGGATGATGGAAATGTCCTCATTATTTCTCTGCGCCTGGAAAGGAGCGGCTGGGGTCAGAGGTGGCCAACGGGGTGAGGAGGGGTAGGAGAGGGAGGGACGAGGGGCAGGTGGCACAGGCGTGCAGGGGCACGGGAAGGGGTTGTCGCTGTGCCCTGTACCGGCGAGCCCCCGCCCAGCTCCAGCCGGGGCGACAGCAGGGCAAGCAGGGCAGGGGCGGCTGCAGGACCGGTCCCAAGCAGCGCTCACCTTCCTCAGGAGGCTGTAAGATTCCTCGTCAAAGAACCTGACCTCGTAGGTGCCCGCGTGCGCGCTCTTGTGGTCCAGGCTCCAGGACACCTGGGCGGGCGGGCGGGCGCTCGTGAGAGGGGCCGTGGCACAGCGACTCGCAGCGGGCCCCAGCTCCCAGCGATGCTCCAGAGCACGCAGATCTGCTGTCGCTTACCTGGTACCGCCCCACGTCCTGACCCCGGGTGACAGGGAACTGCTTTCCTCTGACGTCAGCGTAAAGAGCCATGTTCTAGGTGAGAACACAAAGGGGAGTCACCTCCTCTCTGGCCAGGGAGCACCAGGCAACCACCACAGAGGTGAGGGTGGCACAACTGGAGCCACGCCGGGAGAGCAACACCCACCGCCTGCTGTCACGCTCTCGCTGGCTCTGTGTCCCCTGGGCACAAGTCTGTTCCCGGAACCTGCAAGGGGGTGCTGGTGCCAGGGAGACCCCCACACATGGCCCAAGGAGGGCTGCCCTTCAGAGGGCCTACTTCCCACGTGGGCTTTTAGGAACGCGGGCCTGTGCAATCCTGACCTTGTGGAGCACCCAGACTCTCTGGCCAGCAGCAACCAGAGCAGGACGGGAGGCTGGGCGTGAGCCTGGCGCTCCCACAGCGCAGACCCAGAGCAGAGCAGGCACGTTAGGAAAGGGGTCTTGCTGCGCCCTGCCCCCTCCAGCTCCCCAGGAGCAGCCCCGGCCACGCCCACCTCTCGCCCCCAGCCTCCTGCCGGAGCCGGAGCCGAGCCGAGCTGCCCCACCTGGACTCTGTTCTTGCACGTGAGGGAGATCTCCACGATGAAGACGGTCTCGGTGGAGATCACGGCGTCGGAAGTGGTGTAGTAGGAGGGGGTGATCTGGGGCTCCACGCACGCCTCTGCTGCAGGGAGGAGGCAAGGCTGGCGTGGGTGTGCTGCAGCCAGGGCCAGGGGCCTGTCCCGGCCCTGCCCCGGCAGCTGCTCGCCTGAGGACTCACAGCCTCCTGCCCCTGTCACGGGAGGTGTGCGCACACACCTGGGGGTCAGGCCCGAGTGCGACGGCACGGGAGTGGGGAGGCTGGGGGAACAGGGAGGGCTTTGCGGTGGGGACTCATGCCAGCGGAAGGGGGGCGAATTGTGCGGGGGGCTTGCTTCACTGCTAGCACCTACGGCAGGGAGCCCCGGCGTCCAGGCCAGGATCAGCTCGGAGCACGGGAAGGGCATCTGCCTCCAGCAACCCTGAGGACCCGTGGGAAAGGATGATGCCCCCGAGGTGGCAGACAGGAGGCGGAGGGTTGGCTCAAGTGCAGTAAGCCAGACAGCACTGTGGCTCCGGGCAGGAGGAACACGCCGGGGCGTGCGGTGGAGGGTGCGTGTGTTGGGGGGGTGCAGGCGCAGTGATTGGGGGCCACTCTTCTCGGCCTGTTGCTCCATTGGGCCCTTCCCTATGGAGCCCCCGAGGGGTTCACGGCCAGATACGTCTCTTGTGAGACATCCCAGGTACAGGGCGGGGAAACTGCGGGGTGAGAAAGGTGCGGGCAGTCGGGAGGGCCAGGCCGGGCCGGGCCGGCACCAGAGTGAATGTGCAACAACTCCCTTTAGCCACACTCCAGGCTGACTCCAGGCTGTCCTCTCCCCTGCCCTGGGGCTCGGAAGCACTCAACCGTTTCAGCCCCGCACTCCGGCTCTCTGGCCCGCTCCGCACTGCCGGAGGTGGATCCTGCCCGACCCCCCTCTGAAGCCAGGCGACGGCTGCGACGTGTGTCACCTTCCCTGCTGGAGCTGACAGCCGGGGCCCACAGTGCAGGCTTTGCGGCTCTTTATCACGAGCGGATGACGGAAGGATTTGACTGTTGCTCCCCGCAGCCTGGCTGCTTGGCAAACGTGCGTGTGGTCCACTGCTGGCTGCGCCGCGACGCCGGCTACCTCTCGGGGAAAGGCCCGGTCTGCAACAGCGAGCCCCGGGAAGGGCCTGCCCTCGCTTCGCCCGCACCCTTCCTCCCCCCCAGCGCCGCCTGCCGCGGGACAGAGCTCGCCAGAAATAAACTCCGGCCAGGCCGCTACCTGAGCAGCAGGACAGGCCGGACAGCAGGAGCAGCGCCAGGGCGCCGAGAGATGCCATCGCCGCCATCGCCTCTTCTCTGCCGATGCGAAAAAGAGCGAGCTCGCCTGAACACGAGGGGCAGACGAGGAAGCGCGACGCGTAAGCGGCCGCGATAGCCAATCACGCGCCGGCGGGCCGGGCCAGGCTTCGTGACGTCGCTAGGGGCACTGACGTGTCCCCTCCCCGAGCCAGGGACCCAGCTGGTCGCGCCCCCCCTAAGATGGCGGCAGCGGCAGCGGCAGCACGGCCGCGGGAGCCGCGACGCTCCAGGCACCGGAAGGGGGCGTGGCCACCGGGGCGGCTGCGCGCATGCGCGGCGCCGGGCGCACGTCTACCGTGGGGATTTCGCCCGGCGCCGAACTCTCGCGATAGCGGTGTCATAACTGTTGGAACCTGCCGCGGCTCTCATTTTCCAACATGGCGCTGAAGTTGACGACGACTGCGGGTGCCGTCGCGAGGGCGGTGTTCAAGCCAACCGTCCTCAGCCGTCCTTGGGAGGTGAGGGGGAGCAGGCCAGGGCGCAGCACCAGCGTCCGCTACGCGGGGCCTCGCACACCCTTAGGGCCGGGCCGGGGTTAGAGGCTCCTAAAACGGTCTGGTGTTCGATTGGATGCGGGCCCCGCTAAGAGGCGGGCAGAGGGCCGTGGGCCGGGGCTGATTGGCCGCTTCTGCTGTCTCTGTGCGTCGGGGAGAGGGCGGGAGGTGTTTGGAGTGTGGGTGTGAGTGTGTGGCTGTGGAATGGCCGAAATTGGCTCGGTCCGTCTCTCCCAGGGGTGTGTATCTGTTGGCTGCGGCGGCTCCCTAGTGTCTGTGAGAGTCCTCGGGAGACGTTCAGAAGTGTCCCGGCTCATCCCGTACTCACTTGCTGCTCAGGTTACCTTCTAGTGCGCTTTGACACCTGTCCCGATGGGGCGGAGAATCAGACGTTGCCAGTAACTCCCGATCCCGTCCCCCACCCCGCACTCTGTCAGCCCCGGATGCTCTCCTGAACCCCCTGGGGGGCGGGGGCTTCGCCCCCTTGGTTGTGCTTCTGAGGCCTTGGTTATTTAGTGTGGCTTCCTGTCTCCAGACCTCCTGCTTTGTAGCGGCGAGCCAGCCCTGGCCCTGGGAGATGAGAGATGACCTGCAGGCCTTGCTCTCCCACTGCCCCGCTGCGTGGCCGCCTCTTCCTGGGTTCCGGTTGGCCCTCTGTGCGCTGAGGGGAGGAAACTGCATGTTGTCAACTTTGACCTTCAAGAAGTCTGTGACTTTGCTGACAGTCCCCGGAGACAGCGCTGGGGGCCATGCACCTCCCCGCCCCTCCCCCGTGCCCTGAGGCTTTGTGAGATTCTGTTAAAAAGCTGACTTCTCCCTGCTCCCTGAGGGAGTGGCAGTAGCACAGTCTTTCCAGAGGTCTTTCTTTTTTAAGACTTAACTTGTGTATTGGAAACTCAGAGCTACAGAGAGAGGGAGAGAGGTCTTCCATCTGCTGGCTCGCTCCCAGATGGCCAGAGCTGGGCCAAGTGCAAGCCAGGGGCTTCTTCCGCGTCTGCCTCCTGGCTGCAAGGGCCCAAGGACTTGGGCCATCCTCCGCCACTTTCCCAGGCTCCTGCAGTCTGCAAAAGGCATTTGTCTCCCTCCTGAGCTGCGTGTGTGTGTGAAACAGTGGGGTGCACTGGCAGTGCTTTGCCTTGAGACAGGTTGGCCTGGTGTGGGAGCCCTTAGCAGAGCTGCACGTCTTGGGTCCGGCTGAGTAAGACCTGGGAAGGCGTGCAGCCACCACCGGAACCAGATGCGCAAGAATGTGCTAGAGACGCCTCGGTCCCAGAGCGACTGCGTCTGTTCCGGGCCTTTCTCACGAGGACCTGGAGTGATCCGGAGGGCAGCACACGGTGCATTTGGACTGAGGTCTTCCTAGTCTCCATCTTTTTCTTCATTTTCCAGTTTTTAAGAATGTTTAGTTATTTGAAAGAGGCTGGCGCTGTGGCTCACTAGGCTAATCCTCCACCTGCGGCACGGGCATCCCGGGTTCTAGCCCTGGTCAGGGCGCCAGATTCTGTCCCTGTTCTCCTCTTCCAGTCCAGCTCTCTGCTGTGGCCCGGGAGTGCAGTGGAGGATGGCCCAGGTCCTTGGGCCCTGCACCCCATGGGAGACCAGGAGAAGCACCTGGCTCCTGGCTTCGGATCAGCGCAGTGCGCCGGCTGCAGCGGCCATTGGAGGGTGAACCAACGGCAAAGGAAGACCTTTCTCTCCGTCTCTCTCTCTCACTGTCCACTCTGCCTGTCAAATAAATAAATAAATGTGTTATTTATTTGAAAGAGATAGAGACAGAGACTCTTCCATCTGCTGGTTCACTCCCCAAATGGCCAGAACAGCCATGGTTGGGCCAGGACAAAGCCTGGAGCCAGGAGCTCCAGCCAAGCGGCAGGGGCCCAAGTACTGGGAGTAGCTGACACTGGAACTCGAACTGCGGTATGGGACGCCAGCCTTGAAAGCAGCAGCTTAGCCTACTGTGTCGTGACACCGGCCCCTCTTTCTTTTCTGATGGGCTTGTTTACTCTGGGCCACACACTGTGCTGAGTTGTTTTTTTAAGGTTTATTTATTTATTTGAAAGAGTTCCACAAAGAGAGAGAGATCGTCCATTTACCGGTTCACTCCCCAAATGGCCACAACGGCCAGGCCTCGGCCGGGCTAAGCCAGGAGTCAAGAGCTTCTTCCAGATCTCCCACATGGGTGCAGAGCCCAAGGACTCGGAGCATCCTCCGCCGCTTCCCAGGTGCATTAGCAGGGAGCTGGATGCGAAGTGGAGCAGCTGCGTCTCGAACCAGTGCCCATATGAGGTGCCGGTGTCGCAAGCGGTGGCTTTACCCACTGCACCACCGTACCAGCCCGCGGTGCTGGGTCTTGAGATGAAAGGAGGGAACAGACAGACGTGGCCTCTGCTCTCGGGGTCCTGAGGGTTGGGGAGGGAGCAGCCGCTGTTGACGGAAGGAAGGAGGTAGGGCTTGGGGAGCCAGCTTTGCTGCTTCAGGGCATCGGGAAAGGCTTCTGTGAGCTTGATTGAGAGCCTGCAGATAAGATGAATCCAGATAATTGACACGAGTGTCAGAAAGTGGAAGAATCGTGCGTGTGCCCGTGCCTGCGGGTCTGGGCGCCTCTCAGATCCGTCGAGGAGACTTGAGGCTCTGGTCCTCGTGGGCAGCTCTTTCTGGGCCCTGGCTCGGGACTGCCGGCTGGGTGGACCCAGACAGGTGATGGTAGCCCGCCTGCGCCTCCTGCGCTCTGCATAGTGGGCCAGGCACAGGGCGTCCCAAGTGAAGAGCAGGGCCTTGTTCCTGCCACCGTCTCCTCAGTTGTGTTGCTAGGTGGGGTGCAGCAGGAGCTGGAGACACGAGCCTCTCACTCCGTGACAGTGGGTCATTTCAGAGCACCTGGCCTGTTTGGCCCCAGCTTTTGCGCTGAGCTGTCGTGGTTTCCCTATTGCGCTATGGTTGCTTTGCCTCTTTTTGCTTGTTTTGCTGTGCATTGCTGTGCATTGCTATGCGGTGATTGGCCAAAAAAAAAAAAAAAAATCAGAAGCCAAAAAGCAGCAGAGGCTGCCCACAGGTTTGGTCCTGAGCTGGTCCAGGAGCTGCAGGCGCAGAGGGGTTGAGGGTTGGTGTGACTTGTGGTGCTTCAGCCACGCTGTGGAGGCGTGTCGGGGCCTTGCATGCTGCTGTCCGCGCGCCGTGCTGCGCCGCTGGGGGCCTGTCTGGGCGCCGTGGCAAGTCTCTGCTCCCGACCAACTGCTTGGCTAGCCCTTGCCAACCCGACTTGGGGGCCGACCCCAAACACTGGCATTTGGGTTCTCTTTGCCAGGTTCTAAGTACCCATGAGGCCCCCTGGAGGAGCATCTCCTCAGTAAGTACCGCCCATGTACATGCACGCGTGCCCTCGAGGATGTGTGTATGGTGAGGCTGCCTCTGTGCGTGTGCACACACTGCATGTGTTCGTGTGCACGCTGAGTGTACGTGTGGCCCTGGTGGCCTGCCCTCGGAGCCACAGTCTCCAGAGGTCACCTACCTGCCCACCCTTGCCTTGCCCTGAACTGTGCTGGACATAGCCCTAGGGAACAGGCCCAGTCCGTGGTCACAGCCTTGTTCCTCCATCCTTGGCTGATCTGAGTCTTCTTCCTTTCTGTTGCCCACTAGCAACAAACAATTGTGAGTATTCTTCTTCTCTGCCTGTGAGATTTGGGGGGTCTTAGTGGCTTTGGGGTTCAGCCAGGTCCAGTCGGGCCCGGGGCTGCTGCTGACGTGGCAGGCAGCCCCAGGGTGAGCAGTCTTGGCTGGGCTGGGGGTGTCCCAAGCTGGCACCTGATGATTGGCCAGCCTGCAGAATCGGCACTGGTGGGGAGAAGGGAGCTGGCTCGGGCCCCTGCGTGCTGAGCCGGGACCATGTGGCGCTCGCTACTCAAAGTCCCCCCGGCCCTCTCCTTGCAGCCTCCCTCTGCGAAATATGGCGGGCGGCACACAGTGACTATGATCCCAGGGGACGGCATCGGGCCGGAGCTCATGCTGCATGTCAAGTCTGTGTTCAGGTATGAAGCCCTGGGCCTACCTCCCCTTGCCTCTTCCCCAGCCGGGGTGCGGGTGGGGGCCTGAGAGCTCTGTGCCGACACGGGCAGTGAACCCAGAAACCCACCCCGTGCTAGTGGGCACCCGGCACAGCAGTGCGCACGGCGGGCTTCAGCCAGCGTCTCCTCCCGGTGGGCGGCAGCAGGGCAGAGGCCCCCGCAGCCGGCGGGCTGGGTGCTGTCGCTAAGCCTGCTCTGCTCCAGGCATGCGTGTGTGCCGGTGGACTTTGAAGAGGTGCACGTGAGTTCCAACGCTGACGAGGAAGACATCCGCAATGCCATCATGGCCATCCGTCGGAACCGCGTGGCCTTGAAAGGTGGGCTTGGAGCGAGGCTCGGCATGACTCGTTCTTGTGGGGCGCCACAGCTCCGATGGCAGGGCTGCTCTGGCTAGAGAGGGCCCTTGTGCTTGGGGGCCGGGTGGTTGGAAGCTCCCCCAAGCCTGTTCACGCTGCGGTGCCGAGTTCCCGGTGGCAGTGGGCCGTGCCCCTGCTGCTGCCCTGCCTTCGCTCCTGAGGCAGCCCTGTCTGCTGGGGTCAGCCGTGACCCGAAGGCTCTCTTCAACCCTGGGACACAGAGCCGAACAAGCCCCTCCCGAGGTTCCCTCACTCGGGTGCGGGTCGTTCAGTGGTTTCCATCATGCACTCTGCACCCGCAGCCCCACCTGCCCCGTGAGAAGAGCGTGTGAACAAAGCCGAACCGGGGTGGAGCCCTGGGCCCTGGCGCTCAGGTGGATACCATCGGGCAGGCTGCGGAGGGGCGGACAGCCCTGGTGGGCTGCTGAGAGAGGCCTCTCCGCTTGGCACCCCGTCCCTGCCTTCTGCCAGCGGCTGCTGCCTGCCTGGCCACCCCGGCTTCTGGTTCCCTTCTTCCGGGTACCCTGGGCCACTGGGCAGAGCTTGGCCAAGCAGTGGCCTTTTGCAGGCAGCCCCTGCCTACCCCTGAACTTGGGCTTGAGTGGCTTCTCGATGTGGGGCCTGGCAAGAGCTGCAGCCAAGGTGACCTTGCTGGCGCCGCCCTGGCCGGCCAGCCTGTTAATAAACGAAGTGGTCACTCCCTGTGAAGCCAAAGTCTGCAGCCAGCTGTCAGCCCTTACTCGTTCGCTTATTCATTCATCCAGCAAGGGTTTATTGAGTGCCTGCTGTGTGCCAGGTGCTCTTCCCGGTCCTTGCAGCTCCTGAGCCTCTCTTGTCTCGCATTTGTCCTGTAGGCAACATTGAAACCAACCATAACCTGCCCCCATCTCACAAATCCCGAAACAACATCCTTCGGTAAGGGTCGATGCTCAGGTGGCTGTTCCCTGGGGCTGGGGTGAGGGCTGCCGCAGAGTGGAAGCTTGCCGTGCCCCGTTCTGTGTCCCCCAGCACCAGCCTGGACCTCTACGCCAACGTCATCCACTGCAAGAGCCTGCCAGGAGTGGTGACACGGCACAAGGACATAGACATCCTCATCGTCCGGGAGAACACGGAGGGCGAGTACAGCAGCCTGGAGCACGAGGTGGGCAAGGCCTGGGTGACCCTGGCAGGTCAGGGGCTGGGAATAGCCTGGCCAGCTTCCTGCAGGAGCTAGGAAGAGGTGAGGGGCCTGCGCTCAAGGGAGGAGCCAGGAGTGCTCAGACTCGGGTGCTTCCCGCCGTGCCCCGCAGTGAGGCTCCCCGAGGGCGGGCTGCGATAGCACACGAGTCTGTTGTTCGCTGTTCGTTCTCAGAGTGTGGCAGGAGTGGTGGAGAGCCTGAAGATCATCACCAAGGCCAAGTCCCTGCGTATTGCTGAATATGCCTTCAAGCTGGCCCAGGAGAGTGGACGCAAGAAAGTGACAGCCGTGCACAAGGCCAACATCATGTACGTGCCCCCACCCTCTGCCCTCGGTGTCCAGGACCCTGGCCACACCCAGGGCTCTCCCCGCATCCCCTCTTGGGCCTGCGCTCTGAGAGGAGGTGGGCAGGATCATGCCAGGGTTTTAGATGAGGGCAGGCTGGCAGTTACAGCTGAGCCTCTCAGGGCCCTCAGCACCGCCGTGGTGGTGGGCCTAGCCCGTGTCCCGTGTCCTCTTCCAGGAAGCTGGGCGATGGGCTCTTCCTGCAGTGCTGCAGGGAGGTGGCTGCCGGCTACCCCCAGATCGCTTTCGAGAGCATGATTGTGGACAACACCACGATGCAGGTAGGGAGCTCCCCCAGCCACACCCCCCACACCCCGCCCCGGCTCCGGGGCCTCTCGCCCTGGACGCCCCAGGCTTCTGAGTCTGCTCTTCGGCCCCTTCCTCGCTTTGCAGCTGGTGTCCCGGCCCCAGCAGTTCGACGTTATGGTGATGCCCAATCTCTACGGCAACATCGTCAACAACGTGTGTGCAGGGCTGGTCGGGGGCCCGGGCCTCGTGGCTGGGGCCAACTACGGCCATGTGTACGCAGTGTTTGAGACGGTGAGTGCGCCCGCGCCTCTTTCACACAGCCCACGGTCCCCTGTTCGCCAGAGGCGTGCAGCCTTCAGCACTAACTGCACAGCATCCTCAGTGCCCCGCAAGGAAACCCCAGAGCCGTCAGCACTTTGCCCCTTGCTCCTGCCCCAGGCCCTGCGCCTGCTCGCCTGCTTTCAGTGTCTGAGGATGCACCTCTTCGGGCCACGGCGCGTGAGTGGGGCCCCCTGCCCTGTGTGGGTATATTCCCACCCAGCTTCCTCTGCCTTACCCTTTCCAGGCTACCAGGAACACAGGCAAGAGTATCGCCAATAAGAACATTGCCAACCCCACAGCCACGCTGCTGGCCAGTTGCATGATGCTAGACCACCTCAAGTAAGTGGCTTCCGATGCCTGGCTGGGGGTCCCTGGCAGCCGCCTAGGCCCTGCGGGCTGAAGGCTGCCTCTCTCTGCCCTAGGCTCCACACCTACGCCGCCTCCATCCGCAAGGCTGTCTTGGCATCCATGGACAATGAAAACG
Organism: Sylvilagus floridanus; assembly: GCA_949820135.1. NCBI lineage: Eukaryota > Metazoa > Chordata > Mammalia > Lagomorpha > Leporidae > Sylvilagus > Sylvilagus floridanus. Next base: position 2,031,801 of record OX463223.1, read on the forward strand.
TGAGGCTCCTCTTGTCCCCTTTCCCCCCATCGGTAGCGGGTGTTGAGCTAGTGTACCTTGGCCTCAGGGGCAGCGCGGTGCTCCTGGGCCTTAGCGCCAAGCCGCCTGCAGGGTCCATAGCCTGCCCGTCTCCCGCAGATGCACACCCCGGACATCGGGGGCCAGGGCACCACCTCTGAAGCCATCCAAGACATCATCCGCAACATCCGCATCATCAACGGCCGGGCTGTGGAGGCCTAGGCTGTCCCCGGGCCCAGCACAGCCCACTCCGCAGATGCGCCACGCCCCCGGCACCCCTAGCGGCTCCGTGGGCAGATCCCAGAATAAACCCGTTTCTTGTCCCCAGACCTCGGCGGCAGCGTGTGTCCCTCAGCCCAAGGTGCTGGTCTTTCAGTTCACACTTTATTAAGAAACACACACACTTCCCCTCTCGGAGCACGCTCCAGGAGGCTCACGGGAGGACAGACTCTGAAAGAGAAGCCTGGCTCCAGCAGCCCCCCGTCCTGCCATCAGCGGCGGGGGGGGGGGGGGGGGGGGACTTGTCCCGCTTTCGCTCAAGGCACTGAGAGCTGGGGGGGTGGGGTGGGGCAGCAGGCCTGGCCCGAGCTGCCCCAAGCCACAGCGGGGCCTAGGGATTGAGCCAGGGGTGCTGGAGGCAGTCGGCAGCGCTGGCCCGCTTTTCAGGGATGTACTCCATCATGGGCAGCAGGAAGGCGCTGAACTGCGTGGCCTGCTCCAGGGGCCACTCGTACTTCTCCATGAGGACCTCGTAGAGGCCCCAGTGCTTGAGGTTGTGGATGTGCCGCAGCTCCCCTGGGGGGCAGCAGGCTTTAGGCTACGTGCCCGGCTTCTCCAGGCTCCATGGCCGGCCCCTCCTGCCTGCCCCCACGGCTCCCACCTCTGCGGTTGAAGAACTCCCGGGAGTAGCGGCCCGAGAGCGCGAAGGCCGGAGGGATGTCTCCCAGAAGCTCCACGATGTGAGCGATGTGGTCTGCGGGCCGAGAGGAGGTTGGCCTCCAGGCTGAGCCCTGGGCCCCCAGGCCGAGCCCCGGGTAGCCTACCCTCATCACGACTGTAGTCCTCTCCAGAGTGAGGCTCGAATAGGTAGTCCCCGGTGGCCAGCTCGAAGGCCTGCGGGCCGGGAGGAGGGGAGGCAGCTGGCAGGTGGGCCGCGCCGGCTGGAGGCAGCCTGGGTGTGCCCACACTTACCATGCACGCCGTGCTCCAGATGTCCGCTGGGGGCCCGTACTCCGCCCCGATCAGCACCTCCACGGCCCGGTACTGCCGAGTCTGGATGTCCTCAGTAAAGTGCTTGTGCTGGAGGCAAGGGGAGCCCTAGGGACAGGCGCCAGGGCCCAGGCTGGCGTGCCCCCACCCGCTCCCGCCTCTGGGTAGCGGGGCTTTTCTGAGCCTCGGGATCCCCCACGACCCTCGAGGGACTGGCTGGGTGAGCCGAGGCCGAGGCTGACCCCTGCCTGGTAGCCCCCTGTCCCTTGCCCTGGGCTCAGTTCTGCTGACTGGCGGGCCCGGTGCTGGCCGCGGCAGTGGAGCTGAGGCCTGGCGCCGGCTGCTGCTGAGCGAGCCCCTGGCTGGCCGGTGCCTGCAGCAGGCTCCCTGGGAGCCGACCTGTGTCTCCCCCCTCAGCCCAGAGCTCTCTCTCCAGGGTGCTCTTGTACCACCCAGCAGGCGTTGCCCAGGTCTGCGATCTTGATCTTGATCTTGTCTGCATTTTGGGGCTCCAGGGGGTTCACCAGAAGATTCGAGGCACCAAATGGTGCTGGGGAGGGAAGAGAAAGGAGGGAGACTGAGCTGGACCAGCCCCTCCCGGCCCTCGGTGCCCCCCGCAGCCTCCATCCACTTACTGCTGGGCGACAGGAGGCCGCCGGTCTCACGCTGATTGGACGAGCCCGAGAGGACGGAGCAGGAGGCAGCAGAGAACAGGGAGCCCGAGAAGCCGGAGGTCTGGGAGCCGGCACTGAGGCTGCGGCCACCCCCTGGGGCCGGGGAGGAGGAAGCTGGCGAGGGGCCGGCCCCGGCGCCCCCGGGGTGGCAGCCGGAAGATGAGGTGGAGCCGCTGCCCGCCTCAAGCCTCAAGCCAGAGTCTACGGAGGCGGGCAGGGGTGGCTCGTGAGCAGACGGCGTGGTCAGCGCATGCGCTCAGGCGCAGCACCCCGTCCAGCCCCTCACCCTCGGCTGCCGCCTCCATGGCCTCCAGCCTCTGCAGGTCCCGCAAGCGCTCCTCCAGCAGCCGCTTCTGCTGCTTCCGTTTGCGCCTCATCTTCTTCCTCTTGTTTTTGGACAGCTTCCCGGTCTGCTGCCAGAGCCAGGGTCACCCACCTGCCGTCTGCTTGCTTGGGGTGCTATCCCTGCCCAGGGCTCCCGTGGCTGCCAGAATGTGACGCCCACCCCGACCAGCCACTTACTCCCTGCAGCTCTGGGTTGGGGATGACCTGTGACCCACCCTGTCTGCCGCCATCATGGGCCCCCCAGCTGCTCCCACCAGGGAGGTCCTGGAGATGAGGGGTGCAGCCAGTGTGTCCAAGGAGGGGGAGAGGAGTGAGGAAAAGGGGGATGCCCCCAACTTACCAAGACCTCCTGGGGGGCAGTGCTGACTGGCAGTGCAGGTATAGGGGAGGAAAGGAATGGAGACTCTGGCAGGTGCACAGCCCAGAGGCCCCCGCCCAGCCCCAGCCATGTCCTCCTCGGTACCTGTGGAGCGGGACGGGGGCGGGGCCCCTGACTGCTGCCACTCGGTGGCCTCGGCGGCCAGGCGCCTGATGTAGGCGTCCCCCACGCACAGCAGGATGTTCTCGGGCTTGATGTCCGTGTGGATGATCTTGCACTTGGTGTGGAGGTAGTCCAGGCCATGCAGCACCTGGGGGGAGCCGCCGCTGAGCTCCCGGGGCCTGCGCAGGCGGGGTGGACAGCCCGCGGGCAGTACCCACCTGCCTCACGATGCTCTTTACGCAGGGCACGGGCAGACCCTGGTAGTTGGACTTGATGATCCACTTGAGGAGCTGGTGGCCCAGCACCTCCAGCACCATGCAGACATCTGGGCCTGGAGTAAAGGGTGGCCAGCGGGCACACGGCTGGGCACAGGCCGCACCCGCCCTCCGCTGGCGCTGAGCGGCGAGGCTCAGGAGGAAGCAGGACTTGCCTGGGGGGCCGGGAGGCACCACCACCCTGCTGCCATTATTTACAGCATCCCTGTCACTCAGAGGTGTGCCAGTTGGGATGGCACATTGTGTGTTCACCCTGGAGGTGGCACTGGGGAAGCAGACATGGAGACCTCTTGGGGCAGACCTACTCCCGGTGCTCCTTTATGCCCAGAGGCCCTGTGGCTGTCCCCAGAAAGCGTGGGGCGGAGGGGGGGTCCACAGAGGTGGCCCCTGCTGTGTAGAGGAAACTCAACAATGTCTACATCTACAGATAACGCCAACCCGGTTCCCCACTCGGCCCCTCACACACCTAAACCCCAAGTCGTCGAAGGGGTGAGGCTGCTTCAGAGACCCGTGTGGCTGCATGGGGATGTCCCCATTGCAGATCAGCACAGAGGCCCTGGGAGCTGGGGAGACCTATGAGCTGGCCCCTTCGCTACTGCGCTCCTCTACATCATAAAGGATACGGACTCCATTAACCCCGGAGATCCTGAAATCATCAATGAGCTGGACAATGGTCTCTCTTTTGGGGTCACTGGGGTCACTGTCCCGGACCTAGAACAAAAGCCAAGAGGCCACATATGGCTGCAACCTGCCTCTTGCTAGCTGCTCCCCTCAGCGTCCTCTGGGCCCCCGCTGGAAGAAAAGCCGCCTGCCCCTCCCATCCCTCTGCCTGGTCCAGCAGAGCCAGCTGGAGCCTGCCCTGGTGGGAGCCCCGCCCTGCCCTGCCGAGCCCCGGCAGGCCCTGCACCCACATGGGCCATTCCCGGGGAGCAGGGAGCGGTAGGGGAGGTGCCTCACACATTTCAGGAGCTTGATCTCATCCACAGCTGTCTCTGTGTAATGCCCCGCGCTCTTGACTACTTTCAGGGCCACGAAGCGCTTGCGCCTGTAACACGGAGACCACTCACCGTGGTGGCCTTGAGGGAGCCCAGGGGCAGGAGCCTAGCCAGCGTTGGGCCCCGGGGCAGACAGGGAGCACACTCACTGGATGTCCCAGCAGAGCCACACGGTGGAGAAGTGGCCCCAGCCCAGCTTGCGAACCACGTGGTATCGCCCATTGAACAGGTCGCCAATCTTCACAGGGTAGTAGCCACCTGTCAAAGGAGTCCGTGGATGACAGTGGGAGCACCTCCCGCCCTGGTGGCCATCTGGCTCACGTGGGCCCGGGCTCCGGCACCCTTCTCCTCCCTGGGGCCACCCTGAGCTCCTGCCGTGGCTGGTGCCCGCGAGCGCGAGGCCAGGCCTCACCCTTGCAGTAATCCTTGGGATCTTCCTGTTCTTCGTCGTCAGAGCCCAGGAGCCCCTGCAGCATCCGAGGCGCTGGCGCGGCTGGGGCCAGTTCAGAGCCCGAGGACTCAGGCCCGCAGGAGGCCTGCGAGCTGCGGGTAGGGTGGGCGGCAGTGAGTGTGTGCAGCACCAGGGGCCCCCGGATGCCCGGGCAGAGCCCTACCTGCTGCTGCTGCCACTTTCGCCGCCGCCGCCGCTGCCGCCCACGCTGGCGCTCATCCCGGCCTCGCGGCCCGCGACTCCGGCGCCCCGGGCGGCTGCTCCTGTGGGGCCCGGCCGCGGCCCGCGCATTTATAACCTCGGCCGCTGATCTCACCCGCCTTTATAAATAGCCTCCCAGCTGCTCCGCTGTGGGCAAGGTATGCGGCGCGGGGAGGGGGCGGCGCACGACGGTGGCCCGGAGAGCCCGGCCCAGCCCCGGGGGCCAGAGGGAGCCACCGCACGGGGTCGCCAGTGACTCAGTCCCTAGGCGGTCCTCACAGCTCCCAGACAGGCCGAGGGGGACCAGCTACACCGGGATGAAGCTAAGCCCCGCAGCCAGGGCACTGGCAAATTCTCAGAGCTCCCAATTGGTCCCTGGAGGCGACCCCTCCCGTTCCCATAGGAACCCCACTCCCCCCCCCCCCATTCCCGGCCTAGTTCCTGCTTTTCCTGTGGCTCATCAACCCCTCACAGGAGGAGCACGGTACTCTCCTGGGACTGGTGCCGCTGGGGGCCCCTGGCCAGGCGGGACACGTGGAAACGTGGGAAGCCTCCCACGCAGAGTTCTGCTCCTCCTCCACAATCCGCCAACTGCCCACCCTGCACCAGCTTCCCATGGGGAGCAGAAGAGGCCACAGCCACTGCCCCCATGACCTTGGGGCAGCCTCCTGAGAGACCAGGAGCATTGGGTGCCCAGACAGGACGGGTTCAAGGCCCGCCAACACCGGCCCCGCTGCAGCGTGGTTGGGAGCCGGAGGCCAGCTGGGGTCTACCGGGAGTCAGGAGGAAGCGAGGGGGCTTGGCAGTGACAGCGGTTACGTGAAGAGAATCGGTGGGGCGGGGTGGGGGTGGGGTGCAGCTTTCCTGATGGGACTCGGGGCACGCACAGCCGAGGTGACTCTCACTAGGGACACACGGGCTGGGCTGGGCTGTTCCGCAGACACACGAATATTTTATTTCCAGATGTGACTCTCCAGCAAGCAAATAAATACCGCGGGGAAGGGGCGGGAGGGATCAGTATAAATTAGCAACAAGCCAGCTGCGAAGGTGTGCACGGGCGTGGCGGGGGGGGCTGCTAGGGAGCTGTTGGGCCCCCTGCAGCCCCTAGCTGTGCCAGCCCCTGTGTAGCCGCTGGCTCGCGCAGGGGCCATAAGGCACGACGGTGGCAGATCCTGCTTGCTGCTCTGGAAGCCGCGGGGCCTGGGCCCACGGTGCCGGTGCTCACAGGTCAGTCACTTTGTTCTCCACCAGGGCGGCGATCTGCTGCAGGCGGCAGGCCAGCTGCATCTTCTGGCCCACGGGGTCCTCCTCCAGGGCGCTGATGATCTGCCCGGCGGGGGTGGGGGAGAGGAGAGGAGGGGACTCCCCTGACGCCCCGCACTGGCATCGCAGTAGCGGGCCAGGGATCCAACAAGGGAATCCAGATCCAAGCCTGGCCCTTCGCCCCAACCTGGGCCTTCCGGCCTCCTGCCAGGATCAGGCACTGGCAGCAAAGTGCCCCGGGCCCTGCCCCCTCCCTCGGGAGAGCCACGGGCCTCACCTGGTCGTAATACCTGTGGATGTGGACATAGAGTTCCTGCAGGGCTTCCAGACAGTGAGGAGCTGAGGTGTACTTCTGGGGGGGGGGGGACGGGTAGTGAGACCCCAGCCTGGGCTGCAGGCGCTGCGCCTCCTCCCTCCACTCTGCCAGCTCTTGGGCCCCACATGTGCAGGGTGCAGCCCCTGGGCGGTGCCTCACCGCAGAGAGCTCCGCCAGAGCCGAGTTCATGTCCTGGCAGCCGGCAGCAGAGCTCTGGCGAATGTCCGCATAGTATCTGCAGGAACAGCAGAGTTCGGGCCAGGGCAGCCCCAGCCCTGCCCGGCCCTGTGGGCTCCCACACCTACTTCTCCACCATCTGCTTGTAGCGAGGGATCTCCCGGGCGTAGAGCAGTTTGTTCACCGGGGAATCCTGCTCCGGGAGGAGGCGGCGCCAGGCGTGAGTTGGGAGGTGGAGGAGCCCGCAATGTGCCCGCCTCCTGCCCCCCCCCCTGCAGCTGCTGCACAGCGCCCCCTGGCGGGGGCTCCTCTGCTCTCACCCGGCCCACTTTGTGCTCCGAGATGGTGCAGGAGTCCATGAAGGTCTGGGCAATGACAGCGAGGATGGCATCGACGTTGTCGGACACCCTCACGTCAAAGACAAGCTGTGGGTTCTTCAAGGTGTTCACCCAGAACCGCAGCAGCAGGCTGGGGACAGAGGCTGGGCCTGTGCAAGAGCTCCTCCGGCAGCCTGGCCCTCCCCTCCCACCGGAGCTGGGAAGCCCGGGCAGCCACACCCTGGCGGAGGCCCTCAGTCCCCATTTCTACAGCATCTGCCCTGGGCCTCAGCTGCCCCTGTGAGTCGGTGCTGGGGGGGGTAGGGGGTGCGCGGCAAAGCCTGGGGCTACGTGGCCCTCCGGCGCGGTGCTGTGGGCAGCGGGGAAGGCACCTGTTAGTCTTCCAGATGTGCAGGGTCTCCGGGTCTTCAATGCCGTGCTTCTCCGCCAGCTCGTCCAGGAAGTCAAACAGGTACTTGACGGCGATGGGCACGGGCCGGTTCACGCTGAGGATGGCCTGGAACACGTCGTCCACGAACTTCTGCAGCGTGCCCTGCGTGGCGGCAGGCCAGGGCCAATGCGGGGGAGGGCCTCTCCAGAACCACGCCCATTCCCCCGCCCCACCCCACCCCCCTCCGCTGGCCACACCCACCTTCATGGAGAGCAGGCGAGTGAGGTAGATCTCCGGGATGGTCTTGGCCCGCGCCCGCTCCCGCTCCCGCAGGCTGTTGCGCCGCGCCTTGGCCTCTTCCGGCTCCTCCGTGGCCTTCACCAGATGCCAGAGGTGTATCCCGCCCTCCTCACCATCCTCCGGCAAGGGGAGATCTGAGAACATGGGAGCCCGCTCTGTGTGGTGCCCTGCCTCCCCGCCCTCTCCTGCGCACTCTATGCAAGGGGAGGCATGTGGGAGCGCGCGGTGGCCCAGGGCCTCGCCAGGCCCAGCAGCCCGTGGCTGGTGTGCTGGCCCCAGTCCCGTGGCCCGCAGCCCACAGCGCCTGCTTGCGCCGCAGGGGCAGGTGGGCGTGTCCAGGCCGGAGGACTCACTCTCTCCCAAGGCGCAGCTCTGGGCCAGGTTCTGGGAGACAGTGCCGCCGTTATGTAGCTGGGGGATGAGCCCCACCGTCGCTCCGTCTGGGACCTGGTGGGGAACGGGGCGCAGAGCCGGGGCCCCTTCGTGGGCTGGTCCCCGTGAGGCAGGGCCTGCCCCTGCTCCCACCCCCACTGCACTCCTGCCCCGCCTGTCTGCGGCACCTTGTAGTGCTGCAGGGTGTTGAGCCTCTTCCAGTGGTTCTGAGTCACGCAGGTCAGGTCCTCATCGGACAGGGTCAGGTGGCCAGCCAGGCCGGAGCGCCACTCTGAAGGAAGCCGGGAGGAACTGAGCAGCTGCACGTGCAGAGGGGCTGGGCACGGGTCCCTGGCAGGGCTGGCCCTCTCACCGAGGTCCAGGGCGTGCACGGAGGGCCGCTGCGAGAAGGGGGTGCCCTTGTAGACTTGATCCAGCACCTTCTCCTTGACCTGGGTGATGGTGTCCGTGTCGAGCACCCGGGCCGGCACGCGCTGCACCTCGCTGCTCCCTGCGGCCCCGCCAGCCCCAGGGCCCAGCAGCACCATGAGCGTCAGGGGCCGGAAGTCCACGTCCTCCCGTAGCAGGCGGCTGTCATTCAGGGTCCGCGTGGCCTTGCCTGTCACGGCGTCTACAGGCCCCTTGTCCACCTGGTACTGAATGGCCCGCAGGAGCATGTACAGTGGCTCACCAGCCACCTCCTACAACCAGCAAGACAGGCCCGTGTCAACTCCAGGGGCCACCGTGCCAGGTGAGGCCCAGCATGGGTAGGGAGGGGCAGCTAGCAGAGCAGAGCAAGCGTGGGCGACAGACAGGAGGCGTGTGCAGGGGACATGGCTCGAAGTCCCGCCCTCTCCAATCCCTCTCTGGCTGGGCCTCAGCGAGCCTGCAGGGCCGGGAGAGCCGCTCTCGCCATCCGCAGCTGCTGGCCCAGCTGAGGCCCCTGGGGGACTTTGGGCACAGGGCACAGAGGACATGGGCAGCCAGCAGGGCCCGTCCAGCGGCAGGGGCGGAAGGTGCCCTGCAGGGTGGGGGGCTGCCTGGACCCCGGCCCTCACCCGCAAGAAGGCATGGAGACAGATGGACAGCCAGTTGGTGAGCAGCTTCTCCACCATGGTCTCCGTCCTGTAGAGACCAAACCACGGGTCCCATCCACGTTGCCTGCTGGGGACTCCTGGCCCCACACGCCCTGGGGCAGAGCCCGCCCAGGCCATGCACGCAGAGGGCAGGCCAACCTGCGCAGCATGAGCTTGGGGTTCTTGTGCACGTAATGGGCTGCCAGGTCACTGAGCAGCGTTTTCATGATGTCGGTCAGGTACTCCAGCTTGCCATGCAGGGCCAGGGACAGCAGCGAAGCCACCTGGCAGCGATCCCTCTGCGAGAAGCCGGGCTGCTCCTCCAGCGTGTGGATGAGCTAGGCAGGGAGCCAGGGCTCAGGTCCAGAAGCCACGCCCCACGCGCCCCCAACCGTGGCGCCAGCCCTCTGGCCCAGCCCCCCTCGTCTGCCTGGAGCCCCTGCCCGCACGCGGCCCTCACTGTGAGCAGGAAGAGTTTGCTGTTGAGCAGGTTGGAGAGCTGCGTGAGGCCCTGGCGCACGGTGGCGCGGCGGCCCTCTTCCCCGGGCCGCTCGAGCTCGGGCTGCAGCGGGCAGCCGCCGTGGCCCGGGAAGAAGGCGCGCTCAGCATACGTGTGGTAGTCCAGGAAGGGGATCCCGCTGGCCTCCAGGTCGCTGCTGAGGTCGGTCATCTCGGTCATCAGGTCTGCGGGCCGGGAGCCACCGGGTGTGGGCTGGGGCCGGGACCCTCTGCCCAGCCCCCCGCACGTGCCCACACGCACCTGTGAACTCCTTCCGGCACTGGTCGCCCACGCCCGTCTCCAGGCTCTCCAGTTGCACCAGCACCTTCTGGTAGTCGCGCAGGGCCTGCTTGCTCTTGTGCCTGCAGCGGCGGGTGGGCCGGGCGTCAGTCACAGGCCGCAGCCGGGATGCCCCTCCCCCCCCCCCCCCCGTGAGGGGAGGAAGTGTGGGCAGCCCTGTGCGTGCGTGTGCGTGTGCGTGTGCAAGGCGCGGCGGGCCCTCACCTGTACATGAGGGTGAGGAGGAGCACAGCGGCGGTGAGCGCGGCAGCACCCATGCCCAGGCCCACCTGCGCCTCCACGGGGAAGGCAGCCAGCGTGGGCTCCGCCTCGTACTGGACGTGGCCGAGGGCCAGCCGCACGTTACCCATCTGCACCTGGGGGAGGGGGCGGGCGGAGCGCGTGAGCGCGGGCCTGCAGCGTCCGCGCCGGCCGCCAGGGGCGCAGACTCACCACGAACTGCGGCAGCGCGCCCGAGCCATTGGCCGGCTGCGGGGCGCGGGGGGGCGGCTCGCAGTACAGGTGGGTGAGCGTGAGCGTCTTCACGCGGCACTCGCCGTCGCCGATGTGCACGCGCACCTCCTCCTTGCTGATGCCCAGGTTGAGGCCCTCGCCCTGGACCAAACAGTGAGAGCCTGAGCTGGGCCAGCCCCACACAGCCAGCCCCAGCGCGCGCCCTGGCGGCGGCGCTCACCTCCACGTCCAGGACGTGGCCTGGTTTGAGGCGGTAGGGGCGGGCTGGCCCCTCCCGGCTGAGGGGGGCCAGGCGGGGGTTGGGCTGGTACAGGAAGCCCTGGCCCCCGCTGGCGCTGGCGAAGTCCACTTGCACGTTGTCTAGGGCGAAGAAGACCCGCTGGGGGCGCGCCCCGTCGGGCACCGCTGGGCTCCGGCACAGGAGGAGGCTGGACGAGTTGACAGCGCAGATGGTGGAGCACTGTGGGAGGCCAGGGCCGGGCATGCGGGCGGGTGCGCCGGGCACGACGACCCGCCCCACTCCTTCACTGGGTACAGCCGGGGGGGGGGGGCTCACCTGCAGCAAGCCCCCCTCAAGCTGAATACAAGCCTGGGGGTCAGCAGCAGGAGCCCTGCAGCTCCTCCTCAGGTCCGGGGCCTGGGGCGGGGCCCCCAAAGCCTGCACCTCCGCCTCACCCTCCAGCCATACGGACAGCAGGGGCCGCCACACGACGTCCAGGCCCGTGCCCCTGACTCGGATCAGCCGCCCACCGCTGTGCCAGGAAGACAGGATGGACAGACAGTGGGTGGCGCAGCCCTGCCCCAGCTGCACCCCCTCCCTCTGGCTCAGTGCACAGCCCACCCCCAACAGGGTGACCCCACTCCTCACCCCCGGAAACTGACGCTGGGCTCTGCTGCCACCAGCTGCGGGTTGGCAGTGTAGTGGAAGGGGCTGCTGGGCAGTGTGCGCCGGGCGTGGCCGAAGACCACGAGGACCACGGCTTCTCCTGGGGCAGCCTGGGGCATGGTGCGGCACACGATGGCTTCCGGACACACAGGCTCCCGGCTGCAGGGGCGGGGAGACTCTCAGCGTGGGCCCCGGGCCGGCGGCCCTCACTCGATGAGGAGCACAGGAACCACTCACTTCTCTCAGAATCTCACTGGGGGCCTTAGGGAGCCTTGACCGCACCGTGTAGAAGGGGCGCTGGGCCACGAGGCGAGCAGCCCCCCCGCCCAGCGGACCGGTGGGGCTGGGTACTCACATGGGGCACGGTTGGCCTCCCACAAAGGCACTGATGTTGCCCCCCGTCTGCAGGTGCTGGCCGTGGATGGTGAGCTGGGTGCCCCCTGCCTGGGGCCCCCACCGAGGGCTCAGGCTCAGCAGCACAGGGTCCTGGGGAAGGGGGCACAGTGCGGTAGGCGTGGCAGCCTGGCTGTGGCTTTCCCGCTTTGGGCTTTGAAGGGCAGGCTGCTTCTCTAGGAACCGCAGCTGCCACCGCCTCTGTCCCCCAGAGCGGGCTTCGGTGGCTGTGCCGCACAGAGCCCCTGCCTCCTGCTGCTCCCATCTCCGGAACGGCCCCACCCTAACCCAGGGCTCAGGCCCCAGCCTGCCTGCCCCTCCCCCTCCCGGTCCCTGCTGCCTGCCTCCCACACTGGCCAGTGGCGGCGTCCTCAGCATCTTGCCTCCGAAGCCTGCACGCCCACGACTCCTGGACACGCTCTGGGACGCAGGCTCACGTCGTCCCCTCGTGCCTGCCCTCCCACTGTCCCCTCCCAGGTGGGCACTGACCTGGTAGGTGAAGTGTTGGCTCGAGACGCCTGGCAGCCGACTCCTGATGGCCACCTGCACTGGCCCCGTGGTGCCATTGGGGGCGGGCGATGTCACACACACGATCCTGAGGGTCGAGGCCCGGCGGCTGCTCAGGGCCTCGGGCAGCTGTGGGCTGCCTGCCAGCCGCTGCCCAGGCCCCACTGCCTCCAGCCCTCCCTGGCTCGTTTTCCTGTAGGCTCTGACCCAGGGCCTCGCCTTTCTTGGCCACAAGCCTCCCGTCTCTCTGGGTGGCCGCTTTCTGAGGGCTTCCCCACCTCGGGGGGCGGGGGAGGCACCCTGCCCGCTCCTGCCCGGCCCCCGCCCCACCCTGCCCCCTCTCCGGGTGCCTCACCGGGCAGAGGTGCGGTAGAGAGAGGGGTCGGGGCTGCACGGCCGACCCGCCACACTCACGGCATCCCGCACGTCGTCGAAGGCCCGGCCCAGGTTGGAGCCCAGGATGGTGAGGGCCAAGCCGCCCTCCGGGGGGCCGGTCAGTGGCTGGATCTGCAGCGGGAAACGTGCCTCAGAAGCTAGGACGGCAGGGCCAGGGCGAGGAGCGGGCAGCATGGCGAGCGACGGCCCGCGGGGAACCGTAGGCAGCCCTGGAGCTGGGGTGCTCACCACATCAATGCTGGGTGTCGGGCACAGCCCTTGCACAGCTCCCGGCGGGCACAGCGGCCCATAGCGGCAGGCGGGCTGGCCGGCCCCACACCATACACAGCCCAGGCTCCCATTGGCTGCCTGGCAGTGGCTGCAGTCCGGGTGGCCCACAGCGCAGTCGTACAGGGTCACTAGGGAAGGACAGGCAGGGCACTGAGTCGCTGCCCCTGCGCCATGCACCCCGCCCCTGCACCCCAGCAGCCTCGCTGTCCCGGGGCTCACCGTGCACAGCACCGGCATTGTCCAGCCGCTGCGCCTCGCCACGCGTGACGTAGATGGGCACTGGGAGCTCCCGTTGGGACAGGGACGGGTGGAACTGAGGGCAGAGGGCAGGGTCAGGCATGGCCGCAATTCTGGCCTTCTCCAGTACCCGCTGCCGGCGCTCAAGAATGGGGGTGATTGTTCCCAGGGCTTGGCACAGGGCAGGCTCTCATGCACGACAGTGGTGAAAGCCGAGGCCAGGGCGGGGGAAGGCGGAGTGGGGCATCAGAGGCCTGGCGAGGCCGGGGGTGGAGTGGTCCGTGCGCACCTGCTGGGCCTGGCAGTGGATGAGGCCTGAGTCCCCGTTCACCTCCTCCAGGGAGGCCGGAAGCCTCCGCACTTCGCCGGGGAGCTCCAGCCAGCAGTAGTAGGACTCAGGCAGGCCCTGCGGGGAATGTGGTCAGGACCTCGGACACTGCTGTCACCCGCTGCCCGTCCCCTTGCCCACGTGGCTGCTCACTCGGAAATGCTGAAGGTTGTGCACACGCAGGGCCACGCGGCTCTCCCAGCCCACCGGCACCAGCTGGGAGCCTGCCAGGCCCTCAACCTGGGGGCAAGCCCCTGGGCCACGCGCCTGGATGTCCACCTGCGGGAGTCAAGAGCCCTTAGTTAGCCCCACAGGCCACAGGTGCCGGCGTGCACGGCGGGGGTGGGGGGGGCAGGAAGGCCGGCTCCGCCTCTGTCCCGCAGCCCCTGCTGTGCACAGCTGGCTCACGCACCTCCTGCGCACTGTACACAGTCTTCTCGCCCTCTGGGCAGTGCTCCCCGTACACGCAGAGGCTGCTCTGGGGGCACCAGTGGCACCGCCAGAGGCTGCCCACACAGGCGCGGCACCTGCAGGGGCACGGGGCCGTTCAGGTTGGGCACTGGCGGGGTGGCCACCCCTACCCAGCAGGAGCCAGGCTGGAGGACTCACGGGGCAGCCACCTCCAAGGCCCGGACGGCACTGCAGTCGTAGAAGGAGAAGTTGGTGGCAGCAACAGCCACATCTTCAAACATCAGGGCCAGGGCCAAGGTGACGTGGTCTGCGAGCAGAAGTGGCAGTGGAGCAGCGCGTGGGGCTTCTGCCCCTTCCTGCTCTGGCCTTGGGCCCGCCCAGAGGCCCCCTCACCTGTGCCTGGAGGGTTAGGTGGCAGCTGGTCTTGCGGAGGGCTGACACAGGCCACGTGGGGCCCTTCCACGTGAGCCAAGCTGTCGTAGTCCCCAAAGGCACAATGGAAGTATTCATCGACAGCCAGGGTGGGCAGCCGGGGGACAGACAAGGTGACCTGGGACGCACGGGAGGGAACAGAGGGGTGGGGCCAGGCCACAGCGGGGTGGTGGCTGGGTGGGACAAGCAGGGGCAGCTGAGGGAGGAGAAGGAGTAGAGGAGCTAGCCAGGGGCGACCCCTGCGGGCAGCAGCCATGCTTCCGGGAAGGCCCAGTGGCGGTGGGCACCTTACCTGCCGCTGCTCCTGGCGGGGGTGGTGGGCCGGCGACAGGCTCTGGATGTGGAGGCAGTAGCTGTCCTCCTCATAGCTCCACAGCCACTGGTTTGGCTGTGCTGCCCGAGTGCACTGGCCCTTCCGGGTGCACCTGCCAGGTTACCATGTGGGAGATTGGGAGGATGGCCTGGCTGGGTGCGGTGTGCTGAGAGAGGACCGGGCCCTTGACTGTGAGAGGGGGCGGCTGCGGTGGGACCTGCAGATCTGATTTAGGATTGCTGCACAGGCCAGGGGTGGGGGCAGAGGTGATAGAGGCTGTGGGAATGAGATGTGACCAGGCGGGGCAGTGTTGAGAGGAGGGGCCGACCAGAATCCTGGCTTGGTGGCAAAGGGCAGGATGCGGGCCTCAGTCTGCGCCTTGCTGACCAAGGCTGGCCTCGCAGCGCACAGCCTCTTGGCAAGTGCTCAGGCCGGGATGAGAGTGCCACACTCACCTGCCCTGGAGGACACACCAGCCGCACAGTGGGTCCCGGGCCTGCAGGCAGCTCGTGCAGTCTGTGAACTGGGGGCAGGTTGCTATGGGAACCTGGTCCACCTGGACAGGGAGGGAGGGAGACGGGGGTTAGAGAGTTGCAGGCTGTGTGGCCCTCCCCGACCCGAGAGCAGCTCTCACCTGCTGGGCAGTGAGGACGTAGACATGGCTGCCACTCCTGTCCACCAGCAGGTCTGCACTGATGGCCGAGCCTGGAGGCCCCACCTGCTGCGAGTGGTACACCTGGCCTTGGGAGCCATTGATGAAGACCTGTGCGGGGGACAAGGACAAGGCTGCTCCAGGACCCCCAGCAGGCAACTACAACATGGGGGAGGGCGGAGACAGAAGCACTGTAGACCAGGCCCTCAGACAGCTGGGGCCACTCTGCCAACAGTCACCAGGACCCCACGGAGACGCTTCTGGGGCCAGTTTGGCTGTGAGCGCCAGGCACTGCCTGCCCTGCCCCCACACCACCTTGAGCTCCCAAAGGCCGGAGAAAAGTGGGGCCACCTCAGGAGGCTCCTGCGTAGTCACCCCAAGCCGCCCACGTGGGAAGCGGCCAGCAGTCACGCGGCTAAGCTGTCAGAGTAGGGGCCTCACCTTGTGTAGCTGGCCCTGGGTGTCACCCAGGAAGGCTATGGTGTGCCCATCTGCCTGGAGGGCAGCTACAGCACTGATAGGCTGCCTGAGCCGCAGGACAGGCTGTGCCTCCAGGGGCTGGCGGCCAGCGATGGGGCTGGGCGTGTGCTCATCACCACAGGGATACGACTCTGGGGAGTCCTAGAAGGGCAGGGAGTGGCGGATCAGGCGAGGAGGGGCCGGCCAGGCCTCGTGGCCAGTGGGGTGGGGGCAGGCCCCAGCGCAGGCCACTCACGGGAGGCAGGGTGACACAGCGCGATGTGACCCCGTACTCCACAGTGGCTTCCTCGGCGCCGCTGGGGCCCCGGCCACCTGCCGTGTAGCAGAGGCGCCGGGCCTGCTCCATGCGTCCGTGCAGCTCTGCCAGGGGAAAGGCACACAGGGCCGCCTGGGCCCCCCGGGCGCCCGCGGCGAACGCCCCTAGTAAGGTGCCGGGGGCGAGGAAGGCGGCCTGCACGAGGCCCTGGCCCTGGCAGGAGAGGGGCACTTCGACATAGGAGTAGAGATTGGCGTCCCCCAGGCAGACCCGGGCCACGTAGGAGCGGTACTCTGCCTGGGCGCGGGCGCCGCGTCGGCGGAACACAAAGTAGGCCGAGTGGGCATCAGCGAAGGCCCCCACGTAGCTGTTGTTGTAGTCGGAGAAGTCGCCCACCACGAGGCGGCCCAGGCCCTCGCTCGAGAAGGGCTGAGGCCCGGCCAGCTGGCGCACGGCCAGGGGCGGCACCCCTGCCGACAGCTTCCCCGCCAGGCCTCTGGCCACGAGCAGCAGGTCCCGGCCCGGCAAAGCTACCACCAGGCCCACCGTGGCCACGCCGGGGGCGTTGGCAGCCACAAACTGCCCGTCCCCGGGGTCCTCAGCCTGGTACAGCACCTTGCTCACGTCCCCAAGGTGCCGCTTCTCGCACACGCCCTGCCTCACCTGCCCGCAGGCCACCAGCTCCTGGGCCCGGCTGCTCACCACCAGCAGCTGGTTGGCGTTGTCAGTGAGCTGGGCCTGCGGGCACTCGGCTGGGTCCCGGAACGGCAGGCATTCAGGACTGTCGGCCACAGGCCCGGTGACAGCCACCGCCTCGAGCTCTAGCTCAGGGCTCAGCTGGAAGAGGCGGTTCACGGCGCCCACGTAGAGTGTACCCCGGCCCGGGGCCAGTGCCAGGTGGTTGAGGGTGGTGTTGGGGGCCGAGAAGCGGAGAGCTCCAGTCAAAGGCAGTGGCCCTGGGGACAGCAGCAGCAGTAGCAGCGGCAGCAGCAGGAGGCCAAGGCCAAACGGAGGCCAGGGAGCCATCACAGGCACCTAGGAGAGAGCCAGGCAGCCTGGGGCCCACTGGGAGGGAGCCACCGGCTCCCAGGGGACACAATGACGGGGGGGGGGGGGGCTCCCGGGGAGAGAGAGGGAGGGGGCAGGGAGGCTGAGAGACAGAGGGGGAGAGAGAGAGAGAGAGAGAGAGAGAGAGAGAGAGAGAGAGAGAGAGGCAGAGGTAGAGGCGTTACCGAGGAAGGACAAAGAGAGTGGGGGAGGGCGCACCCCGTGCTGCGAGCCTGGGAGGAAGGGAGTCTTTCATCTCAACTTGACAGGCGTCTGGATTGTGGGAGAGGGGGCAGAGCCTGCAAAGCCACACATGCAGGAACGCAGGCACCGTGAGTGACAGAGGGGCCGGGCTGCAGAGCTGAGCCACCGTGGTGCGGGGAGGCAGGGGTGCAATGAAGCCGGGATGCCCAGCCCCAGCGTGGGAGTAGGACGTGGGGCGGCACAGAGTGGGGGAGCCATGTCCTCACAGACGAGCCAGGAGGCCCATGCAGTAAGTGGGGACACGCACAACACGAGGGCCAGGCAGAGAAAACCCGCCCCGGACAGCTGCAAGAGGGAGCATGGGGAAACTGAGGCAGCCAGGAGCTGCTGACTGAGACACTGGCACACAGGCCCTGGAGGTGGCAGGGAACGGGGGTGGTCAGGGCAGGGGTGGGGGAGACCTGGGGAGGGTGCTGCACAGAGGTCAGAGCGTGCAGTGGGGAGTGAGGGGAGAGCACCCAGCCTCTCCTGCTGCGGCCGCCACCTCACTGCGGGCAGAGCCCCTGGAAAGGGGACAGTAGCCCTGAGGCCCAGGTCCTAAGCTGAGCCAGCGTGCACACGCCTGGCCATGTGGGCATGTGCCACCCAGGCACAGGGCAGCGCCCCAAGCCCCTTATCTCGGGAGCACAGACAGGATGTTGGTGGCAGTGTCTGCTGGGGAGGGGAAGGCGTGGGCCCTTCCCTCCCAGGGACATCTCTGGGGGACACGGGACCCAGGCACTTACCGGCAGGAAGGGCTCCAGCAGAGGGCTAGCCCAGGGCGGGTGGCCTCCTGCAGCTCCTCGGCTCAGCTGCCCGAGGGCAGTGGGGACAGGCGCAAGATGGCTGTGGGGGGCATTGTCCTGAGTGGGAGGGAGACAGTCAAGGCTCAGCCCCATTCATGCCGGCCCTGGGGGAGGAAGAGGACTGGGCGGGGGTGGGGGGAGGGCAAGGGCCTGCCGACCGGGCTCCACCACAGCTGGCAGCTTTGTCACTAGTGGCCGGGCCAAAGCAGCCCTGCCTCCACCCCAACAATGTCCCCTCTGTCCGGAGGCCCAGACCAGGGACCCACTATCTGGTGCTCTTACCCCCACTCGGCTGCTCCGCACAGGGGCTCCCTGCCACGCCACGCCCCCAGGAGACACCCTCTAGGATCTAGGGACAAAGGGACAGGGTTTCCTGCTGTCAGCCCTCCCCATCTGGCCTCACCACGCTGTGCCCGCCGTGGGTGCCCCTCCCCGCATGCATCCCGCCCTGCCCCCAGCCCCCTGGGTCCCCAGGAAGGGCACGGGGTAGGCCTCAGAGTCCCCGGGACAGGGCCAGGCTCGGCCTTGGTAGTCTTGGTGCCTGCTCGCCGTGCCAGCCCTGGCCCTCAATGCCAGCCTTTGTCCGGCTGAGGGCAGAGGAGGTGCTCACAAAGGCAGACCGTCCAGAAGACCTTCGCCCCCGCCCCCCGCCCGCTGCAAGCCTGGCCAAGGAGCACAGAGCCCTGAGCCGTGCCAGGTGCAGCGTGGTGGTAGGGGGCGGTACCAGTGGAGGATGCTGCCCAAGGGGCGTGGAGGACGCTCAGTCACCCGGACCCCAACCCGTGGCTGGGTCTCCCCCCGCTGCCGACCCCCCACCACCCATGCTGCCGGTAGGAAATGCAGAGCCACAGGGCCCATGGTACAGGCACGGGTGTGGTTGGGCTGGGGTCTCCGCCTCCCCCACAGCGCAGGGCCACAGGCTCCAGGGTGAGGTGGCAAGGCGGGCTGCTGCCACCTGGCTGGGCCGGTTGGGTGGCTGTGGGGGTGGGGAGCCAGGCCCGCAGCCTCCCTGCTCTGCACCCTACCCAGGGCTGCCACTGGCTCCTATTTGGGGTCGGAAGCCCCTGTTCCCAACCTCCTGGCGCCAGGGCCACCCCCTGGTGGGAGGTCACCAGCTGTGGGGAGGTGTGGGCTTAGCGCCTGGGTGGCTCCTGTGAGCCCTCGCCTGAGCCCAGCTACTCCTCAGTGCTAGCACGCCCCGCCGCGGCACCCCTCGCCCTGGCGGTCCCAGCGCCCCGTGCCCGCGCCAGCCCCGGCTCCTGCCTACCTGGGCGGGCTGCCGGCGGGGACCAAGCAGCAGCTGGCAGCGCCAAGATTGAGTCGCCGAGCAGCCCCAGCCTCCCTCCCCACGATGCAGTCGCGTCTAGCCCGTCTCATCCCCACGGGCCGGCCGGGCGGTCCAGCCCCTCCCGGCCCGCCCCTTTGCCCGACACTGCAGGGTAGGGCGCTGCTTCCCTCTGCTGGCAGAGGCAGGCATGGCAGAGGACTGACCGCAGGTGAGAGTGGCAGCGCCCCCCCCCCCACGTGGGCATTCTGTAAGCTTCCATGAAGTGCCTACTAGGCGCTGTCACTAGAGTAACCCGGAAACAGCGTGGTGTGAGTGTTAGCACATTCGCTCCTCCCAGCAAGCCTGGCTCACAGGTAGGGAAACTGGAGCACAAGTGTGTCAGAGGCAAGACTGCTTGTTGCGGCCACTGCTGTGGTGCAGTGGGCTAAGCCTCTGCTTGCGTTGCTGGAATCCCTCCCATATGGGCGCCGGTTCTAGTCCCAGCTGCCCCTCTTCCAATCCAGCTCTCTGCTGTGGCCTGGGAAAGCAGTAGGAGATGGCCCAAGTGCTTGCGCCCCTGCACCTGTGCGGGAGACCTGGAGGAAGCTCCTGGCTCCTGGTTTCAGATCGGCACAGCTCCAGCCATTGCGGCCATCTGGGGAGTAAACCAGCAGATGGAAGACTTTCTCTCTCTCTCTCTCTCTCTCTCTCTCTCTCTCTCTCTCGTCTATAACCCTACCTCTCAAATAAATAAATCAAATATTTTTTTAAAAATAGAAATAATTTATATACCACAAGTTTCAGCCATTTAAAAGTACACA
The DNA here is from genome assembly GCA_949820135.1 of Sylvilagus floridanus. Taxonomy (NCBI): domain Eukaryota; kingdom Metazoa; phylum Chordata; class Mammalia; order Lagomorpha; family Leporidae; genus Sylvilagus; species Sylvilagus floridanus. The sequence goes on from OX463223.1 coordinate 2,051,659, forward strand.
ATTCATTAAAAAAAAAAAAAAACATGTGTTAACCACAGGACAGTCCCCCATACTAGACCACCAGGGTAGGCAGCCTCGAAGCATGAAACTTGGCATATGGGTGCCCGGGTCTGCAGTCACAGAGGGGGTTGCGAGGTGGGGAGGAGGCAAAGGCAGGAGAAGCCAGGAGACTGTGCAGGTGGGGAGTGGAGGACAGTAAGGCGGAGGTGCGGATGAGGACGCTGGGCTCTTGAGGCCAGAAGCTGTGTTTGTGTGCTGGAGGTGGCACAGGTCACTAACGGGACTTGAAGGGGTCTGGGGATGAGGCTGAGGCAGAGGGACCAGCAGATGTTTTGTTCCTTTGAACACCATAGAATAAAAAAGTTGCCCAGATGCAGGTGTGTCTTTTTTTTTTTTAAGCGATTGATTGATTTATTTGAAAGTCAGAGAGAGAGAGAGAGAGAGAGAGAGAGAGCGAGCACGCACTCTTCCATCCAATGGATCATTCCCCAAGTGCTGCAATGGCCAGGCTGAAGCCAGGGACCTGAAGCTTCATCTGGGTCTCCCACGTGGGTGCATGAGCCCAAGGTCTTGGGCCATCCTGTGCTGCTTTCCCAGGTGCGTTAGCAGGGAGCTGGATTGGAAGTGGAGCAGCCAGGACTCAAAGCGGCATTCACATGGGATGCCGACGCTTAGCCCACTATGCCACAGCACTGGCCCCTTCAAGTTCTATCTATTTATTTGAAAGACAGAGAGGAGGGGAGACACACACACACACACACAGAGCGCTCTTCCATCCACTGGTTCACTCCTCAAATACCCCCAGCAGTGAAATCTAGGCCAAGCCGAAGCCAGACACTCCCTCTGGATCTCCTGCATGAGTGCTGTGTCTTCATCAGTGTCCCTACTGAGAGCTGGGGAGGGGAGGTGGCCTTGACCGGCCTGACGCTGTCTCTCTGCCACGGCGAGGTGGCCTTGATGCTGGGGGAGGACTTGCTGGGTCAAAGAGGACTTGGGCCATCTTCCACTGCTTTCCCAGGCCGCTAGCAGGGAGCTGGATCGGACTTGAACCGGTGTCCACATGGGATGCTGGTGCTGCAGGCGGTGGCTTAACCCGCCGTGCCACAGCACAGGCCTCAACATGAGACTTCTGCATCTCCATAGCTTCACGAACATGTGCCTGGCACAGCTGGGGCTTTTTTCCATTACGAAGGGTGTGAAGTGGTACTTACTGGATTTTAAATTGGCATTGCCCGCGTACTAGTAAGACTGAGTCTCTTTCCTCCTCTGGGAAATGCCTGTGCGTGGCTGCTGCTGAGCTTCCCGTGTAGCTTGTCTTTTCCTTTTTATAGCTCCTCTCTGTGCAGTCCTCAGATCACTCCTTCTCCTCCCCTTGTGGCTTGTTTTCTTAGATTGCTCATGGTGTCATCTGATGAACAGTAGGTCTTGATTTAATTTTTTAAATTTTATTTTATTTACTTGAAAAGGCAGTGTTATGGAGAGGGGAGAGAGAGGAAGAATCCTCCATGTGCTGGTTCCCTTGGGCTGCTCTTCCCAGGCACATTAGCAGGGAGCTGGATTAGAAGTGGAGCAGCTGGGACCCGAAGCAGTGCCCGTATGAGATGTCAGCAGCAAGTATGCAATGCCTTTACCCACTACTCCACAACGCTGGCCCAGATCTTAATTTTAACACAGCAACATTTATCAGCGTGTCTTGTTTAAGAAATCTTCTCCTGGGGCTGGCTCTGTGGCGTAGAGGGTAAAGCCGCCACCCGCAGTGCCAGCATCCCATATAGGATCCTGTTCAAGTCCAGGCTGCTCCACTTCTGATCCAGTTCTCTTCTTTGGCCTGGGAAAGCAGTAGAAGATGGCTCAAGTCCTCTACACCTGTATGGGAGACCTGGAAGAAGCTCCTGGCTTCACATTGGCACAGTTCTGGCCATTGCGGCCATCTGGGGAATGAACCAGCGGATGGAAGACCTCTCTCCCTTTCTCTGCCTCTGCTTCTCTGTAACTCTGCCTTTCAAATAAATAAATAAACCTTAAAAATTAATATAAATAAAAAGTTCTGAAAAATCCTCTTGAATGTGTATATAGTGTGAGGTCGGGGTGTTTATTGCCCCAGCTCCATGCTTCAGCCTGGTATCAGTCTTGATACTTGGGAGTCACTTGGCTTCTTTCTCCCTTTCCTCCTCCTTGCTCTCTGCCTCCTCCTCATCTTCCAAAATGGTCTTGCCTGTTTTGGTTCCTTTCGTTTTCTTGCCAGTTCCATGAGAAGCTCTTCTGGGACTTGAGAGGCATTGTGGGGGAGATTTTGTTGAACCCTGAGTCACTGGGCAGAAGAGTCATCTCTGAAACCGAATGGATACGCTGTCTCTCGGGATTCCGTTCCTAAGAGCCTTTCACCAATTTTTTCTATAAAGGACTTGCATATCATTTGTTCAACTTTCTGCCAGGGACTTGCTCTTGTATGCGAGTGTAAACGCGCTCTTCTATTTCATTTCTTTTTGGAGAATGTGTTGCTGGTATATGGAGAAACAGAGGCTTGTCTAGGATAGGGATTTTGTGCCAAGTACCTTTATCTACTCTCACATTAACTGGAAGAATTGCCTTTGAATGTCCTTGTGGATCCTTTTGGTTTTCTACTTATACAATTGTATCATCTGCAAGTGGCAATCATCTTCTTTCTTCTCTTGCAGTCCTTTTAACCTTTTCTTTTTCTTTTTGACAGGCAGAGTGGACAGTGAGAGAGACAGAGAGAAAGGTCTTCCTTTGCCGTTGGTTCACCCTCCAATGGCCACCGTGGCTGGCGCGCTGCGGCCGGCGCACCGCGCTCATCCGAAGGCAGGTGCCAGGTGCTTCTCCTGGTCTCCCATGGGGTGCAGGGCCCAAGCACTTGGGCCATCCTCCACTGCACTCCCGGGCCACAGCAGAGAGCTGGCCTGGAAGAGGGCAACCGGGACAGAATCCGGCGCCCCGACCGGGACTAGAACCCGGGGTGCCGGCGCCGCAAGGCGGAGGATTAGCCTAGTGAGCACCTGGCTCCTGGCTTTGGATTGGTGTAGCACGCCGGCCGCAATGCGCCGGCCGTAGTGGCCACTTGGGGGATGAACCAACGGAAAAAGGAAGACCTTTCTCTCTGTCTCTCTCACTAACTCTGCCTGTCAAACAAATAATATTTTGTATATTATTTATTTGAAAGACAGTGTTACAGAGAGACAGGGACAGAGGGAGAAAGAGATCTTCCATCCTCTGCTTCACTCCTCAAATGGCTCAACAGATGGAGTTGGGCCAGGCCAAAGCCAGGAGCCCTGAATTGCATCCAGGTCTCCCACATGGGTACAGGAGTCCCAGCACGTGGGCCATCTTCTGCTGCTCTTTCAGGCGTATTAACACGGAGCTGGATAGGATGGGAAGCTGGCTTTGCAGGTGGGGGCTTAAACCACTGCAGGGGCCGGCGCTGTGGCCTAGTGGGTAAAGCCGCCGTCTGCAGTGCCCGCATCCCATATGGGCGCCAATTCGAATCCCGGCTGCTCCACTTCCGATCCAGCTCTCTACCATGGCCTGGGAAAGCAGTAGAAGATGGCCCAAGTCCTTGGGCCCCTTCACCCACTTGGGGGACCTGGAAGAAACTCCTGGATCCTGGCTTCGGCCTGGCTCAGCCCTGGCCGTTGTGGCCATCTGGGGAGTGAACCAGTGGATGGAAGACCTCTCTCTCTCTCTCTCTCTCTGCCTCTCCCTCTCTCTCTGTAACTCTAGTTTTGAAATAAATAAATAAATAAATCTTTTTTAAAAAAAGGAAGACATGAAGCATGTGATTAAAAAAAAAACCACTGTGCTACAATGCCGGCCTCCTAAATTATATTTTCCCTCCCTCTTCTTCCTCCTCCTCTCCTTCTTCTTCTTCTTTGTTCTTTTTTTCTTTTTTCCTCTATTTCTTCTTGAGTGAGATTTTTTTGGAAAATATTTTATTTATTTATTTGAGAGGCAGATTTGCAAAGAGAGAGAACTAGAGACAGAGAGATCTTCCACCCACTGGTTCACTCCCCAAATGGCCACAATGGCCAGAGCTATGCCAATCTGGAGCCAGGAGCCAGGAGCTTCTTCCAGGTCTCCCACATGCATGCAGGGACCCAAGGCCTTGGGCCATCTTCCACTGCTTTCCCAGGCCATAGCAGGGAGCTGGATGGGAAGAGGAGCAGCCGGGACTCGAACCGGCGCCCATATGGGATGCTGGCACTGCAGGTGGTTGCTTTACCCAGTACGCCAGTGCGCGGGCCTGAGTGAGATGCCTTTGCTGTGGTAGTTTCCCATCCCACCACTTCAGTGCGCAGTTGAGTGATGTGAGTCATGTTCACATTGTTGTCAAGCAGAGTCCCACAGCTTCGTACCCTGCAGATATGAAACTGTTCCCATTAAACAGCTCCCCTTCCCCTCCCAGCCCTTGGAAACCATCAGTCTACTTTCCTTTTTTTTAAAGTTGTATGAGTTTGTTTATTTGAGATGCAAAAAACAGAGGCAGAGGACAGAGCTCCCACGTGCTGCTTCACTCCCCAGAGGGCTGCAACAGCTGGAGCTGGCCATGCCCACAGTGGGAGCTGGGAACCCAATCCAGGACCCTTGTGGGGCTGCTAGGGACCCAACCCCTTGGGCCACCACTGCTGCCTCCCAGGTGCACATTAGCCAAAAGCTGAACCCGGGAGTGGGGCCAGGGCTGGAATCCAGGCACTTTGCTAGGGGACGCGGGCGTCCCAGCGGGCAGCTTAAGCACTGTTGGGCCATCTGTGTCTGGCTTATGTTACTGAGCGTAATGTCCTCAAGGTTCACATCCCAGGATTTCCTGCCCTTTGACGGCTAATTAATAGTCTGTTCAGTTTGTCCCTTGGACGTTTGAGTGCTTAGTGCCTCTTGCACTATGAGCGCTGCTACTGTGAACATTCTTTCGCTACTTGGGATACATGCCCATGCGCGGGATTGCTGGGCCACACGCTAGTCCTATTTCTAGTTTCTTGAAGCCCCTCCATTCTGTCTTCCACAGCAGTCACACCACTTTCCGCTCCCACCAGCAGTGCACTAGCACTCCAGTTCTTCCGCCCCCCCGTCCCAGTTTGAAGCCTTGGCACCCCTGGCAAACATCTGACCATTGTGCCTGGCGTTGTGGTGCAGCAAGTCAAGCCACTGCTTGCAAAGTCAGCGCCTTCTATCGGACCACTGGTCAGAGTCCCAGCTAAAGGCAGTAGAAGATGCCCCAAGGACCTGGGCCCCTGCACCCATGTGGGAGACCCAGAGGAAGCTCCTGGCTCCTGGCTCCTGGCTCCTGAACCAGATCTTCCTGTTGCAGTCATCTGGGGAGTGAACCAGTGGATGGAAATCTGTCTGTGTGAATTTCAAATAAATCAAGAAATCCTTATTTAAAAAATCTGGCTATGTATTCAAGAGTTTATTTTTCCACTCCCTATTCTATTGTGAAAGGATTTATTTACTTGAAAGGCAAAGTGACAGAGAGAGAGAGAGGCAGAGAATGCTTCATTCCCCAATGCCCACAGCACCCAGGGCTGGGCCAGGCTGAAGTCAGGAGCCAGCAACTCCATCGGGGTCTCCCATGTGGACGGCAGGGCCGAATGGCAAGTGTAGTCAGGACTCAGTCCCAAACACTCCAATACACAAGGCAGGGATCCAAAGCTATGGCTTAACCCACTGCACTGCCCCTTACCTTTTCAAATTTTTTTTAAAGATTTATTTTTATTTATCTGAAAGATGGAGTTACAGAGAGAGAGAGAGAGAGAGGTCTTCCATCTGCTGGTTCACCTCTCAGATGGCTGCAATGGCTGGAGCTGTGCCGATCCAAAGCCAGGAGCCAGGAGCTTCTTCCGGGTCTCCCATGTGGGTGCAGGGGCCCAAGGACTTGGGCCGTCTTCTGCTTTCCCAGGCCATAGCAGAGAGCTGGATTGGAAGAGGAGCAGCCAGGACTAGAACCAGTGCCCATATGGGATGCTGGTGCTTTAGGCCAGGGCATTAACCTGCTGCGCCATAGTGCCGGCCCCACCTTTTTAATTTTTAAAAAATAATTATTTACTTGAGTCAGAGTGACAGAGAGAGGGAGAGACACAGAGAAAGAGATCTTCCATCTGCTGGCTTACTTCCCAAGTGCCCATAAACAGCTAAGGGTAGGCCAGGCTGAACCAGGAGCCAAGACCTCCATCCTGTGGCTAGGGCTTGGCCAGATGGAAGCCAGGAGCCAGGAGCTTCATCCGGGTTTCCCACAGCACTTGGGCCACTTCCGCTGCTTTGCCAGGTGCATTAGCAGGGAGGTGGATCAGAAGTGGAGCAGACGGCACTCGAACCAGTGCTGCAGACGATGGCTTAACCTGCTGCACCCCAGCGCAGGCCCCCTTAGTGTGGTTTTGAAGTTGCCTGATGTGTGGGCCTCTGCCAGTTATCACATCTCTACACAGCTTCTGAGTGGAGGGTTTTCCCGCTTGCAATTTATTTTTCTCAGCTTCGCCAATTAGTCCTTTTTTTTGGTCTCCCGCGTCAAGGTTGCAGATGGGGGAGGCAAAGCAGCAGGCAGACTACAAGAGTTTTGGAATTTTCTTTTCTCAGCTCCCCCGGTTAAACCGTCACTGCCTCCCACCTCCCATCTCTGTGATCTTTGTATTTCTGTGGCATGCAGTGTACGGCCTCCTCTTTCATTTCTGCATTGATTTCAGTTCTCTCTCTCCATGTAAAGATTTATCCGTTTCATTCATCTTCTCAAAAAACCAACTCCTAGGGGCTGCTGGTCTTCCGCAGCAGGTTGAAGACACCGGCACTGGGGTCAGTGCTTGGCATAGCAGTTTAAGCTGCCATGTGCAGCGCCAGCATCCCATATGGGCGTCGGTTCGAGTCCCGGCTGCTCCACTTCCGATCCAGCTCTCTGCTGTGGCCTGGGAAAGCAGGAGAAGATGGCTCAAGTGCTTGGACCCCTGCACCACGTGGGAGACCTGGAAGAAGCTCCTGGCTCCTGGCTTCGGATCAGCACAGCTCCGTCTGTTGCGGCCAACAGGGGAGTGAACCAGCGGATGGAACACCTCTCTCTGCCTCTGCCTCTCAGATAAATAATGTTTAAAAAAAAGAAAGACAGACACCAGCATCCTGTACAAGTGTCGCTTTGAGTTGGCTGCTTCACTTCCAGTCCGGTTCCCTGCTAATGCGCCTGGGAAAGCAGCAGGTGGCCCAGTCCCTTGGGCCTCTGCTACCCATGTGGGAGACCTAAGTGGAGTTCCAGGCTCCGGGCTTGACCTGGCATAGCCTCAGCTATTGCAGCCATTTGGGGGAGTGAACCAGTGGATAAAGATTCTCTCTCTCTCTCTTTTTCTCTGTCACTCTGCCTTTCAAGTAAACAAAATAAACCTTTTTAAAAAGCAACTCTTGGTTTCATTAATATTTTCTATCGTTTTCTATTCTGTATTTGGTTGATTTTTGCCATGATCTTTGTCACTTGGTTCCTTCTGCCGACTTTGCCTTTGGGCTTAGCTTGTCCTTTGGCTGGCTGCTTCTACCCTCTCAGAACTGCTTTTGCTGCGTTCCAGGAGTTTTGCTGTGTTGTGCTTCTGTTTTCATTTGTGTCAAAACATTTCTGGGTCTCTCTTTTTAGTTTCTTCTCTGACCCACTGGTTGTTCGGACAGGTGGGCATTGCCAATTTCCCTTCTGTTCTTGGTTTCTCCTTTCACACCGTTGTGCTCAGGAGAGATGATGGCTAGGATTTCAATGATCCTGACTCAGCCGACTTGTTTGGTGATGTGTCCTGGAGAATGTTCTGTGCGTTCCTGCAGAGCACGTGCCTCTGCTGCTGCTGCATGGAATGTTCTCTGCATGTCTGCTGGGGCCGTTACGCAAGTCGTGGGGGGAGCTCTTCACTTTATATAAATGAATCATACCAGACATATTTGCTGTGGCAGCCTTCCAAGCTGATGCACACACTAGTTGTTTTTTTTTTTTTTAAACAACAAAAATTTCTCTTTGCAAATGTGTATCGATTTATTTTCTAACCCAGATCACTTATTTGCTTGCCTTGCTTCAGCTTGTCTTGTTATTATAACGGGAGACAGACGTCAGAAATAGCCCCATCGGGTGATTCCCTTTTTCACAGTTGCTAGGCGGCCTAACTGTGGTGCCTTTATGTAGTCGGACATTAAGCCCATAACTATCAAGCAAGTGAGAAACGTGGCAGCACAAAAATTCAACTAGAAAGAAGGAAGGGGCAAGGAGGCGTCGTATCCTTTGAATTGCATCTAGGAGCTACATGAGACTTGATCTCTTTATAGTAATAATAAAATTTAAAAATAGACAAAAACATTGTCTTTACTCATAAATACACACAACTACTGTGGGTGAACTGAAAATACTGTCTTTCTAGAACATTATTTGAGGACAATGCCTTTTCAGAGACATTGGTTCTCAAACTTGCTTTATAACCGAATGACAGATCAATCTTTCATTTGTTTTTTAAAGATTTATTCATTCCTTTATTTATTTGATAGATAGAGTAATGGTGGAGGGGGGAGAGAGAGAGAGAGAGAGAATCTTCTATCCACTGGTTCATTTCCCAAGTTGAAGCCACGAGCCAAGAACCCTATCTAGGTCGTAGCAGGCACATTAGCAGGGAACCGGATTGGAAGTGGAGGACCTGGGACTTGAACTGGCACTCATATGGGATGTTGGTGTCCCAGGCAGTGACTTAACCCACTGCACCATAACCCCTGCCCTATAACCTTTTAATTTATCTCTTTTTAAAATGATTTTTAAATTTTTAAAAAAGATGTATTTTTTTTTTATTTGAGAGGTAGAATTACAGACAGAGAGAGGGAAAAGCAGAGAGAAAGGTCTTCCTTCCCCTGGTGCACTCCCCAAATGGCCAAAGGGCCAATCCAAGAAGCCAGGAGCCTGGAGCTTCTTTTGGGTCTCCCAGACAGGTGAGGGGCCCAAGCATTTGGGTCATCTTCATTGCTTTATCAGGCCATCAGCAGAGAGCTGGATCGGAAGAGGAACAGCCAGGACTAGAACCGGCGCCCGTATGGGATGCCGGTGCTGCAGGCGGAGGCTTAGCCCACTGTGCCACAGCGCCGACCAAAGAACGATTTATTTTATTTGAAAGGCAGACTGACAGAGACAGAGAGGGGAGACTGAGAGAGTGATTTTCCATCCACTGGCTTACTCTCCAGATGCCTGCAACAGACAGGCTTAAGCCAGGTGGAAGCCAGGAGCCAGGAACTCCATCCAGATCTCCCACGTGGGTGGCAGGAACCCAAGTACATGGTCATCATCTGCTGCTTTCCCAGGCGCATGAGCAGGGAGTGGGATTAGAAGAGGAGCAGCCAGGATTAGAACCAGTGTTCCCATATGGGATGCCAATGTCGAAGACAGCAACCTAGTCTGCTACTCCACAATACAGACCCTTGTATCTTTCTTAAAAAGCTGATTTCTATTCATTGCTGATTTCCATTATCTGTTTGAAAAGATACTGGCAGATTTGGTAGCCTAAAGCTGATGTCTTTTTAGAACTTTTTATGTATTTTGGGGCCGGTGCCATGGCACGGTAGGTTAATCCTCCACCTGCAGCACCGGCATCCCATGTGGGCACCGGTTCTTGTCCTGGCTGCTCCTCTTCCGATCCAGCTCTCTGCTGTGGCCTGGGAAGGCAGTAGAGGGTGGCCCAGGTGCTTTAGCCCTTGCATGCACGTGGGAGACCCGGAGGAAACTCCTGGCTCCTGGCTTCAGATCAGCCCAGCTCCAGCTGTTGTGGCCATTTGGGGAGTGAACTAATGGACAGGAGACCTTTCTTTCTGTCTCTCTCTCACTGTCTAACTCTGCCTCTCAAGTAAATAAATAAAATATTAAAATTTTTTTACATATTTATTTGAGAGATAAACAGAGACGGAGCTCTCATCCACTGGTTCACTGCCCAAATGCCTGCATTTGTGGGAGATGCCACAGCCGGGAGCTGGGAACCCAATCCTGGTCTCCCATGTGGTTGAAACACGACTGCTTGAGCTGTCAGTGCCGCCTTCCGGGGTCTGCATTAGCAGGCAGTCAGGAGCCGGAGCCGAGCACCAAGCCTTGGCACTCTGGTGTGGGGAGGGGCGTCTTACCTACGAGGGGAATGCCTGCCCTGAAGCTGATGTGGTTAAAAGCACACGACAACAAGAAGATTCCAGAGCGATTGGGAAGAAGCCACCGGGGGTCCCAATGGCATCGCCAGGAGTCCTGTCTCGCCATTCCTTAAAGACAGTGGCCGATCCTTTGACTATGACCCTGTCAGAAGTAGATCGAAGACGGCAAACCCTAAAGGCTTCCATAGCCTCGGCAACTCATGACTAGAGTCCTGACGCCATAAACAAGAGTGTCAAATTGTTAAATCAACATCAGGAGTCACTGTGTACTTACTTCTCATGTGGGATCTGTCCTTAATGTGTTGTCCAATGTGAAGTAATGCTATAACTAGCACTGAAACGGAATTTTTACACTTTGTGTTTCTGTGTGGGTCCAAACTGATGTAATCGTTACTTAATACATACTAAATCGATCTTCTGTATATAAAGATAATCGAAAAAGAAAAAAAAAACCCTTGTTATATTAGATATTGCATAAAAATTAATCAAATTCAAAAAATATCATGCAGGATCTCTGTCCTTAATTTGCTGTACAATGTGATTCAATGCTATAACGTGTACTCAAATAGTATATTTCACTTCGTGGTGCTACATGAGGGCAAATGGTCAAAATCTTTACTTAACACATACCGAACTGATCTCCTGTATACAAAGAGAATTGAAAATGAATCTGGATGTGAATGAAAGGGGAGAGGGAGTGGGTAAGGGGGAGGGTTGCGAGGGGAGAGGGAAAGTGGGGGGGGAGCCATTGTAATCCATAAGTTGTACCTTGGAAATTTATATTCTAAATAAAAGTTAAAAAAAGAAGAAGAAAAAAAACCAACCAACCAAACAAATAAATAAATAATTTGAAAAACAACAACAACAAAAAGACAGTGGCCGATCGCGTTAGAACACGTGGTGTGTCAGGGCACCCGTGGAAGGGGTGGACATACTCAGGCGCTGCTTGGGTAGTTCCCGCACACCCTGAGGCTCTTTGGTGACAACACGGAAGACCATCATGTACCCGGGAATGTTCGTCCATGGCGAGGCCCCACCGCGAAGATGGCTATCAAGGACACGGCGACCACGAGCACTGCAGATCACAGCGCCTGCGTCACTGACCCGGAGCATGAGTGATCACACTTTGAGCACAGTAGCCTTGGCAACGGCTGCATCCCAGCCGGCACCTGTATGCTGCCTCAACCGAGTTAATAGCTTCCAGATCCCCTCCCACCTGTTAGCAGGGGGTGCAGCTCTTTCAACAGCAGCCCGGCCCGTCACAACCACTCTTCCTTATGCTTTATTTTATTTTATTTTTTAACATTTATTTATTAGAAAGGCAGAGCTACAGAGAGGCAGAGGCAGAGAGAGGCAGGTCTTCCATCCACTGGTTCACTCCCCAGATGGCTGCAATGGCTGGAGCTGCACCCATCCGAAGCCAGGAGCCAGGAGCTTCCTCCAGGTCTCCTCCAGGTGGGTGCAGGGGCCCAAGGACATGGGCCATCTTCCACTGCTTTCCCAGGCCACAGCAGAGAGCTGGATTGGAAGAGGAGCAGCCGGGTCTAGAAGTGGTGCTCATATGCGATGCCGGCACGGCAGGCGGCGGCTTTACCCGCTATGCCACAGCGCTGGAGCCCTTATGTTTTATTGAGAAATAAGACGTGGGCATCTTTAAAGGCACAGTGTGATGTGAGGGTGCAATGATCATCTCAAGGTCTTAGGTTATCTGTCATCTCACTCATTTGTCATTTTGTTGTGAAGAGAACATTTAGAATCCTCTCTTCTAGGGATCTTGAACTACATGATATAATGTTGTTAACGATACTCAAACAGTGATCAAGATGTGCAGGGCACAGGCCGGTGTGGGATGCAGCGAGTTCAGCTGCCATTTGCGACGCCAGCATCCTGTGTCAGAATGCTGCTTCAAGTCCTGGCTGCTCTAGTTTCCTGCTAATATTATCTGGGAAGGCAGCAGAAGATGGCCCAAGTACTTGGGTCTCTGCCACACACGTGGGAAACCCGGATGGAGTTCCAGCCTCCTGGGTTAGGCCTAGTCCAGCCCGGGTTATTGAGGTCATTTGGGAAATAAACCAGCAGGCGGGAGATGTCTTTGTCTCTCTGTCTCTCTATCCTCTCCCACCCCCCATCACTCCACCTTTCAAATAAATAAATAAATAAATTCATATTTAAGAACGGGCCCGGCACGGGGCAGGGCTGTGCTGTGGCATAGCGGGTAAAGCCGCCACCTGTGATGCGGGCATCCCATACCGGCGCCAGCTGGAGTCTCAGCTGCTCCACTTGTGGTCCTGGCTGCTCCATTTCCAATCCAACTGCCTGCTAACAGCCTGGGAAAGCAGTGGAAGATGGCCCAAGTATCTGGGCCCCTGCCACCCGGAGAGAAGACCTGGAAGAAGCTCCTGGTTTTGGCCTGGCCCAGCTCTGGCTGCTGTGGACATTTGAGATGGAAAATCTTTCTCTCTCTCTCTACTTGTGCCTCTCCCTCTCTGTAACTGCCTTGCACACAAATAAATAAATCTTTTCTTTCCTTGAAAAAGCAAATGGTGTACAGAGGCTGGGGCTGGTGTCAGGGTGCTGGTTAAGTTGCCAGTTCAAGTCTTGGCTGCTCTATTTCCAATCTAGTTTCCTGTGAATGCGCCTGGGCAGGTAGCAGAAGATGGTCCAAGTACTTGGGCCCCTGTCAGCCACGTGGGAGACCCAGATGGAGTTGCAGGCTTCTGGCTTTGGCCTGGCCCAGCCCTAGCGGTTGTAGCCATCCGTCTTTCTGTCTCTGTCCTCTCTCTTCCTTTCTCCTGCCCCTGCCCCTGCCCCGTGACTGTTCTCAGCCCTGGTAACACTGTGGCCCACACTCTGTCCGTCTGCCAAGGCTGGTCACCCTGGGAGAGCCCCAGCTCACACAGGCCCCCAGGCTGCTCCCTCCCGGGGAGGTTTTGCCTTCAGGCTCAGTGGCAGCAGCTGGGTTGCTACTTCCCCGGGAAGGGGAAGCGCCTGGGGGAACGTGCTGGGAGCCAGCCTCCCCCCCCCCCCCTACAGTTTCTGAGGAAACTACTGCCTCCAAGTCGTTTACCATTATCACTTTTAAGTGCTTATTTATTTATTTTCATCTGAAAGACACAGAGAGAGAGAGAGAGAGCTCTTTTGTCTGCTGGTTCACTCCCCCAATGGCCACAATGGCAGGGGTGGGCCACTTTGAAGCCAGGACCCGGAAGCTTCATCTGGGTCTCCTGTGTGGGTACAGGGGTGCAGAGGCTTGAGCCGTCCTCTGTTGCTTTCCCAGGCACATAAGCAGGGAGCTGGCTCAGAAGTGGAGCAGCCGGGACTCGAACATGCTGGTGTCCCCAGCGGGCTTACCCTGCTGCACTCATCCCTGGTGCCTCCAATTCTCTGCTGCTGGCTGCCCCTCTCCCCCAAGTATCCAAAAATGTGTTTTGAACTGCAGAATTGATACACTTTTAAAAAACTATTTTATTTATTTATTTGAGAGGTAGAGTTACATAGAGAGGTAGAGACAGAGAGAAAGGTCTTCCATCCACTGGTTCACTCCCCAGATGGCCACAACAGCCAGAGCTGTGCCGATCTGAAGCCAGGAGCTTCTTCCAGGTCTCCCACACAGGTGCAGGGGACCAAGCACTTGGGGCATCTTCTACTGCTGTCCCAGGCCATGGCAGAGAGCTGGATGGGAAGTGGAGCAGTGGAAGTGTGTGTCCTGGCGCAAAGAGCGCTGCAAAGAGGGAGGCCCGTGTGTGAGCGTGTGCAAATGCCCTAAGCGATGTCATTCTTTCATTCTGTTAGCGGTCATTGAGGATCTGGTGGCAGACAATGAAGGATGTGGTGAAGGCGAACCCCATAGCTCTGCTGGGGGGACCAGAAGGGAAGTCAGTGAGTTGGGTTTCTGGTCTGTGAGCTTGAGGGTTCATCAGAAGAAACAAGCCATCAGAGTTCATCACCATCAAAACCGAATGGCAGGGGCTGGCGTTGTGGCTCAGCGGGTTAACTCACCACCTGCAACTCTGTCATCCCATAGGGGTGCCAGTTCGCATCCCGGCTTCTCCACTTCCCATCCAGCTCCCTGCTGTGGCCTGGGAAAGCAGCAGAAGATGGCTCAAGTCCTTGGGCCCCTGCACCTGCACGGGAGACCCAGAAGAACTCCTGGCTCCTGGCTTCAGACCAACCCAGCTCCAGCCATTGGAGCCATTTGGGGAGTGACCCAGCGGATGGAAGACCTCTCTCTCTGTCTGTAACTCTGCTTTGCAAATAAATAAATAAATCTTAAAAAAACTGAAATGCAAAGAGCACTCACTGAGCATCTGTTTTGTACAACAATGGAAAGCGAGAACAGTCTTCCTTTAAGTATAGCCCATGCAGGAGGAGAGGCACCAACGTTCTCACACTTGCGTGGATCGGGAGCTCAGGGAGGGGCTGAGGCTGCTTCTGGTTGCGGCTCAGAGGCCTTGGTCCCTCCCTGCATGGGACTCTCAGGCTGTGACTGTCACCTTCCCCCTTCTGGAACTGGAATGAGACAAAGATGTCTGCAGTCACTCCTTTTATGATTATGATTATTATTATTATTTCTGTTTATTTAAATGATTCGCAGAAGTAGAGCAGCTGGGACTAGAACCGGTGCCCCATGGGATGCTGCTGTGTCGCAGGCAGTGGCTTTATTGCTACGCCACATCACCGGCCCCGTGCTTGTTTCTTTCAGGCCATGCCTGGTCTGACGGTTCAGCAGGCTGGAAGGCCAAGATCAAGGTGCCAGCAGGCTTGCTCTCCTGAGGCTGCTCCCCTTGGCTGGTGGCCTCATAGGGCCCCTGGTGCCTTCCGCCGCTTTTCCAGTTGGCTCTGACCTCTAAAGTCAGAGCCAAGGGCAAGTCTGATCCGCTGTTTGTTTTCCAGCTTCCATTTTTCACAGTTGCAATCCCTTCCCTCCCATTTCAGAGCCCTTTGCAGCAATAAGGCTAAAGCCATGTTTAAGCTCCTGTGCTTCCCCTGGAGGTGCTCCCCATGTCCCCGCAGGTACCCCCCCTTTCCTTCCTGGTGTTGTTTATTTGCGTTTTTCTCTGCTTTCGTTCTTGCCAGGGGCGTGTCCCTCTCCCCACTTTCAAAGCAACGCCTTGAGCGTGCTGAAGGCTCCGTCTTCTCGCCGCCTCATCATGCGTTTCGGCCGTGTTGAGTTCCTTCCCCCTGCCGGCTTGCGGTCGGAGCCCTTTCTGCTGCTGTTTGCCTTCCTCCTTTGCAGGCTGTGAGCTTCTCCGGCAGCTTTCCTAGGCTGGCTTTCCACTGTTGCTCGGTTCTAAACGCGTTCAGATTTTCATTGTAATACTTGGACCAAGTCATCACCTGCAAGTGTACCAGTTAGTTTCAATTTGCAAAATATGGGATGATTTCCTCACATGCTATGAGTTTCTTCTCTTGCAGCTGGAGAGTTGGGTCTGAGGATAGCAATGCCTTGACTGTTGAGACTTGTTTTGCAGCCTGGGGCATGGGGCATTTTAGCAGATGTTCGAAGTGAATCTGAAAAGAATGTGTCCCCTCTGGTTTTTGGATGTTTGTTCACGTTTTCCCATGTTCTTACTAATTCTGTCTGGTTGAACTATCATGTCCAGCGAGAGGTGGTGTGATTTATCATGGAGAATCTACTACTTTATTCATGTTTCCTTTGCTCCTTTTCTTTTCGTTTTATACTCATTCACGGCCCCATTGTGAGTGGTCATCGTGCAGTGACCTCTTTAACCCTGCTTGTGATTTTGCCCCTGAAGCTGACTTTGTCCAGTATTCGCTCTCTCTGCCTCCCCTGGGATCGGGAACAAATCCTGACTTCACAATCTAGATAAAGCACAGGCTGTCCATACCGGGAGGCCCACGCCTGCTGCTGCCCCGCCTGCCCTGCGTCTGCACACCAGCCTCCTGGCAGCTGCACCTCCTCCTCAGACTGCCCTCCCCTGGGGCTGCCCCTCCTGGCCAAGGGCACCGGTGCCCCCAGCCCTCCCAGCCAAAGCCCAGGGCCCTCACCTCGCCTCCTCTGCCACAGGCTCCTCTCCTTCCCTACCTAGTGTCTGTCAAGGGCTTTTTGTTACAGATTTGTTTATTCAAAGGGAAGAGTCTCTCTCTCTCTCTCTCTCTCTCTCTCTCTCTCTCTCTCTCACACACACACTCACACACACACACACACACACACACACACACTCCTTCCGTCCCCTGGTTCATTCATTAGCATGGCCTGGCCTAGCCAGGAGCCAGGAACTCCATCTGGGTTTCCTATGTGGGTGGCAGGGCCACCCTCTGCTGTCTGCATGCACACTAGCAGGAAGCGGGATCAGAAGTGCGGAGCAGACAGGACTCACACCAGGCACTCTGAAGTGGGATGCAGGTTTCCCGAGCAGGGGCTTAGTCTGCTCTGCCATAACGCACACCCCGCATGCACAGCCTTCTCATCTCCGTCTATCCATGCATCCGCTCGCCCCTCCCTCCCTCTAGCCATCTATGTGCATGTATCTACTCATCCTCTTTCTAGAATCATCTACAATTTAGCTGTCTATAAGCAATGACTTATTCATCTGTCATCAATCACCTATTGCCCTATCATTTATCTATACTCAATCATCTATCACCTATCACCTATCACACATCCATCTTCCCTCTCTCTCTACCATCTCTGTTTCTCTGTCTGCCTGTCTATCTATCAATCATCTATTAGTCTGCCATGGGTTGAATATGATTTGCCCCCCCTCAAACTCTCGGTGAAACGTGACTGTGGCAGAGTTGGGAGATGCGGGCTATTTTCACTTATTTTTTGAGGTGAAATTCCTTCTCAACTACCCCATGCAGTGTTCAACTAATCCACAGTGTTGGGCAACCTCTCCTCCGTAGCTCTGTAGCTTGCATCTCCCCAGAAGGCAACCCTGGACCCTTTAAGCAGTCTCTTTTCCTTTGTCCCTGCCCTCCACCCCAGTAACCATGAATGCAACATGGGATGTGTGACGTCACCAAGCATGACTTCAGGATGCAGCCCTGCTATTTCAGGGCTCACTCATGGCCCGTCCCATGGACATGCCCCACACTGTCCATTCAGCTGTCACTGGACACTTGGGCTGCTACGGGCATTCATGTATCCGTGTTTGCTGCACAGCTGTTCTGAGTTCTCTTGGGCGTGAAGCGAGGTGGGGCACGCTGAGCCCATGGAACCTCCGTGCCTGGCTGTCTAGGGCTGGCTCTCCTCAGCTGCACATGCCCATGCCAGCCCAGCTCCTCCCTCCCCTGCATCCTGCTCCTGGTTCAGCCCTGGGCCTGGCACAAGCAGTGCCCTCTTCCTAGAAGGTCTAGAAGCACGAGCATCCTGCCTGGGTCTCAGCTTAGCCAGCTCCCAGCTCCTTGCCTGCTGGCCTCATTCCTGGGGCTCCCCCAGCCACCCTTGCTTCGCAGCTTCTGTCGGAGGGTGCCTGGGGGGCAGGGAGCCTGCAGTGGTCCCCTGCCCCCAGCACTGGGCTCTGCCAATAGTTCTTAGGAAGTGGCCTTGTGGGCTCAAGCTCAGGGCCTCATTCATCTCCCCACAGCGGCCTGGAGGCTTAGGCTGCCTCCTTCCCTTAAACTCACCCTTTCTGCCCCTCCCTCTCTCCCCAAAGCAGACACTGAGGCTGGGAGGCAGGACTGCATTTTCCACAGAAGTCTTTACTGAGGGGACCGAGGGAGCACCCAGCCCGAGGGCTGAGGGCCAGGAAAGGCACACGGCGGTGGGGTCTCCCTTTGGAGCGAGGGCTGGTGCCCCCTGACGACCCCTCTTTGGCACTGAGCTGGGAACACGGTGCCCTCACTCTGGCCTGCCCCAGCGGTGGCTGGCAGTGTAGGCGGGCGACAGGAGCCGCCACGGGCCTCTGAGGCAGGGCAAGGTGGAGGGAACACGGTGGCCGCCTCCCTTGCTGGCAGGTGCTCCCGCCGGCAACTGCCACGGCTACAAACAGACTCCAATAAATTAGGCTGGAGGGACAGAGGGACGGGCTCTGCTGTGCAACTTTCTCCGGGGCTCCTTGGGGCCACTGGTGGGGAGGAGAGGGTGCAGACGAGGGGCTCTGTCTGACCAGGGTTCCCATCTGTTTGCTTCCGTGGCAGGAAGTGTGTCCTGTGGGACAGCAGCCTTGGTTGGTCACCCTGGGGGATGGCCACAGGGATGGACCATGGAGTCTTCGAGGGACTGAAGAGGTAATGGGCTCAGGCCTGGGCCTCCCCAGGCCTCTGCCCTGTTCCAGAGAAAAGTACAGGACCCAGTAATTGGGGAGCAGCCCCCGAGGGAAGAGGGATGTGGGCTGGTGGCAGGGGCATCCAGGCTTGCTGGGATCTTCAGGGAAGGGCGGCGGGAGACGGGGCTGGGGCCATGGGGGAGGCATGCAGGGGCGGGCTGAGGGCAAGGGGGCGGTGGGGGTGTTTCTGCTTCCTTCATGTGATCCGAGAGCTTGGGGACAGGCTCGGGGCTATGTGGTCAGGCCCTCCGTCAGGTGGGGACCCCAGGGCCCGGGAGGCTGGGGGCCGCCAGCTGCCCCGGGCTCACGGCCTCGCCCAGGATCTGGCACAGCTCCTGGAGGCGTCGCTGCATCTTGGGGATGCCGGCCAGCTGCTGCTCCAGCCGCTGCTTCTCCTCGGTCAGGCTCAGGCGGGCAGCCGAGTCCAGCTTCTCAAACTTCCAGCCTCCTTCCCCATCAAACTGGAGCAGATGTGTGTGGTACTTCCTAGCCAGGAGAGAGACAAGGATGCGGGCAGCCTGGGGAGGGGGTCCTCCTTCCCCGGGGAGCAGCCCCTGCCTCCAGCCGCAGGGCCGCTCCATCCCCCAGGTGCAGGCCCGGAGAGGTGCCTACCACAGGGAGGGCCGGTGCGTGATGGACAGCAGCGCGATGCCGGCGTCCTTGGCCGCCTGGAAGATCTTGCCTTCCACGTCGATGCTTACGGCGCTGGTGCATTCATCCAAGAGCGCGTACTTGGGCCTTGGGTGTGAGGACCGGGATGTGGGGAGCAGGTGCAGCCCGTCAGCTGCCTGTCCCCTCCCACCCAGCCCCAGCGCCAGCGCCAGCCCAGAGCTGCAGAGGGAACCCGATCCCGCGTTTGTCTCGCTGCCGGCCTGGCCCACAGCACTCACCTGTGGTAGAACATGCGGGCCATGCCGATCCTCTGCTTCTCTCCTCCCGAGAGGACGTCCTTCCAGTCACACACCGCTTCCCAGCCTAGGCAAGGGGCAAGGGACCCCGCTCGATTCAGCAAGGGCCCGGGGCCTGGGGCAGCGCATTCAGTGCAAAGGGCATGCTGAAGCTCTGTATCCTGTGTGCCTGGGACCCTTTCAGGATCGAAAGAGCTGGGACCAGAATTGGGTCCCCCAAAAAGATGTATTGGAGGTCTAACCCCTAGTACCAGAGAGTGAGTGTATTTGGAAGCAGGTTGCTTGCCAGAGGTGATCAAGTTCAAGTGAGGTCATTCAGGTGGGCCCTAAGTCAGTGCGACTGGCGTCAGCATCACACACAGGGGACATGAGGGCTGGGAGACACATGTACAGGGAAGCAAATGTGCACAGATCCCCAGAGAAGATGGTGCCCCCACACCATGGACAGGTCCTGGAATGCATCCTTCCCTCACCGCCCACACGAGGAACCTTGGCCTCAGGCCTCAGGCCTCTAGAGGCAGCAGATGATCCACCACGTGGCTGAAGCCATGGCAGCCACAGGAAACTCTCACGGGACCTACCAGGGCCCTCCCTGACGGAGAAGCAGCTGCCACTTGGTTCAGTGGGCAGCAGACAGGATGGGCCTCAGCTGGGCCGCGTGAGCGAGCTGCTCAGCGGGAGATTCAGCCACAGGGCACTGCAGTCAGCGCCTCCTCTCCCTTGTCTGCTCTGCCTTCCCAGCCTGTGGCTGCCCAGAATGACTGTCACACTTCCGAGCTCGCCTGTGGTGAGCTGTGACTATGTGCCTGCATCGGCAGCCCGTTTGCACTGTGAAGGCCCTTGAAGATGGAGGACACACACAGCAACGGGATGTAGCAGAAAAGCCTGTCCGGGGACGTCCAGCACACAAGGGGAAACTCGGGAATCATCCCTGCCACTGAACTTGACCCTGCTAGGTTGTGATGTCAGCCCTGCCACGCAGGACAGGTGGCGGGGGGCACTCCCACGCCCAGGGCAGCAGGAGCGAGCGCTAAGGGCAGGCCAGCGGGCCCCTGGGGATGAAGCTTCAGAGTGGGGAGAGGGCTTGGCCGGCAGCTGCCTGAGCCCCGTCACGCATCCCCAGCCTCGCGTGCCGCTGACTTCCTCACTTGCCTGCGTGGATTTACCCTGCAGGAGGTACGCTGCTGAACGCTGGGGCTCCAGGTCATCGCGCGCCCGAGTAGGGCAGGAAGCCAGACCCTGCGGCTCGGATTTCTCCAAGCAAATTCCACGCCCTCCACTGTGTCCACGCAGCTGGACACCCACGGCATGGAGAACAATGCACACTGCACAGTCTTCTTCGTCAGACACCTTTGCTTGCCCCCAGCCTGTCCCTCCCCCTGCCAGTCTCTTCTCAGAGGCCCCTCTGACTCTGCCCTCCCCACCGCACACACCTTCGCTTGCCTCTTCCCCGGCTACCCGTCGCCCTGCACCTTGCTGGAATGCAAAACTGACCAGTCCCAGCCCGCTCAGGACAAGCCCTGTCACAGTGCTCCTCCGTGAGCCGCTCTCCACTGCCCGCTGTCCCCAGCCCAGGTGAGTGGCAGCTTTCAGCTGAGACCCCTGTGCGGTGAGTGGTCTACTGGATGCCCTTTGCCATTGCCCGAGCACTCATGCCCCCAGGGACCACGTGCTTGGTCCTCCCTGATAGGTGGGGCTCTCCGAGCCTGGCACCTGTGTCGCAGCTTTGGAGCACCTAGCACTTTGGACTCCTGGGTGCAGAGATAATCTTCATGCCCCAGGGCCAAGGGAGAGACAAGACAGGGGCTGGGATGTCCGAGTCTTGGGACAAAGGGCGAGGGTCACTGTGTGCTGCCCGCCTACCTCCTTCCCGCTGCAGGATGTGGTGCAGGTGCACCACGTCCAGGATGGCTTCCAGGTGCTGCTCCGAGTAGCCCTTCCTGCGCATGTCCTCCACCGAGTCAGGGTAGATCACTTGGTCACGCAAGGAGCCCACGGACATGTAGGGTCTGTGGGAGAGCTGCGTGTCCACCAAGCCCGCACAGCCTGCCCCGCAGCGTGTGCACACCAAGCACAGCCTGCCCCCCAGCGTGTGCACACCCCACACATGCATCTGCAAGCACGTGCTGCACCCTCCCAAATCCGACAGCGACAGGCGAGCCAACTGGGCTGGAGACTGAGGGAGCAGCCACGCAGCCCGGCTGTGGCTCTGGGTCAGCATCTTGGGGTCCTCTCCTGCTTCCTGCAGTGCACGGGCAGCAGGAGGCAAGGGAGAGACAGGGCCTGGGCCCCCGGGCAGCCTCCTCACCTCTGCGGGATGTAGAACATGCGCTGGGGCGGGGGCTTGTAGAGTACACCCCCGTAGGTGGGCCATAGCCCACCAAGGATCCGGAACAAGGAGCTCTTGCCGCAGCCGTTGGGGCCCGTGATGAGCAGATGCATGCCTTCCTCCACCTGCGGGGGGCATGCAGGCCTGGCACCCGGCGTGGGGTCTCCCTCCCAGCCTCAGCTCGCTCCCTCCCCTGAGGCCTGAGCTAAGCCAGTCTGGACCATGGGGTAACGCACTACTGGGCCTGGGGGAGCGGAGCACCTGGCCAGCACTAGAGAGAGAGGGCCTATCTCACTACGGCGGAGTGAGTGGGTGTGCTCCAAATCAGTGGGTGTGGCCGTGGAGCCCATTCCCCTCCGCTTCACTGGGAATCCAGCATCAAGGGCCTCAGGCTGCCCACGGAGCTGTGCAAACACCCGCTGTTGGAGAAATGCTGGCCATGGCAGTGAGGCAGTGCATAAGAGGAAGGGCTCAGAGGGCCGGGGGACCATGGTCCCTAACTAATAGGCCCCATTTAGTGCCCGTGCCAGCAGGGTGAGGGGTCGGGAGCGTGCAGGCATGGAGTCAGGGCACTGCAGGGCACGGATTGCCACCGCCCCTGCTACTCCTGCCTGGGCCCTCCTCTCTCTCAGCGCGTGCCTTTCCGCATCCGGGAGATCTACACCTAACACAGTGTGGGGCTCCTGCCAAGATCCGAGGGTGTGCTCACCGCGGGTGGCCTCTGGCTTACCTCGGGCAGTGTCACAGGTTGGATGTACCCCTCACCCCCAATCCATATGTTCTAGCTCCCAGTGCCTGGGAATGTCATTTAGAAAACATCACGTGGAAGCAGGGCTGTGGCAGAGGTACTGAGCGGGACTGACACGCAGTCATGCTGCAGCCAGGTGGGCCCCGACTCCGGCAGCACTGGTGTCTCAGGAGAAGGGGGCTCTGGACGGCCGTGTGTGCGTCAGGAGGAGGCCATGGAACACAAGGGCTCAGGATGCAGTGCCGGGAGCCAGCGAGGCCCAGAGCATGTTCTCCTCGAAGTCCCGAAGGAGCCCGCCCTGCTGCCCCTGGCTCCCTGACCCCCAGCTGCTGGTGAAGCTGCAGGGCCTCTGGCCCTTTGTTCCCGCAGCCCCTGGACACTCACTCAGTCACTATGCACCCACTGGCCAAGTGAGCACTGCTCAGGATGACGGGGATCACAGCCGTGTTTGGGGTAAAGTCGTGTGTCCCGCTCCCAACCTGCTCTTGGACCTGTCTCCCACGCTCACCTTGCTACCCACCCCTGTGTCCCTGTGGCTCCACTCCCTCCAGGTGTGTGGACCACCTTTCTTGTGGCCCCTGCTATACCTGGGACAGCTAATTGGAGACCTCTGTAAGACATCACTGCTCCCTTCTGAGTGGGGACGCCCTCCGAGCTCCCCTAAATTACCTCTGGTTTCCAGAAGGAGGGAATAACTCCCTCTCCCTTTCTCCCCTCCCCCTGCCATGGTGTCCCCTTACTCTACAGCACTGTGGCTGGGACACAGGTGACCAGGGACAGCTGAGCTGGCAAAGATTCCCTTCTGTGGCCTTGTCAGTGGGCTAGGCTGCACCAGGGGCTCCTCAGGGCGCACAGCAGAGGGGCTCAGGTCAATAAAGTAGAATCAGAGCCCCCACATCTTGCCGTTTCGGCGGGAGGGTGTAGGGGGACAGGTGATGACCGGATCAGAAACACTTGGATGACCCTTGGCCAGCCCTGGTAATAGCTAATCCCTTTTATCAGCTCTGACTCCATTGCCCTAGTGCTAATAATCAGAGACATGCTGGTGTGTGACCCTGACCTCGGCCTACCTGCCACGCAGATCCGGGGACAATGGCTACTGCCAGCACAGGCAGCCGAGAAGCCAAGGGTTGAGGCTTGCAAATGCAGATGGCCAGGCAGCCAGGCTGGGCCTCTGCCTCATCCACTCGGCCCAGGCCAGGTGCCCTCCTCCAGTGGACCTACCCTGATGTTGAGGCTCGCCACTACCACCTCTCCTGTGGGCGTGATGATGGGGATGTTCTCACAGATGATCCCCTGCTCCACATCTACCACCTGGCCTGTAGAGAGAGCACAAGGAGGACACAGTATTCCGGTGGCTTCTAGTGCATTCTGCACAGCCCCCAGATGTCCTCTCTTGCTCCTTGGGCACTGGCTTACCCACCCCCAATATGCCTTTGGGAATTAACCAGTGCCCCCTCCCCCTCCCCCTCCCCCTCCAGCATCTGGTACTGTGCCTTGGGAACCCCAGGAACCTGGAGCACTGAGTCTACTTTTGCTCTCCTGCGCTGCCATGCTGGCAGACAACTCTGGGAAGGAAAGCCATGGAAAGCCCTCCGCAGAGGCCCTGTCCAGCCGGGGCAGGAGACTTGAGTGACCCTGCTGGCAGCCCTGCCGTCCTGGGGGACCCAAGAGGCAGAATGGGGCTAAGAGGAGCCAGGACAAGAGAAAGCACTCTGCATGGAGGGGACAACCTTACCTCGGATCTTCAGGGGTGTGTCCACTCGAACACCAGAGCGTGCCACAGTCCCACCCCCGATCTGATCATCTTCCGGTTCCCCAGGCCTCTTGAACCGACAGTGCTGAACATCTTCAAATACCCGGAACATCTCGTGAACCCGGGCTGTGTAGCCAGCCAGCTCCGTCACCTGCAGGGAAGGTGACCGTGGCTCAGCACCTGCCTACTCGGGAAGGGCACGGCCAGTGTGGGGGCTGGGCCCGAGGTACCTCCTTGTATGAGGACATGATGCGCTCGATGGCATCCGCAGCAGCCGTGAGCAGGTTGCGGGCAATGGTGAACGCCTCTGTGCGCTCACTCACCAGCTCCTCCTCCTTCTTCTCCAAGGCTGCTTTCTTCACAGCTTCGGAGTCTGGGGAGCACAAGGCGGGCGGAGGGGAGGGGCAGAGACAGCGGAAAGTCACACAGGGCTGGGACAGCCTGCAGGACATGACCCCTACCTCACACTCCACACTAATGCACAGTGGGTTACCGGCCAACAGGGAAGAGCTCACATCGTGAAACTCTCACAAAGGGGCTGGTTCTGTGGCATAGCGATGCCAGAAGCCCACACTGGAGGGCCGGCTTCCGTCCCAGCTGCCCCACTTCCGATCCAGCTCTCTGCTAACGCACCTGGGAAGGCAGGGGAAGATGGCCCAAATACTTGGGCCCCTGCCACCCATGTGGGAGACCAGGTTGGAGCTCCAGGCTTCTGGCTTCAGCCTGGCCCAGTCCAGGCTGTCGTAAGCATCTGAGGATTGAACCAGCAGGTGGAATCTCTCCCCCTCTCTCTATAGCCCTGCCTTTCAGATCAGTCAGTCAGTCATAAAGGAAACAAAACTCTCAGAAGAAAACAGGGTGATGCTTCATAACCTTAGGTATGGCAATGGTTTCTGAACTATGACACTGAAATCACAAGGAACAAAAGAACCAACTGATCCTCACTGAACTAAACATCGTTGTGTACCAAAGGACGCCAGCAAGAACATAAAAAAGGAACATACAGGCCAGGGGAAAGTATCTGGAAAGCACCTATGTGATAAGGCTGTAATATTCAGAATAAATAAAGAGCGTTTACACTTAACAACAAACAGACAAACAACCCCACTAAACAACAGGCAAGCCAGTGGGTGTTTAGCCTTCTGCTTAAAATGCTTGTGTCCCACATCGGAGTGCCTGGATTTGATTCGAGGCTGCAGCTTCAACTGCACTTCTGCCAGCGCAGACCCTGGGGCAGCAGGGACGGCTCAGTGATAGGAGACGCAGATTGTGTTCCTGGCTACTGGTTTGTAAACCAGTGGATGAGAGTGCGTGCGCTCTCTCTCCTTCTCTCTCTGTCAAACAAACATATAAAGCAACCAAATGAAAACAACAATGGGAAACATAGCTGAATAGACATTTGGCCGAAGAAGATAGGTAAATGCCCTAGCTTATGGAAAGATGTGCCGCATGATTTGTCATTAGGGAAGTGCAAATGATAGCCACAGGATGCTTCCTCACGCCTGCTAGGACCACAGGAACCAGGGATTCCACGTGTGTCTACACAGAAACTTGTGTGGGGATGTTCACAGTAGCCCAACAACCCAAACATCCATCAATGGATGAATGGAATATTACTCAGCCATAAAAGGGAAAGAAATGATTCATCTTAAAATATGGATGAACCTTGAAACCACCGTGCTCGGGGGCAGAAGCCAGACAGAACAGACCTCATGTTACACGATTCCACTGATACGACATGTGCAGGACAGGCCCACCCGTGGAGACAGAAAAGAAATCCATAGTTGTCAGGGGCCGGGCAGGGGAGGAATCGGGGTAGCTGCTAACGGGTCTGGGGTTTCTTTTAGGCAATAAAAATGTTCTGGACTTGGTGGAGAAGGCGGCAGAACTCTGAAGATATAAAAAACTGCTGAATCCCATGCATAAAAGGCTGGAGTGCGTGGTATGTGCAAAAGGAGCCACTAAAAAATAATGGAATCCTGTCATTTGTGGCAACGTGGCTAGAACAAGGCCGTTATGTTAACTGAAGTAAGGCAGGCACAGAAGACAAGCACTCGGTGATTTTGCCCATATGTGGAACTCAGAAGAGCTGGCGCCCTGGGGGTCAGCAGTGGCTAGGAAGGCGGGGGGGGGGGGGGGGGATAAAGGGAGGAGGAGGCCCCAGTGCCGCCCAGCACGACAGGGCACCGGGAGTTCTGAACGATTTATTAGATAGCTCCTATTAGAACTAGACGAGAACTGACAGAGCCCACAACACAGAGAAATGGTGTTTAAGGAGATGGAAATGCTAATTACCTGATTTGATCACTATACACAGTACATGCGCATCAGATGATCACAGTGTACACTGTAGGCACATATGCAATGGTTAGCCGTTAATTTAAACCAACCAACGAATAAAACTTCCATCCCTGTTCCCACAGCTCTCCACTGTACTTGAAGTAAAAATCTACACACAAAACAAAACAAAACATAAACAAAGACAGAAAACGCAGCAACTGGCTCCTTGTGCCTAGAACACCCGTGCCCTCTGTCACGTGCCGGTGAGGTCAGCCCTCCTGGCCAGGCCTGGACTTCATCGTCTGACACCAGAGCTGTTTGCCTTTGCAAAGGGGATTTTCTGACCTCCATGGCTGCGCCTCCCTCGATGCCATGCCGTTGACCTTCATGCCACAGTCATCCTGTTTTCTCTCCCAGGAGTTGCTCCTTAACTTGATTTGCTGTTGAAGTCTAGACCCCCATGGCCATGTCTATCAGCCTTTCTTGTCAATGACCTTGACTCCCTTGACCCTTAGAACTTCCCAGAGAAGCATGATTTTGACACAAAGAATCTCCCTGGAAATGACAGAGGAGCGCAAAGAGGAGGCTGACTCTGACGGTTCTGGAATATGGGTAGGCATGTAGCACCCACTACTGAGGCCAAGGGTGGCAGTAGAGAGGGTTCATGATCCAGGGGCAAATGGGGTCCTGGGGTGGGGGCCTCAGGGCTTAACGGCAAGAGTAGGGTGGGGAGAGCAGCAGGGAGTCAACTCGGATAGTGTGGGGAAGACAGGGGACGGGATGGATGGACAGGGTGCCTTGTGGTGCCTTCTGGGGCCCTGTTTGGGAAACCTGGCCAATGGATCAGGCTGGAAGGAGACAGGGGGCTTTGCTCCTGAAAGTCCAAGGTCCTCGGCCTTTTTTTCCCAACAGGCACGGGGGGACACTGGTCATCCTCTCTGGATGCCTTGAGAGCTGGACGGTAACTAGGGACAAAGCAAGGAGTCTGCAGGATACCCAGGGCATCCGGGCAAGAGCCTGCACCTTTCAGAAGACAGAGCTAACTGTCCTCTGTCGGCAGGTAGCTAAGGCCTCCCAAGCGACAGGGAAAGGCTGCTGGGCTGCAGTGGGAACTCTAGGCCCCGCCCTCATCCCTGGCGCTGCAGGCTCGCAGGCTCGCAGGCCAGCAGAACAAGGCTGGTGTCAATCCTGCCTGCCTCCTCTCAGCAGCCTCAGCAGACAAAAATCCTTGCCCTCAACCAGCTCTCCACAGTCTAAGGTCGGGGAGAGAGAGAGAAAGCAGACACAGATGTGACACAGGCAGGATGCTGTGACACAGGCAGGATGTCGGCACTTGGGAGGGCGGTAAGGCAGAGAAAGGGAAGGGCAGGCAGGAAGCGAGCAGGCCACACCTAGAGGGGCCTGGGAGCAAAGCTCTCTGTCAGAGGGAGGCACTGTGCCTGGGGCGGAAGAGGAAAGAGCATTCCTGGCAGCTCCAGCAGCACATGCAAAGGCCCTGAGGCAGAAGCATGCCTGGTATGTGGGGGAATAACAAGGAGGCCAGCAAGCCAGAAAATAGCCCGGGCAAGGGAGATGGGCGCTTTGTCTATCTTGCAAAGATAACCAGATGTAAAGGCCATGAGGGTGGGGTCAGAAGCTCCTATTGCTTTGAATCGCCTACAAAGCCTCGCGCAGCAGAGGCTCCAACACGTCTCTGGCCTCCAGGGGGACGAGACAGGCCGTGCTGTGTCCAGGGCTAGCCACGGACAGAGGGGCTGCAGCTGCGGGTTGGTCCGCACGCTCTGTAACCGTAGACTTTGGCACCTGTGCCGGAACCAAGACCACCCTTTACACGGGGGCCCACATGGTGGAAGCAATTGTGTGCTCCAGACCACAGGCTTCCTCTTGGCGTGCCGCCCAGAGAGGGATACAGACAGCTGTGGGTGAAATCACAAACAGGGAGAGAAGCGTAGCAACACATCGATGACTGAAGACCCTCTGACCACCACCAACTGCACAAACTCGACGTCCCTCTAATGCAGAGCTGTGCTGGAAGGACATCGGAGTGCTGGCTTAGACACCCCCTCCCCCCAGAGACAGACAGAGAGCCAGGAGCTTTGCTCTCTTAGCTGGGGTTCTGGGTGCATGGAACAGAAGGTCAACCTACGAATCTGTAATTACGTGTCCGGGGCTCAAATGAATACTACCTCCACGCTCAGGAACCACCTGCCCCCGCGCAAGCTGAGAACTGGACATGAACACGGCCTGCACCTGGTTAATTACCCCTGGAGTGCTTGGCACAAACAAAGTGAACAGGCTCCAGGGAATTACACCCTCCATGGAGGCCACACGGATCCTCATGGGAGTCCTGCTGCGGAGCCTGCAAGGAACTGGTTCCCCATGAGTAAAGTCAGAGGAGAAAGGCGCATCAGATCCCCAAGAACTCCTGAGAAGCAGACTGCTCAAGAGAGTCAGGGAATTAGCATGACTTGTGGGGCACCCAGGAGCGCCTGCTGTAGTGCAGCGCGAAGCCACCGCTCAGGATGCTCACGGCCCGTATCAGGGGGCGGGTTTGCATCCCGGCTGCTCTGCTTCCCACCAAGCTTCCTGTTAATGTACCTGGGAAGGAAGCAGTTGTGAGCTGAAGTGCTTGGGCCCCAACCAGCCACGTGGGAGACCCAGATGCAGTTCTGGGATCCTGGCTTTGGCCGGGCACAGCCCCGGGTGTTGCAGCCATCTGGGGAGTGAACCAGTGGATGGGTGAGTTCTCTGTGTTGTTCTGCCTTTCAAATAAATAAATACAGCTTTAAAAACAGCAGGTATCCAGCATCAAAGGATTGTTTGAAGAGACACAGAAAGAAGAGACTTACAAAAACGGTGTGAAATTTGTATTTGAAAAAGAAAGTTTCTCCTTTCAGACTTTTGTTTGAAATGGAATCCAACAGTGCCTACAGAAGCAATGGCTGAAATGCAAAAAGTCTTCAAAGCAGACATGCCCGAAGGGAAAATTGCTGACCTGGTGACCTGGTGAGCAGGAAGATCTGAGGAACTCTCTCAGAGGGCAGAACAGGTAGTGCAAGACGGGGCAGATGGAGAGGGGCGATGGAGAAAAACTGAAGGTTAGCAAAGGGCTAGCAGGGGTTCTGGAAGAGAGTAAAAGAAGGCTCAGGTGATATTTCATAAGCTAATGGCTGAAAATATTCTGGCCTGGAGAGGCCTGAATTCACGTGTGTTCAAAGGACATAGAACAAGTCTCAAGACGGATAAACAGAAGCCCACACTCGAGCACATGGTAGCGACAGTGCACAGCAGTGGCACCACTACACTCACAGCTCCACAGAGAGCCTCAAGACAATGCATGTTGTCAAAAGGACTGGGAGAAAATAACTGCCCACCTAGATTCGCACACCCAACTAAACTCTAGCCCGGAAATAATGATGAAATCGATATTTTTGGACAACCAATTGAGCATTTCCTAAGATGAAATCCTTGCTGAAAGAGATGTCTACCTGGAAGAAAGTAACTGAACACAGAAAAAGAAATGAGGACGCTGGTGCTGTGGCACAGCAGGTTAAAGCCCCAGTCTGCAGTGGCATCCCACATAGGTGCCATTTCAAGTCCAGGCTGCTCCACTTCCGACCCAGCTCCCTGCTATGGCCTGGAAAGGCAGTGGAAGATGGCCCAAGTGCTTAGGCCCCTGCACCTGCATGGGAGACCCGGAAGAAGCTCCTGGCTTCGGATCAGTGCAGCTCTGACTGTTGCGGCCAACTGGGGAATGAACCAGTGGATGGAAAACTTTCTCTCTGTCTCTCTCTGCCTCTCTGTAGCTCTGCCTTTCAAATAAATAAATCTTTTTCTTTAAAAAAGAAATAAATGAGATTTAAGGACATGATAGAGAGGGGCTTGCGTTGTGACATAGCCAGTGAAGCCGCTGCCTACAAATCCAGCCTCCCAAAAGGGTGCTGTTGGAGTCCTGGCTGCTCCACTTCTGATCCAGCTCCCTGCTAATGCACCTGGGAAAGCAGTACAGGATGACCCAACTGCTTAGGTCCCTGCACCCATGTGGGAAACCCAGAAAAAGCTCCCGGCTTTGCCTTGGCCAGCTATTTGGGGAGTGAACCAGTTGATGGAAGATCTCTTTTTGTCTCTCCCTCTCTCTCTGCCTTTCAAAATAAATTGTGTTTTTTTTTTTTTTAAAGAATAGGATGGTGGGGCTGGCACTGTGGCACAGTGGGTTAATGCCCTGGCTTCAAGTGCCGGCATCCCATATGGGTACTGGTTCTAGTCCTGGCTGCTCCTCTTCTGATCCAGCTCTCTGCTATGGCCTGGGAAAGCAGTGGAAGATGGCCCAGGTCCTTGGGCCCCTGCACCCACGTGGGAGACCTGGAAGAAGCTCCTGGCTCCTGGCTCTGGATTGGTGCAGCTTCAACTGTTGTGGCCATCTGGGGAGTGAACCAGCAGATGGAAGACCTCTCTCTGTCTCTTCCTCTCTGTAACGCTGCCTTTCAAATAATAAATAAGTCTTAAAAAGAACAGGCTTCCCACTCCCCTGAAAGGATGCGGGGTCACGCCTTCCACCTTCTGCTATCTGCAAGAGCTGTTTTAGGGGTGGGGAAGTCCAGGCTGGGCTGATGAAGGGGCTCACACAGCATACGCCCCGCATCTTCCCACCTCCAAGTTGGGCCAAGGCTAGGGACAGGCAGGCAAGGGCACATGTGTGGTGCTGGGCTTGGCTGAGTTGTCCCCAGGAGCGTGAGCTGTGTGCAGGGCAAAAGGCACCAAGGAGCTGCGAGGACAGCCTGACCTCTGCTAGCCTCCAGGCTGCGACAGGGTCTTGGTGGCCCCAGCAGAAGGGGCTGGCAGGCTGGCTGGGCACCCCGCGTACGGCTCTCACCTGATTCCGAGTAGCCAGTAGCAGTGATGATGGGGACGGCCACCATGAGCAGGCCCGAGGCGCTCCACACGTATTTCATGAGGAACTGCTCCAGCATGACATACCACAGGCGTTCCAGCAGGATGAGGTGGATCTGCGAGGCCAGGTCTTGGTAGGAGCGCTGCAGCAGCGCCAGCTCCACCTGCAGGGGTGACAAGCACCCAGAGGCCTTGTGGCAATCCCAGGCACAGGGTGGGGGTGGGAGAGCTCCCAATGACACTCACATGCACCATGCCATCTGATGGTCCCAGCACGGCTGAGAGCTGGTGGCTACGGTTAGGCAGGGACTGGCTGACACTGCAGCTCAGCTCCCATCCCCCCTGTGCCACCTCTCCAGCTGGGACCACTGCCGGCCGTGGCAGTCACCAAGCAGTCCTCTGCTCAGCCCATTTCCTCCTGCCTCAGTCGCTCAGGGAGAACCGCGCCCCCCGGAGAAGGTCATCAGCGCTCTATTTTCCCACGGTTCCTCTCCGTGAGAACCTTGCAAGGCATTTTCCCACGGAAACCAGGAGAGCCTGCTTCCCGGCTTGGCTCTGCCGCCTCAGCAGTGGGCAGCCCCCACCCCCCCACCCCCCCCCACCCCGTGCCCTGTTCTACTGATTTCCTTCCTGCCCTGGCCGCCACCTGCCCCCTCAGGAGGGAAAGGGACCTCCGCAGGGAATGGGGCAGCGCAGTGAAGACAGGAAGAGCCACGTTGTAAGGATACTGACTTATAAGGCCGGCTTTGTTGTGAAGCCAGCACAAGGCTTTGTGTCTGTCCATGCGCGCGTGTGTGCGCTTGAACAAGCGTCTGCTCTGAAAGGCCCAGAACAGTACGCTGTTGGACTGAGCCTAGGCCTGTGCTCACAGGGACGTCAGCCAGCGGGACCGCACTGGGCCACATGCCTGCACTGCAAGGACACACAACCCACGCACGAGGGGAGCAGCACCCCCACGTTGTCTAGTGTCAGTGTAGCTTTCCAGCCACGACCTACACAGCCAGCCTGCGGACACCCGTGGACGCCCTCCCGCCCGGACCCTCTGCGTGAAGGAATGTGCTATTTCCTGAAGCTAGTCCTTCAAAGAACTGGCCGTCATTGTCACCTCTCCCTACCCCCCCGCAGCTCAGCTTTCCTGTAGCGAGCACACGCCTCCCCTGAGAACCCCGGTGATCCAGCTGGGAAGCCGGCAGCTGTGCCAGCCCAGGCTGACAATGTAGCTGCAAGGAACGTGCCAAGCACCTCACCCCAGGCGACGACTGGCTGCCAGGGCGTGGTGGCCCGGCGCGAGGGAGAAAGGGGGACAGGAGAGAGGGGCTGTCCTGAAGGCCAGGTGATTTCTCTCCTCCTCTGCAGCCTGGCTCACGCCCTCGCTGTCCTTCTCTCCAGGGACAAGCTTTTTTTCCCCTTTTTTTGAATCAAGGACAAGGCTGCTTCTCTGCCTGATATGCAGCCAGAGAAGGTTCCCGGGCAAAAGGCCACCAGCCCCAGGAGCACGGAGAGAGGCATTCAGGAGACACATGCCATCGGCCCCTCCCCTCAGAAGCACTCGGGGAACTGAAACCAGCACAGCCCCAGGCAGCTGCAACTCCAGGCACAAGGGAGGGGCTGAGGCGAGATAAAGGGAGCACTGGCCTGGAGTAACCTTTCCCGATGCAATCCCGGGCGGCCTCGGCTTGGCCCCAGCCCACCAGGCAGCTAAGCTCCTGGGACCCGGGCGGAAGGGCGGCCACACTGGGGCAGGGCGGCTGCTGGGCCAGCAGGAAGTGTGTTCCGCCGCAGTGGCGGCCTGGACCCGGCATCCCTAGCTGGAGCTGCGGGGAGGCGGCCGAACTGGTCGGTAGCCCAGTGGGCTCATGGCTCTGGCGGCCTTGACCCCAAGCACTGCCGCTGCTGCCGCTGCCGCCGCCGCCACCGCCGCGCTGGGCGCTGCTCGTTAACCTCTGCTTGGGCTGAGTCATACCCATAATGCCTGGCTGCCCCGCGCCGGCCAGCCCTGCTGGACGCCGGCCTTCAAAGGGCCTAGGGCCCCAGGAGAGGCTCACATCCCAGTGTCCCGGCTCCCAGACAGCAGGCGTCTCCTCCTGGCTGGCTGCAGGAGTGCAGGGAGCAGGAGCTCCAGCATGTCAAAGCACTAGGACCTGCAGCTCTAAGCCGGGGACAGCCTGGCCGCCGGGGAGAGGAAGCAGAAGTGCCTGCAGCCAGCACAGGCAGCCAGCACAGGGCAGCACCCCGCCCTGCCCCCGCCCCTCATTTCTGTACCTAAGTCCGCAGCCACCAAAGGCCCCGTGCACTCCCCGCACCGCGTCCCCTCCTTCCCGTGGCCTACCCAAACCTATCGCGCAGCCCCGGCCAGCCGTCCCCACCGCGCTAAGCTGCCCGCCTCTGGGCCTCCCCGGACTGCCCCACCTCATGGCCCCCATAGAAGGCGATCTCCTCTGAGTTGGCCACCACACGAGAGTGCATGTACCGCAGCTCTCCCTTCCGCCGTGCCTCCTCCGCCACCAGCTCCCCAAACTTGGGCGAGAAGGCCCGCAGCACGTTGGCCGTAAGGAACACCACGAGGCCGGCAATGGCCGAGGGCCAGGCTGTGCCCGCGCCGCGGGAGCGGGCCGCTCGAAGCAAGGTGTAGGAGGTCACGGCCACGTCCAGCAGTGGCTTGGTCAGGTTGGAGTAGAGGTGGGCCACAGAGGCTGCGAAGGCCACCACGTCCTCTGTCAGAGACTGGTCCGGGTTGCGAAGTCGCCCGTCCATGTTGCTGACCCGGTAGTAGGTCTGCTGGGAGAAGTAGAGGCTGTAGGCATGGGCCACCAGCCGGCTGCGGAAAGACAGGGCCAGCTGGCCCTCCAGGTAGCGGATGGCACTGTTGATGAAGGTGGCAGGGAGGGCGATGAGGAGCCACTGCAGCAGCTGCCAGCTGAACGCCCGTGGGGCCTTGCGCACGATGCAGCGGGCCAGTCTTCCGTCCAGGCGGGCCACATACACCGACAGGAAAGTCCGGCTTACCAGGGCAGCAGAGTGCAGGGCCAGCAGCCCCGTCTCCCTGCACAGGACCCGGGGGAACAGCAGCCGCAGGAGCCACAGGAGTCGCTGCAGGAAGACTCGGTTCATGCCAGCTTTGGCTGCTGTGGCCCCGGAAGCCTCCTGCGTGGGCTCCCCGCTTGGCACCTGAGGGCCCCTGGCTGGAGCCAGGCACTGCCGCACCAGAGGGTAGATTTTGTGGACTCCATAGGCCGTGAGAGCCACGACCACGGCTGTGCGCTTCAGCGTGGTCACCCGCGAGGGCCGGGCGGTGGACAGCACCGGCATGTCACCCGGGCAGGTGCGTGGGCTGGGACTGGTGCCTGAGGCGGCAGCTGAGGCAGGTGGCTGGAAGGGTTGCTGCTCTGACCCCGGGCCTGTTGTCTAGGAAACTGGAAACCTTGCAGTGGTCTCCCAGATGGTCGCTTTAGGCCCCTGAGGGCAGTGCTGGGGCCCCCGGTGCGGTGGGCTCGGGCCCTCCAGGGTCTTGGCCTCCTCTGGCAGCCCAGGTGGAGAAACTTGGATCCCTTCTCGTGTCAGTCCCCCAGCCCCTCAAGAGGTCTCAGGCATAGAGGGCGCCTCTTACCCTCCACCTCTTTCTCCTCCCCCGATGGCGCCCCTCCCCGGGACACCAGGCGCGTCCGTCCGCTCTGCAGCCTGGCTCAAGCGACAGTGACTCCGCCACCGGCCTAGAATCCCCACCCACCCACCCCTCCCCAGGGGCGAGCCGGGGGAAGGGGAGGAGGCGGAGGAAGGGCGAAAGGCGGAGCCTGGGCGCGGGTCGCCCCACCCCGTTCTCTCAGCGGGCTTGGCCCCACCCCCTCCCCGGACCACAGAGACGTGGGACGGCCGCGCGGGCTAGACGAGCGGCCCTTGCCTTCCCGCCAAAGCTCCGCCCCGCCCCGCCGTGTCGCCGCCGGCCGGGAGACGCCGTTTCCTCTTAGCTCTGCGCTCGGCACGCGGCTCGGGGATGGGGCGGGAAGCGGCGGTAGGCGGGGCTTCCCGGGGCTCGCGCTCCTTGTGGGCGGGGCCCGACGGGCGCTTCCGGTTTCCGGCCGCGGCGTGAGGGGCGGGGCCCGGGCTGTGGTGAGAGTTCGCTGGCTGCAGCGGGGCGTGCTCACTGACTGTGGGAAACTCGGTGAGTGGCGGTCCGCGCCCCCGCCTGGGCTTCGGGGCCGCTGAGGCCCCCGCAGCCCCTCGGCGGGGAAGGGGACGGAAAGCGTGAGGAGACCGGGGGTCCCTGGGGACCTCCGAGCCCGGGACCGACCCGGGAGGGCAGGGCCGGGCGGAGAGAAATTGGGGCGGCGGTGGGTGGAACCGGGCTCTGGGGGCGCGGGGGCGGGGGACGGAGGGGCCGCCGGGGTGGGCCTCGGGGAAGCGGTGCTGGGCCGGGGCGACGTCGAGGGGCCCTGGGGTGCCGCATGGCGGCTCTTGGCTGGGCGGGCGTTTGGGCCCGAGAGGGCTGAGGCGAGCGTCTCCGGTGTGTCAGGACTGCTGCTTCTAGAGCTTCGCTCTGGATGGGCGCCTTGTTGAGACCTGCGTTTGCTCCTGGCCCTGACTCCCGCTCGCGGGCCCTTCCCAGGCGCCCGGGGCCTCCCGCCCGCGTCAGAGGCGCGCGGCGCGGGCAGGGCTGTTTGAGCTCCGGAAGCAGCTCCCGGCCTTCTCTCGCCGGCCCCGTTGGAAGGCTGAGGGGGACAGGGCCTCCAGGCTCCCCGAGGGGGCGGCGGCGGCGGCCGCCCCTGGGCCGGGTGCAGCTCCCGCAACGCTGCGGGGCCGGGCCTGGTTCGGAGCAGGGATTTGGGAAAGGCCCGGCGCCCTGCAGCCAGGGAGCGGGCTGGGGGCGTGCTGAGGGTTCCTCCTGCTCCCGGGCGGTCTTCCTCAGAAAAGCGCTCTGCCAGTTACCCAGGCACGGGAGGGGTTCTTGGGCTCCCTGGGGAAAGGGGTCTGCTGGCTCGGGAGGGAACGGAGGTGGGGGCTGGCGGCTAAGCCTCTCCCGGGAGGTGCAAGTTTGTTAGGCCTTTGGGCACCGTTGGCCCTGAGCGGCCTTGCGGAGCGCTGGCCGGTTCAGCTGGCGCTGGGGCCCTGGGTGGGGAGCGGCAGCCCCGGCCGCGCAGAGCACCTGGCCCGGGTGCCCGTGCTGCCCAGCCCTCACTGCTCCTCTTGTTCCTTCTGCACACGGCCAGGAAAGAAGCTCCCATCTCCCCGTTGGAAACCCGGTGACAGGATGAGTCTGCAGTGGACTGCAGTCGCCACCTTCCTCTATGCAGAGGTCTTTGCCGTGTTGCTTCTCTGCATTCCCTTCATCTCTCCCAAAAGGTAGGGCCCGTGGAGCGCGCTGGCAGGCAAGCGGCGGGGTGCCCACGGCCAAGTCCTGCAGCTTGTGTGCAGAACTGGTGGGCCCTGGACCTGGGGCCCTGGGGAAACAGGTAGAACCTGTCTGGGCCGGGGGTGGTGGGGCTTGCGCTTCTTATTGTGGCCCTCCATACGGTTCTGCCTTGTCACGTCTTGCAGAGCTTTCCAGTGCGCCCTGCCTTCTTGACAATACCCTAAAGGGAGGAAGATCTAGCCCTGGTGTGTTCTGAGCATGACTGCCCTCCCGCCGTCCCTGAGTGACGCGGTGTGTGCTATCCAGAAGCCTTGCACCATCGGGTCACGTTGCTGACTTGCTGCCTTCTGTCCCAGCTCGTCTCACTGGCCTTGCAGCAGAGCCTCGGGAGCATTACTCAGCCTCTGAAGGATGAAGCCATGTTCCTTTTCACTGTACACCAGACCTGTCACATGCTGGCTGGAAATTAATTTTTAATCACAACATCTGAACACCGCTATTTCTATTTAAATTAGAAGCTTTCTTTAGAATAAGGCTAGATTTCCACACATTTTAAAAAATTCTTCTATATGGAAAAAATTTATTTGAGGGGGGTTGTGGGGTAGCTTTTTAGGTCGCCTCCTGCGATGCTAGAATCCCGTATCAGCGCTAGTTTGAGTCCCATCTGCTCCACTTCGTATCCAGCCCCCTGCTAATGCGCCTGGGAAAGCAGCGGAGGATGGCCCAAGTACTTGGGCCCTTGCTACTCAGGTAGGAGACCTCGTTGGAGTCCCCAGCTCCTGGTTTCGGCCTGGCCCAGCCTAGCCCAGACCATTGTGGCCATTTGGGGAGTGAACCAGTGGACAGAAGATCTTTCTGTCTCTGCCTCTTCCTTTTTCTGTCGTTCTGCCTTTCAAATAAATAAAACTTAAAGTTACTTGAAGAGCAGAGAGACACAGAGGTTTTCTATCCACTAGTTCTCTTTCCAGATGTCTGCAACAGCTGTGCCTGGGCCGGGCTGAGCCCAAGAGCCTGGAACTCAATCAGGGTCTGCCCCTGCGTGGCAGGGACCCATCTGTTTGAACCATCACTGCCACCTCCCAGGATGCACGTTAGCACGAAGCTGGAAATGGAAGTAGAGCAAGGACTTGAACCCAGTCACTCTGACACGGGAGGCAGGCGTCCCAAGTGGTGCCTTAACTACTGTACAAATGGTTAGCTTCTACAGATACTTCTCAAAACTTTTAAAGTGAGAAATATAGGCCACTAATGTGAGCCATAAGAAGATGTGCAACGATTCCTGAGGAATATTTTGCCCAAAACCAAATCTGCATGCAGTTCAGAGGTTGAAGTGCAGAGACAGAGGGCTTTCAGAAGTGCAGCCTGGGAAGCTATATGGTACAGGCAACCTGGTTTTTGCATAAAGTAAATTGGAAAAGAAAGAGGGATTTAAAGAATAAGAGAGACTTAAAGCACTTAACTAATGCCTAAAATAGGACCTCATTGGGTCTTTTAAAAGAATATTTCTTTGTTTTAAAGGTTTATTTATTTATTTGAAAGGCAGAGTTACAGAGAGAGGGAGAGGGAGGGAGAGAGAGAGAGAAACCCTCCACCTGCTGGTTTACTCCCCACATGGCTGCGACAGCCAGGGCTGAGCCAGGCCAAAGCTAGGAGCTTCATCCAGGTCTCCTGCGTGGGTGCAGGGACACTTAGGCCATTTTCTACTGCTTTCCCAGGCACATTAGCAGGGAGCTGGATTAGAAGTAGAGCAGCTGGGACTTGAACCGGGTGTCCATATGGCTTGCTGGCAGCAGCTTAACCCACTGTGTCACAACGCCAGTCCTACAAGATGCACATTTAGAGTACTACAAAGGAGAGTGCAATGAAAAGTGGGTTTTCCTCTCTAGAGACCACTAATGTCTATGCGTTCCTATCTGTATACATGCAGCTTTTTTTTAAGCACTTTTAAATAGCTACCACACATGGGAGAATTCCAGGTATCTGAAGCTGACAGCATGCCGCTCTCGGGCCAGGGAGAAGAGTGCAAAGCCGACCTGTGGCAGTCAGGGCCCTGCCCCCCAGGATCCTGTGCTTTCCCTTCACAGATGGCAGAAGATTTTCAAGTCCCGCCTGGTGGAGTTGGTCGTGACCTATGGCAACACCTTCTTTGTGGTTCTCATCAGCATTCTCGTGCTCCTGGTCATTGGTGAGTGGGCTGTGTGTGGCCTCTGCTGTTCTGTGCTCTGCCAAGTGGGGCTTCTCGCAGACAGATGAGTGAGGCGCCTCCGTCTTTGTTTTGGGCAAGATGGTGCTGCTACCAGGCGTTTGTGGAGGGAGGTTCCTGCAGCAGGGGTGTGACTCTACCAGGCAGCAGTCGTTATGTGCATCCTGATGACAACTGCCTCGCATTTCTGAGGTTGCTCCTCAGGTCATTCCAGAAGCAAAGCTAAGACAAGCTAACTGGCTCGTGTCTCTGGTCTAGCAGTACTGCTTTCCAGTCATTTCACCAGCAGCATTCTCCTCAGTGTCTGAAACAGGTCTTCAAATAAGGGGCTGAGCACCCAAGTAGACAGGGAGCCTTGTGGAAGGAAGTCCTGCCGTGTCTGCTAATGGAAAGCGGGACTGAGCTGACTAGCAGTGGAGCTTGGGGACAAATCCCAGACCTCTCTGGATCCGGGCTGGACTTCAGGTCTTTGCAAGTGCTTCCAGCTCTGCGATCCTATAAACCTTGGCATTGAGACACACACCTGCAGGGGCTTGAAAGCCAAAGGGACCAGAGGGCATGCTTGGGTGGGGCTGGAGCCAGTGGTGCTAAGATGTAAGGTGGACATTTCAGGGCAAGGTAGTGGCAGAGCTGTTTGGAGGTGAGAGGAGTTCATAAAACTCTTGTCTGGCTGTTGGTTGTGCACTTTTTTGCTGTGCTGAGTGATCACTGTGTCCACCTACTCAGACTCCACAGTGTCAGCTCTGTTGGGACAGGGGTCCTGTCTCGTGGTGGTGGTGCTGCTTAGGCTTGGCGTACTTCTCTCCCCCGTCCCCGTGTCCTCTGCAGAAATGCAGTGGGGACTGCGGGGGTCAGGGGAGTGTGCAAAGACTGTCTCCCACTCCTGGCCTCCAGCTGCAGCATCAGGCGTTTCTCCTTCCTGATGTCTTGAGGCCTGACAGAATATGTTCAGGAAGAACTGCCTCTGAGCAGGCCAGGTGCGGCTTGCAGTTCCAGCCACGTAGGATGCTGCCTCGCTGTTCCTGCAGTACTTGGCAAGACCCCAAGAGGCAGTTCTTCCCAATCAGGACTCTGCCCTGAGCAGCTCTGAACCAGGAGCTCGGAGGGGAGTTGCGTGTTGTCTCTGGGGCTGAGCTCCACGAAAAGCCAGGCTACAGAATTTTTGAACTGTGCCTGTATATTTTTGCTTTTAGGTTCTGATTGGAGGCAAGGACTAGGGAGACGAGGGATTAAGCCAGAGATTATTACCTCAGTGCCTTACGCCTTCCAGTACTGTAACCATCTCTATTTCTTACCGCAGCTCAATGAGCCAGAGATCCTCTGTAGCTTTGAGTACTTGATAAACCTGCATTTTTTAGGATCAAGGTCCTGCTTAGAAGTTCTAGAGAGACATACGGCTGGAGCAGCTGGCTGCTTCCTACCCTGATGTTAAAAAGCAGAATCTAGAGAGAGTCCTCTACAAATAGAAATGGTAGTGAATAGCAAGAGCTAGTTAGTGAAAAGTAGTGGGTGTAACCAGCTGGAGCTACAGCCTGGCCCACCCTTTATGTTCCCTGGGAGAGGCCCAGGACCCATGTACCGAGGAGAAGGCGGTGGATGGGTCTAGGGCGCACCTCCTGGGTATGGTGAGGCAGAGCCAGTGCCTCCCAGCCCAGTCTTCTCTTGGCTGTTGACCAAGGTGGGCCTTATGACGATGAGATTCCTCGATGCAGGGGGCAGTGTAAGAAAACAGGACTTTTAATCTTGTTTTCTGATTAGAAAGTAATGCGTAATTGTTTTTGAAAGTTTAGAAATTGAACTTAGACCGTTAAAGTCCCCCATCATCCCATGTCTTACAGGCAGCCATCCCAAATACTTTCTCATGCATTTCCACTGGTGTTCTCTGCTTACATCTCTGTTACCATGTTTACAGTACTGGGATCACGCACATACGTTTTAGATTGTGCTTTTTCCCCTCTGGCTATGAATTCTACATTGTTTACAGCAGTCTCATTCTTATTAAAGAATGCATAGTATTCTCATATAGTTGTACCACATTTAATGCCCTCTTTGTGGATACTCTCACAACATTGCACAGTTGTACAAAGGCTTCTGTGGTGTAACATCAGAGAGGAGTCACTGAACCTGAGGGCATGCACATCTTGCATTTTATAACAGGTGTCTTATGTCAGTTAATATTCCTGCTTAGAGTATGTGAGGGTGCTTGCTTCATGCTACAGATTTGACAGTAAAGGAAGGTGGATTTTTATGATTCGAGATGAGCTTGAAAACCAAGCAGCCAGGATAGGTGTGTAGCCTAGCAGTTAAGATGCCAGTATCCCATATCAGAGTACCTGGATTAGATTCCCGGCTCCAGCCTCTGGCTCCAGCTTCCTGTTAATGCAGACCCTGGGAGGCAGTGGTGATTGCTCAAGTCATTGGGTTCCTGTCACTCATGTGGGAGAACTGGATTGTGCTTTTACCTTCAGCCCTGGCAGTTGTGGGCATTTGAGGTTTGTCTGTCTGTCTCTCAGTTTCTCAAATAAATAAAAGGATAAGAAATGCAACTGGAGGAGACATTTAGTGCAGATGGTAAGATGCCACTTGGGGTGCCCTCATCCCATATTGGGACTGCCTGGGTTCAAATGCTGGCTCTTCTTCCATTTTTTAGCTTCCTGCTAATGCGCACGCACCCTGGGAGGCAGCAGGTGATGGCTCAAGTCCTTGAGTCCCGTACCACCCTCATGGGAGACCTGGATGGAGACCTAGATGGAGACCTCTGGCTTTGGGCAGCCCCAGCTGTTGTGGGCTTTTGGGGAGTGAGCCAGTGAATGGAGGATCTCTGTTTTTGTGTCCCTCCCCCTTTCTTTCTTTCTGTCTCCATGTCTTTGCCTTTTAAATAAATAATTTTTTTAAATAATAAGACCAAGTAGTCTTAAGACCAGAAATTAAGAACCAAACTCTGCCATGCCAGTCTCCTAAAATGTTCATTTATGAGGGAGCGTGTACATGCAGTGCGTGTGCTCTCCTCTGTTGGTTCACTCCACAAATACTTGCAACAGGTGGGGCTGGGCCTAAGCCAGGAGCTGGGAACTCAGTCCGGGTCTCCCACCTGGGTGGCAGGGAGTCAACTATTTGAGCTGTTATTAAACTGATGTAAAACTGTGTCTCAGGGTCAGGTATTGTGGTACAGTGGGTTGGGCTACCACTGGGACACCCACATCCTGTATCAGAGTGACAGTTTGAGTCCCAGCTGCTCCACTTTTGATCGTGGCTCAAGTACTTGAATTCGTGCCACCCGTGTGGGAGAACTGAATGGAGTTCTGGCTGTTGGCTTCAACCTGGCCTAGCCCTGGGTGTTTCAGGCATTTGAAGAGTGAACCAGCATGGGGAAGATCTTTCTCTCCCCTCCCCCCTCCCTGTCACTCTGCCTTTCAAAGAAACTTTTTAAAAGATTATTTATTTATTTATTCGAAGGCAGTCACAGAGCGAGAGAACTTCCAACTACTGGTTCACTTCCCAAATGACCGCAATGGCCGACTGGGCCAGGCTGAAGCCAGGAGCTTCCACTGGGTTGCCCACATGGGTGCAGGGACCCAGCCACTTGGGCCGTCTTTACTGCTTTCCCAGGCACATTGGCAGGGAGCTGGATCAGAAGTAGAGCAGCTGGAACTCAAACCACACGGTGTTCTCTCTAGCTGCTTTCAAATAAATAAATAAATAATCTTTTAAAAAGTTTCTTTGAAAGGCAGAGTGACAGGGAGGGGGGAGGGGAGAGAAAGATCTTCCCCATGCTGGTTCACTCTTCAAATGCCTGAAACACCCAGGGCTAGGCCAGGTTGAAGCCAACAGCCAGAACTCCATTCAGTTCTCCCACATGGTGCTCCTATGGAATGGTGGCATTCCAGGCAGCAGCTTAACCCACTACACCTTAATGCCAGCCCCTCAAATCTACTTTGAAAAGAATCTGTCTCTGAGTGAGTAGGGAAAGGCAATAGCTATGGTGTGGTTCCATTTCTACTTTATAGACAGTTTAATAGTCTTTTTTTAAGCTACTTGTGAAATGGTGACTCTTTCAGGAGCTTAGAGCGCTCACTTAGTGGTTGTGTGAGTTCTGGTTCTGCAACCAGAAGCATGCTAGGCCGTGGGAATGTAGCAGACTAAAGCCCTCAAGCTAAAAGTAGTTTAGCTTGAGGGCGATGGGTAAGAGACAGTTGTTGAAGAAAATTTCAGAGATGGGTATGTGAAAAAGTGAATAACAGGATAATGTGACCGGAAATAATTTGAAATCAGGCACATAGCATGTGCACCGCTGGAGGTGATTGTGTGTGGGATTCTTTCCCTTTCCATGTTTCTGGTATGGTCGAGCTTCTGATGAGCCCGGATGCCTTTTATGATCAGAATGTAACATAAACAACCGAACCATTTGCCAGAATTGGCATCAAATGCCCTTGACTCCACCAGGCATCCCGAGCTCTTGCCTTCTAGCAGCTTAGGCCTCCTGAGCTGCCATTTCCAACTTGAGAGAAGCCGGACAAGGTGGGGTTGGACAGCAGCAGCAAGGGAAGCCACCCCTGTTGCCAGCAGCACTGAAGGTTCCATTCATGTTTTGAGCTGTAGAGCAACTTGTGGTCTGGGTGGAATGTGGCAGGCTTCGATATGGGAAAAGCTGGAGGAGAGAGTGAAGGCAGGAGCCTCTGATAAAGCCCCGGTGAGGATATGGCCGCCGAGGCAGTGGGGTGGGGCAGGATGGATTGATGGGAAGTGAGGCTGACCTACCTCTTGCTGCCTGCCTGCCTGCCCTGTACAGCCTGGTGTGGCCAGAGTGGCAGGTAAGCACCTGTGTCTCGTCTGCTCCCCCACAGATGCTGTACGTGAGATTCGGAAATATGACGATGTGACTGAGAAGGTGAACCTCCAGAATAACCCCGGAGCAATGGAGCACTTCCACATGAAGCTTTTCCGTGCCCAGCGGAATCTCTACATTGCTGGCTTCTCCTTGCTGCTGTCCTTGTGAGTGTGGATGGACAGGCGCTGTGAAGGGAGCTGTGTGGACCCAGAGGTCCTGTCCTTATTCAGGGAGATAACACAGGGACCCCCGACCCCCAGAGTCAGTGTGGCGAGTGGGAGGGGACTAACTGGAATATCAGAAGACCTGATCTCACCACGTGATCTTGTAGGGCAAACAGATGGCCATCTTGGCCCTGTGTTTGCTTGTGAAGTACAGCTCGGACTTGCTCTCCTGTGGGAGAGCATCTTTGGAGCCCTGCTCATCAGGATGCTGACTTGAGAACACAGGGCAGAAGTGGCCCAAAAGGGTAGAGACTGCCCCTGTCTCCAGGCCTTCCTAAATGTGAATCTGTAATGGGAGCACCTTGTGCTCCATGACAGCCCAAGTGTTTCTGGTGTTTTTGGAAAGACCAAATTCCTCGACAAGGGCCAGTGGGGTGGCTAGTTGGGCAAGATGAAACCAGAAGAAAGTGCCTATTTGAGTCTAGGGCCCTGTTTGCTCTCTCCTGTTTCACACGAAGATTCTGATCAGAGGGGCCCTGGCAGAGGGATACGTGGAGGCTCAGGCGGAGGGCAGACAGAGGGATTGGAAAGGTGCTTGGTGTGTGGGTCAGCGCTAAGAAGACGGCTG
Organism: Sylvilagus floridanus; assembly: GCA_949820135.1. Lineage (NCBI taxonomy): Eukaryota > Metazoa > Chordata > Mammalia > Lagomorpha > Leporidae > Sylvilagus > Sylvilagus floridanus. The sequence goes on from OX463223.1 coordinate 2,096,102, forward strand.
ACTTAGTCTGTTTGGCTGCTGCAACAAAATACGAGGCTGGGTAATCCGTAAACAACAGAGATGGATGCGTATTGCACCTGGTTTTGGAGGCTGAGAATTCCAAGCACAAGGTGTCTGATGAGGGCTGCAGTCTGCTTCCAAGAGCACTTACTGCTGCATCCTCCCGAGAAGAGGAACAGTGCATGGTGCAAAGAGTGGAAGGGAAAAGGGGCCAACCTAGTCCCCTCTGGCCCTTTGTAATGCACTGCCACACTTAGGAGGGCAGAGTCCTTCTGAATGATTGTTCTCCTGAAGACCGCACCTCCAGTGCCACTGCAGTGGGCATTATGCTAAAGCACACGGATGGTGGGGACCGTCAGACCATAGCACCAGCTGAGCGTGTGGATTCTCAGGCCAGGCTCAAGGATGGGAATTCCTTCCTGATGTTGCTCCTAGAGACTCGAGACAGTGAGCACTTCAGGGATGCTTGCCCTCTGTTTGCCTGGTGCATCCTGCTCTGCCAGGCCCTAGGATGAATGCCTGTCTGACTTGCAGCTCTCTGGATGATCTTGGACTCTCTGGGGCCAGGTTCAAAAGGGTGGAGGTAGCGCATAGTTTTTCAAGGTAATATGTTTGATCAGAGATAGAATCTGCTACCTTAGTGCCTTCAAATCAGGAAAGTCAGCAAATGAGAAGGCTTACAGGGGTCACAGACACATAGCCTACATTTTTAGGGTTTCAGGAAGCTCCAGAGAAGTACAATTTTGTGGTTTGAGAGTGAAAGAGAAGTAAACCCAGCGGACTGAGTTTCACAAACAGAATTCTCAGTATGACTGCGAGTGAGCCAAATGAAGGAGAGAGACCACAGAGAGGAAGGAAGAGCAGAAACTAGGACTTTTACCAGAGAAGCTTCTAGAACCTTCAGAATAGCTTTGAGGAGGGAAAAACTTGTACTGAGCTGTGATTCGCGAGACATGGGAAGAAATGGGGGAGAAGATAGTTCCTCTTTCTGTGTCTGTGTTAGAGGAGATGGAAGGTAGAAGGGCAAGGGCAAAGGAAACATGGGGGTGAGAGAACGGAAATCCCCAGTGGGCAAAGGCGAACTAGAGCGGGCAGCTTGTCTCAGTGTGGTAGTCTCCACTTAGACTTGATGAGGTTATGTCCGGGAACTTGAGATCATCTCCAGCTGGACTTGCTCATGATCCTCGAGGAACTGCAGAGTGGGAGAGAAGCTGGAAGGCTGCAGATAGGCAAGTGTCCTGATTTCCAGAGGAAGGAGAAGATAGGTGAGGGTATGGCTAGGATGGGCCAGCTTGACTTTGACCTCAACTCATGCTCTAGGAAGAATGGCTTGTATGCGCTTAGAAAAGAGAGGTATCGCTGGTGAGTGCTGGGAGATCCTGGAAGAGTTTGTAATCTGTCTTGTCCGTGCCTTCCATAGATTGAGCAGGCACTGATTTTCAGCACAGCGTTTGCCAGTCTCCGGGCCTGATCTTGCAGACCAGAGGCTGAAGTCGCCAGGTGCTGGTGCAGCAGTGTACTTGCTCACAGCAGTGGCTTCACCCTCCACCTCCACCTCCACCTGCTCAGGGTTTGGGTACCCCAGCACGTGGTGAGCAGACGCGGGGAGAGACAGGCTCACTGAGCAGGAGGACTTGAAGGAGACTGGAGTTCTTGAACTGTCTGTAAGTGTGCATTCATGAGGATGGGGTCAACAGAAAGGCGAAGGCTTGATAGAGCCGCTGGTGAGCTGACGGTGCCCTTCCTTGCAGGCCAGGGTCTTGTGGTCGGTTAGCTGCTACTTGGAGGACTATGTGGGGCATGCCTCCGAGAGGGGGTAGTAGGCCGCAGGGTGCTCCTGCAGAAGCCGGCATATCAGTGGCCAATGTCTTAGTGTTTGTTCCTCGCAGACTCTGGCTCATAAGCCTTTCTCCTGGCTCCATTCTGCTTCCATGATCTTGCTTTTGGAAGGACCCCTACAGGTCAGGTACTTCAAGTATTATCTGATGGTGCCAGGGGCCAGCGATCGTCCCCCTTCTTCTGCAGCTGTCGGGTAACTAGGCCACCAGACAGGTGACCATGTGCCACGGGCCTTCCCGTTCAGCCAGTCCACTCCAGGCTAATTCGGCGTAGTAAAATTCACCATTTTAGTTTACAGGTCTGAGTTTTTTTGACAATTGTAGAGCCTTTGTTGTCAAATGGTCGGGTGATGCCAGCATAGTCAGGATGCAGAAGTGTTTGAAGTTCCCTTTCTCACCTGAGTTGGTGCAATCCAACACAGGCCATCCTCATTTGCACACTACTGCCATTCCCAGAGTGGCGCTCAGAGGTGGGAGGGGGGCAGTAAGCCTGGGCCCACTGCTGCAGCCCGCTCTCACGATCATGATATGTCAGTGTCAAGTCAGCAGTCTAGCCCAATTGTGTGTTTCCTCTCCCTCTGACAAGTGTGTAAGGCTTTACCTAATTCATTTTTACATGTGCCACACGAGGCAGTGGCTGTCTAACTTCTTGGCCAGGTTCTTCCAGCAGCCCCACACATTTCACTTCTCCTTAGCTGAAGGGAGGGATGCCGTGAGCTGGGTGTCCACTGCCCTGCTATGCCTGCAGTACCCTCCCATGGTTCATCCAGTCACAGGTGGGTCTTGGGCAGCTACTTCTTAAAGAAGGGAGTGAGGATCCCAGCGATCGGTGTGAATTCTCTGATTGCCCAACAGTGATCTACTTGGCCATTTCTAGAATTTTGCCCAGAATGTGGAATCCTCCTAGTCTGTCAGGTCCCGGAGTGGCAGCCGTGGCCCTTGAGGAGCTCCTCTGGTGTCATGTTACCCACACCTTATATCCACGTAACCACGTGGGTCTTGGAGAACACAGCTATCTGCTCAAAAACATACACCTGCTCATTATAAAATAAACAAAACCTCTTCTGTGGAAAAAAAATACCCTCCAAATCATAGTGATGTGTCGGGTGAACTCCCTGTGGTCCTATCCTCAGAGGTAGCTACAGATAGAATTCGGATGCTTCTTGAATTTTTCAGTAGTTTTTTTTTTTTTTAAAGATTTATTTATTTGAAAGGCAGAGTTACAGAGAGGCAGAGGTAGAGGTCTTCCATCCGCTGGTTCACTCCCCAAATAGTCACAACAGCTGGAGCTGAGCTGATCCGAAGCCAAGAGCCTGGAGCTTCTTCCAGATCTCCCCCATAGGTGCAGGGGCCCAAGGACTTGGGCTATCTTCCACTGCTTTCCCAGGCCTTAGCAGAGAGCTGGATTGGAAGAGGAGCAGCCGGGACTCAACCAGCGCCCATATAGGATACTGGCCCTGCAGGTGGTGGCTTTACCTGCTACGCCACAGTGCTGGCCCCTCATTAGTCTTTTTTACATATACGTGTAACATTTTCCTTACAAATACCATGTGTATTTTTTGCTGTGCTTTGACTAGCCTTTCTCACCCAACAACCTATCTTGGTAATGCTTCTGAACAACTCATTCTTAATGGCTGTGCAATACTGTTTAGGGAGGGGACTGTCACTGCTTTAACCAGTACCCTGCTCAGAATTGTGAGCTGGTTCGGAGGCTTTAACATTCAAAATCCAGTGTGGTTTCCAGTCTGCCTTCTCCAAACACTGTGTCTCTTTGTCTTGGTAGCTGGGCTTGTTGGAAATGCAGCCTCTCACTGCCCTGGGCCTGCGGGTGAGGACCTGCCTGTTGCCGAGGCCCTCAGATGACTGCGCATTAGCACAACTGCAGCAGCACTGCCCTGACACAGCCCAGAGGTCGCTAGCTCACGGCACTTCCTGGCTGCGCCACGGAGCTTCCCTGCCCAGCATGGGACTCACTAAGTGTGGACTTGGAGTGGGCCCACTTCCCTCATTTACCTGTGCAATGATGCTTTCAGAAGCCACGTTATGGTTGCCTTTTGGGTCTTTGAAGCATTTTCCTTTTTTTTTATTGACAGGCAGAGTGGACAGTGAGAGAGAGAGACAGAGAGAAAGGTCTTCCTTTGCCGTTGGTTCACCCTCCAATGGCCGCCACGGACGGCACGCTGCGGCCGGCGCACAGCGCTCATCTGATGGCAGGCCTGAAGCATTTTCTTTTTGAAGAACCCTCTTGCATCTGTCAACACAGTCTGCCGTAGATAGGTAGTAAATAGGCAAATTCCGATTGTGGGCTAACCCTTGCTTTGTTCTACATGTTCTTTGTGTGCCTCTCCACACTTGTTTGTACATTTTTTAAAAAAATGAACCACTGTTGTTAGTTGTGCAGCATGCCTGTATGTGAGATAGGTATCTGTCTCTTTCTCTTTGCTGAGTCAAGTTCAGGTGTGTTATGAAAACTGTTTTGTGGGGTCCCACTCACACTCTTAGCAAATCTGGGGTTGTTACTGTCTGTAAGAAGGGTGAGTCAGGTAGAGTAGCTGGGGAGAGCAGCACACAGCACAGCCTGCCCTTCGCATGCTGTGGTGAAATTGAGGGGCGTGATGTGACGCCCTGACATATCCCACATACACCAGGGACTGCACTTGGGAGGGCTGGCGGCCGAGAAGGCAAGAGCCGGGATACTGCTGCGTTCTCAGGCTGATACTGCCACATCATTGGCTGGAGGCTGCAGAAAGGGAGCTCACCCCTCTTGCCTAAGCATTCTGTTCTAGGCAGGGCTTAGCTGCACGACCAGATTGCCCTGTGGCCTCGCTGATGTGTATGTGCCTGTTGCTGTGGTCTGTTTTGGTTCTGGTTGAAACCAGTAAGGCCTTTAATCCTGGGTATCATGTGGGCCTTTGTGCATGGAGAATGGCAGCTCCGGAGTGACAGGGTGACCTGAGCTGCTCAGCTTTGGAGCGGGTACACCAGAGACTGCCTTGTTCCAACCCCTTGCTCCACGATACGGCTCTTGGTGTTACTGGAACACTTAGTGCCAGGTAGTTGTCTCCAGCCCGCCTCAGGCTCTTGCTCGATGCTGAGCTGCTTTGTCCTGAGTAGCAGTCACCTGGTGGCTTTTGGTGAATAGGCCCTGGCGCCATCAGTGAGCTCAGGTGGACCTTACTGTGTGTCCTCATTAGTCTTGGGCTTTTGAGTCTAACGACTCTCATCTTGTAGTTCCTCTCATGTCTGAAGAGCACGAAGTTCTCTGCCAGCACATAGTCCTTGTAGAAAGATGAGCTCTAAGTACAAGTGTGAAAGTCATTTCCTGCAGATGCTCCTGTAACTGCTGCTGACACTTAGCTTTGTTCTAGACTTTTCCAGACTTTTCTGTGCACAGTAGCAGCTACTACTTGTTAGGCATTCTGTGTACCAGGCACATACTATAAACTTTGATAGTACTGCGAAGAAAGTGAGGTTCAGAGAAGTGCAGAAAGCTCTCCAAGTTCGCAGAGCTGCTGATGGGGAGAGCTCAGAGTTCAGATTGAGAACCATCCAACCCGAGCACCTGGGGCTTTTCCTTGGTAGACTCCACATACTTCTTTTTTTTAAGGTTTATTTATTTTATTCGAAAGACGGAGTTACACACACATGGAGAGAGACAGACAGAGAGCTTCCATCTGCTGATTCATTCCCCAAATGGCTGCAATGGCTGGAGCTGGGCCAGACTGAAGCCAGGAGCTTCTTCTGTGTCTCTCATGTGGGTGCAGGGGCCCAAGCACTTGGGCCATCTTCCACTGCTTTCCCAGATGCATTAGCAGGGAGCTGGATGGGAAGTGGAGCAGCTGGGAAACGAATCGGCACCCATATGGGATGCCGACACTGCAGGCGGTGGCGTAACCCGCTGCACCATGGTGCTGGCTCTCCACGCACTTCCTAATAAAACGGCACCAAGCTTGAACTACTCAGTTGACAACGAATGTTTTTCTAGGACAATTGATCTGTCTCCTCTGTTTTTTTGTGTGTCTATCCAGTTCCCTGTTGCTGGGCCACAAGCCTGTTGCCTTGTTTTTCTGGTAAAAACAGTGGGAAACTGCTCGAGTGTCATTTTTCATGTGTGCCTCAGCTAGGCCAGCTTTTATGGGACCTTCTGATCTGTTCAGAGTGTCAGTCCCACCCTTGTTGTTTGTTCCTCACCTGTGATTTGTACATTTCCCTGGGAGGAGCTGACTCGGTTCTTGCACAGGAGCTGGTTGTGGTGGGCAAGAGGAGGAGATAGCTTAGAAGAGGTGGGGGCAGGGTAGAGGGTTTCAGAGTCTGTGGCCACTTCTCCCGGTGGTAGTGAGCCAGGTGTTGCGGTCGTTCTGTGGCGGAGTCAGCAGCAGGGGTGGTGTTTCCAAGGAAGTGGAGCAAAGCTGAATAGCCCAGGCTCAGGGAGGCCAAGTCAGAGGTGGGACAGATCCGAGGCACTGGTACAGTCGAATCACTTACCAGGCCCTCCCAGTCACTGTGTCTGCTCTGTGTACACCTGGTGTGAGGACCTGGTGTGAGGTTGCCTGCTGGGTAGGGCACTCTGGCTGCTGGGGGGTGGGGTGGGGGCTGAGGGGGCAGCTCCCTCTAGAGCCTTAGGCACAATCGCAACTTCATACAGGAGAGATGAAGCAGGACAAGCTGCGGCGGCGAGGAAAGGAGTCAGCTTTGCCCACCAGGGGGAGAAACAGAGAAGACAGGGAAAGCAGGGCTGGTAGGACAGCCAGACCTGCCGACCTCATGGCAGCAGGATGGGCCACAGAGAGGATGAACTGCCCCTGCAGAGCAGTTGGAGAAGGCAAGGGGAAGCCAGAGAGAGCGAAGACAGGAGTGTGGTGGCAGGAGAAAGGGCTGTGTCCAGCAGAGAGCCTGGTGGTGGAACTGGCTCCTCACCTGGCCAGGGTCAGGACATGGAGGATGGAGGAGGTTAGCCTCGAGCAGGCCTTGGAGTTGAAAAAAGGGACCCACCTTTATTTTTCCTTTAATATTTATTTATTTTACTTGAAAGACAGAGTTAGAGAGAGAGAGGTCTTCCATCTGCTGGTTCACTCCCCAAATGGCTGCAACGGCCAGAACTGCACTGATCTGAAGCCAGGAGCCAGGAGCTTCCTCAGGGTCCCCCACACGGGTGCAGGGGTACAAGCACTTGGGCCATCTTCTGCTTTCCCAGGCCACAGCAGAGAGCTGGATCGGAAGTGGAGCAGCCGGGACTCCAACTTGTGCCCATATGGGATGATGGTGCCACAATCGGAGAATTAACCTACTGCATCACAATGTGGCCCCATATATAACTTTTTAAAAGATTTAATTTATTTGAAAGGCAAAGTTATAGAGAAAGGGGACAGAAAGAAAGAGATCTTCATCTACTGGTTCACTCTCCAAAAGGTAGCAATGGCTGGCACTGGACTAGGCTGAAACCGAGAGACTGGAACTCCATCTAGATCTTCCACGTGGGTGACAGGGTCCCAAGCACTTGGACCATCTTCTGTTTTCCCAGGCACATTAACTGGGAGCTGGATCAGAAGTAGGGCAGCCAGAACTTGAACCAGTACTCATATGGGATGCCAGCTTCATAGGTGGTGGCTTAACCTACTGTGCCACAGTGCCAGCTCCCTGTGGGTTTTTTTCAAATGTAAAATATGTGTAACTGAGATTTTCTGTGACCATTTTTTAACACAAAATTTATTTAATTATTTGAAAGCTAGAGTGATGGGGATGAGGAATGAGAGATCGAGAGATCTCCTATTTGCTGGTTCACTCCCCCAAATGGTCACAACAGCTAGGTCTAGGACAGGTTGAAGCCAGGAAAGGAACTCCAGCCATGTGTCGCATATGAGTGGCAAGAGCCCAAGCACTTGGGTCATCATCTGTTGCCTTCCCAGGAGCATTAGCAAGGAGCTGGATCAGAAGCGGAGCAGTCGAGACTCCAACCAGCGCTCTCATATGGGGTGCCTCTGACAGGTGGTGCCAGCATTGTAAGCAGTACCCTAACCCACTGTGCCATCTTACCAGCCCTCTGTTGACTGTGTTTAAGTGCACAGTTCAGCAGAGCCTTTTCTCCACCCCCGAGAATCCTGGCTCTTGGGTCCCACACTGTGGTGTAGTGGGTAAAGCCACCACTGGCAGTGCCAGCATCCCATATGGGCGCCGGTTCAAGTCTTGACTGCTCAACTTCCGATCCAGTTCTCTGCTATGGCCTGGGAAAGCAGTGGAAGATGGTCCAAGTCCTTTGTCCCTGTACCCATGTGGGGGACCCGGAAGAGGCTCCTGGCTCCAGATCGGCACAGCTCCAGCAGTTGTGGCAAATTGGGGAGTGAACCAGCGGATGGAAGACTCTCTCTCTGTCTCTGTCTCTGTCTCTCTTTCTCTGCCTCTCCTTCTCTTTGTGTAACTCTGATTTTCAAATAAATAAATAAATCTTAAAAAAAAAAAAAAAAAGCCAGTTATGGGACCGGCACTGTAGTGGAGAGAGTAAGGCCTCTGTCTGCAGTGCCAGCATCCCATATGGGTGCCCATTCAAGCCCCGGCCACTCCGTTTCCAATCCAGCTCTCTGCTAAGGCCTGGGAAAGCAGTGGAAGATGGTCCAAGTCCTTGGGCCCCTGCACCCACGTGGGAGATCTGAAAGAAGCTCCTAGCTCCTGGCTTTGGATTGGCTCCGCTCTGGCTGTTGTAGCCAATAGGGGAGTGAATAAGTAGATGGTTGATCTCTCTCTCCTCTCCTTCTCTCTATATATAACTCTGACTTTCAAATAAATAAATAGAAAAAGAACTATGGCTCTGGTATGGTCCCCAGCCCCCTTTAGGGCTCCACCAGTCTTGCTCCCTCTGGCCTGTCCATCATGCCCTAGCCAGGTAACCCTCTGACTACTGCTTCCAGTGGCTTCAGACCACCTGGGGCATAGAGGGTTGACCTCCAGTCCTCTGCTTTGTCTTTACTGTCAACAACTAGCCACTTGGGTTCCCAGGAGGGCCTCGAGCAGTACATGTTCTCCCTGCTTTGTTGCAGCATTTCGCCGCTTCTACCAGGAACTCCCCCATGCCTTCTGGTCCAGCAACACCTCTTCCTCCTCCTTCCCAACGCCTCGTTCTGCGGTCTGCTGTGAGAGACTCATGCTGCTGGCTGGCCTGAGAGCTGGCCTCAAGTCCCGGGGCAGCCTGCACACTTGGCTGTGAGGTGTGCCCTGAGCCAATTAGTGCAGCAAAGGGACCTGGGGCTCTTCCCCTTAATTCTAGAAGCTCTCAGTGCCAAGGACCTGGCACATGGCATGGGCTGCTGAAAACTTTATGCTGACTGAAGGGGGTGTCCTGGGTGGATGGTGACTGTGGTAGGTGTGTTTCTGGGTTGAAGCTATCAGACTGCCAGATAGGAGCCCAGCCTGTTAGGTCTTACTAGCTGACAGTGTGTGAAGAGCACCGTGTAGACTGCTCCTGCTCCCTGGGTGCACCTTGGGACTATAGTGAAGTGAGTGGACAGCACCTCCTGTGGGTGGGGTTGAGCATGTTCAGTGGAGCGCATTGTTTATCTGCTGCAGTCTGCTAAAATGTCAGCCAGGGTCAGGGGCAGATGTGGTTACTGGCCAGACCCAGGACACTCCATGCTGGTACAAGGGTTCCCTCGGCTTTTTTTTGTTCGTAATCTCTCTGTCTGTCTGTCTGTCTGTGTCTCTCCTTACCCCCTCTGAGGGTGGGTACTGTTACTGCCTCCATTTTTGTCTTTCTGTAGAGAAAACATTCTAATTTATATGATCTTGAGAAGCAAATCAGAGTCGTTATAGACTGATACAGTTCAATGGAACTCTAGAATGATGGGAATGGCCTGCAGCTGGGCCGTGGCTAGTTGAGCGCTTGACATGCGACGCCTGTGACCGAGAAGCTGCGCTTGAGGCTAAGTTTGCATGACGATTTCAATAGGCACACATGTGTGGGGGCTACCAAGTTGCATAGCACAGATCCAGGCCAGTGGTCCTCAGCTGGGGCCATGTTTTAGACTCCACCAGGGCATTTGTCAGTATCTGGGACCTGTTTGGTGTCACAGTTGGTAGGATGCCACTTGCATCTGTTGGCCTGAGGCCAGAGAATGCTGCTAAACATACCTGGGAAGCCCAGGACAGCCCCTGTCGCACAAGATAATATGACCCCAGATAGCTTGTAACGTGGAGGTGGAGAACCCCTGGGCTAGAAGTGAGGAAGGCAGGAGCTGAGCTGGGTCAGAGGTCCTTGCTGCTGCCAGGAGGCCCTCAGGGAAGTCCCTAAGCACTTTGCTCCACCTGTCGAACAGGCACTTGCTGAGCCATGTGTAGAACTGGAGGCAGACCCGGTCCTCTGTGAGAGGCTGCTGGCCTCCCCTCCCCTATCCAGGCCTTGTCAAGGGTGCTGGGTGCAGAGAGCACCAGAGTTCCCAACAGGGAGTTATCAGTCCCTCTTTGCTTCTGGCTGCTTCCTGCATCTCCCCGGGTGACTCTTCACTCACAGCTTGTCACAGGCATCTGAGCTGGGGGAGACCCCAGCCCTGCCTAAGGCTATGGAGCGAGAGGCTCGGGCTGGGTGGGCTGGATGTGGAGAGGCTTCAGCCAGGGCGGCGACTGGGCACATAACAGCATTGCAGCTCAAGGGAGATAAGCTCTTCTTCTTAGACGTCAAGCTGCAGAGTCCCCTGGGGGCTCATTTGTTTTTAATCTGCAGTGTAGGGGCCTGTGTTGTCTGCTGTAAGGCGACTGCCCACCCCAGACCCTGCGGGGGTGGGCAGTCCCCCCGGTTGCAATGTTCTCTGGCAGATAGCTGGCACCCATGTGATGCCCAGCTTAGACTTGGTGAGAGGAGCCAGAGCTGACGTGCAAGCTGACGCAGCATGTGCCTGCCGAGAGGGCAGGCGGGGAACACCCAGCCCGGACTGTGCCTGCTTATGTGTCTTGGCTGTGTGGCATTTTCTTCCAACTTGCCTGGCGAGCCATACAGCCCATGGTGGCCCCAAGGGGCAGGCTCATAATTATGACAGTGGGCCTCGCAGTCAGGCCTGTGTTTGGATCCCAGCTGCCCGACCTCTGCTAAGTCACTTCTGCTCTCTGAGCCTTTTCTCTCATTCATAAGGCAAGAATGATGATATAGGCGATGTGTGTCTCATTCCCAGAGCTCTGCCTGGCACAGCAAGTGTTTGTCCTTCTCGCTGGTAGTAATGGCAGCTTCTGGGTTCTCTTTCATGTCAAAGGCTGCCAGGCGCAGAGAGGGAACTGGAGAGGTCTTTTCCTGGCCTTTAGGGAGGCAGGGTGGAGGGGAACCTTTCAAGATGGCCCTGTAGGGACTGGCGCCGTGGCGCAGTAGGTTAATCCTCTACCTGTGGTGCCGGCATCCCATATGGGTGCCGGTTCTAGTCCTGGATGCCCCCTTCCAGTCCAGCTCTCTGCTGGGCCTGGGAAAGCATTAGGGGATGGCCCAGGTACTTGCATCCCTGCACCTGCATGAGAGACCAGGAAGAAGCACCTGGTTCCTGGCTTTGGATCGGCGCAGCGCCGGCTGTTGCAGCTATCTGGGGAGTGAACCAACGGAAGGAAGACCTCTCTCTCTCTGTCTCTCCCTCTCACTGTCTGTAACTCTACCTCTCAAATAAATAAATAAATAAAATCTCCCCCCCCCCCCCCAAAAAAAAGATGGCCCTGTAGCCACAGCAAAGACTGGTTTCGGCTGCTCCAGAGAGAGACCTGATCAGAAATTGAAGGTGGACAGGCTTGTGGGTCTTTAGGGAGCTGCAGTGTGGGGTGCACAGGCCATGCACTAGAATTACCCAGGGTGGCCTGTGTGCTTTGTGGAGAGAGCATGTGGGAATTTGTAGTAGAAGTGGAACAGCAGCCCACACCATGTTGACCTCTGGTAGCTAATGGCTGCTATTTCTTTTATCCAAGTGCACAGCTTACCCTCACCCGCTGGACTGTCCTGGGCTCTGGATTATTTATTTTTTATATAAAGCTTTTATTTAAAGAATGTAAATTTCCAAAGTACAGCTTATGTATTACAATGGCTTCCGCCCCCATAACTTCCCTCCCACCCGCAACCTTCCCCTTTCCCTCTCCCTCTCCCCTTCCATTCACATCAAGATTCGTTTTCCATTCTCTTTATATACAGAAGATCAGTTTATGGATTATTTTTTAAAAGATTTATTTATTTATTTGAAAGTCAGTTACACAGAGGAGAGGCAGAGAGAGAGAGAGAGAGGTCTTCCATCCGCTGGTTCACTCCCCAGATGGCTGCAACAGACAGAGCTGCACCGATCTGAAGCCAGGAGCCAGAAGCTTCTTCCAGGTCTCCCACGCGAGTGCAGGGGTCCAAGGACTTGGGCCATCTTCTACTGCTTTCCCAGGCCACAGCAGAGAGCTGCATCGGAAGAGGAACAGCTGGGACTAGAACCGACACCCATATGGGACGCTGGTGCTTCAGGCTAGGGCATTAACCCGCTGCGCCACAGCCCAGCCCCTCTGGATTATTTTGATGCAAATCCCAGATACTGTGTTTATAGGCAAAGTGATATTTTGGTTTATCACTTTGAAAAGATAGAGACTTTCCAAAAATTTTTAAATTTTTATTTATTTAGGCCGGCGCAGCGGCTCAATAAGCTGATCCTCCACCTGTGGCGCCGGCACACCGGGTTCTAGTCCCGGTCGGGGCACCGGATTCTGTCCCGGTTGTCCCTCTTCCAGGCCAGCTCTCTATGGCCCAGGAGTGCAGTGGAGGATGGCCCAAGTGTTTGAGCCCTGCAACCGCATGGGAGACCAGGAGAAGCACCTGGCTCCTGCCTTATGCGCTGGCCACAGCGTGCCGGCTGCGGCGGCCATTGGAGGGTGAACCAACGGCAAAAAGAAAGACCTTTCTCTCTCTCTCTGTCTCTCTCTCTCTCTCTCTGCTGTCTCTCTCTCTCTCTCTCTCTCTCTCACACACACACACTGTCTACTCTGCCTGTCCAAAAAAAAAAAAGATTTATTTATTTATTTGAAATGCAGAGTTACAGAGAGGGAGAGACAGAGGTCTTCCATCTGCTGGTTCAATCCCCAAGTGGCTGCAATGGCCAGGGCTGAGCCAGGGCAAAGCTAGGAGCCAGGAGGTTCTTCCAGGTCTCCCCTGTGGGCACAGGGGCCCATGCATTTTGGGCCACCCTCCACTATTTCTCAGGTACATTAGGAGTGAGCTGGATTGGAAGTAGAGCAGCTGGGACTCAAACTGGTGCCCACCTGGGATGCTAGCATTGCAGGCAAAGGCTTAACCTGCTATGCCACAGTGCTGGCCCTAGATAGGGTCTTCTGATAAGTTGTGAGTATGCAACCTCATAACTACAAGAAGTTGCCAGTATTTCCTTAATAACATAAAACCTCTAGCAACTGTTCACATGTCTTCATTGCCTTACAGTTTGTTTCAATTGCTATCTAGATAAGGTGGCTCAGGAGTTTTCAGATACTGCTGCTGGGCCCACCCGAAGATGCTGCAGACAGCTGGCAGAGGGCATTTGGACCTCAATTCCATTGATCTTTATCCCTCCTTCCCTCCCTCCATCTGTCCACTGGATGCTACCCTTCTCTGATAGTCCAGAAATTAGCATGGCACTTCAGACCTAAGTATTGGGAAGAGCCCTTTTAAGAGTTCTGTTAATCTAGATGCCTCTCCCCAAGCTCTGGTTATGTGCTGCATGCCCTTTGGGGGCTTGATTTTGCCAGCAGTTGGGCTGTGGAGGGGCTGTCGGGGATTCCCCACAGATAGCTCAGGAAGGGCTGTCTGATGTGCATCCCAATAAGCACCTGCCTCTTGGAAAAAATGCAGTGATTTTTGCGTGGGCCCCAGTGTGCTCTCCATCACGCTAAAGACAGTTGGTAGGTGAGCTGAGCAAGGAAGTGTCCCTCTTCTCTCTTCCATGGCCTTTGAGTTGCTGCCATCCTAGGAGGGCCCCTTTCTCCTAAGCACTGGAGGCAGAGCTGGAAGAGGATGGGGCAGGGTGCCAGGTGCGGGTGCCAGGATTGTGCAGCCATCCCTGTGGCCCCGTGCCTCAGGTTGCTGGGGAGCTGAGCCCACACCTATCCTCTGCCCAAGTCCTCCCTCCTGTGGCTCTGAGTGAAGTGCCCCCCCCCCCCACTCCCCTGCCACAGGGGCTTGGCTGTGTGTGCTGTGATGGGCTTCCCAGCCAAGGTCCAGCCCCTCCTCCCCATTTTCTCCAGCTTCAGAATGCCTAGAGGCTAAAAGAAACCTCGAGCCACTGTGCTAAGCTGGGCTTGAGGCAGCTGTCCTGGTGACCTTCCTGGATGTTTTTGTGACTTTCCTAGCCTTCCTGACCGTCCTGTTCTGCAGGCTCCTGATTCTTGTGACCCCAGGCTCTGTGGCTGTGAGTTTCCTGGTACAGCAGGGGCTCTGTTATTATCGTTCTGCCTTTCCTGAGCATCACCTGGTTTTTGAGTCCTTGCCAGGGTGAGTGCCTCATTTTCCTCCTGTCTGCCAGGCACGTGCTCCCAGGATCCACTGGCTACATAGTGCTGCTGGGTTGTGAGGGCCTGGGGAGTCAGCAGGTGGCGCTGTGGCACCAGCATCTACTTGCAAGGGCCAGCGTGGTGTGCCTGTGAGGTGTTGGCGACTGCAGAATGAGGCTGCTCTCCGGAAGCCTCCGGTGGCTGGCCAGGTGGGCATGGCCGCCCCATAGGACCTGTTGGTCAAGACTTGCTCCTTTCCCCACTTCCTGGCAAACCTGTGTCTTCCTGCCTGTCTCTGCTCAGAGAGAGAAACAGGATTGGTGATCAGCATGGATGAGCCATGTCTCTCCCCACTTGATATGGTTGGCCCTGTTTCTCTAGTGTCTAGAGAGAGAGTCTGTGTCTCCTGCCTTCTCTTGTTTACTCAACCTTTTATAAAAGCATGATCATGCTGCTCAGCATCCAAGAATATCTTACCGAGAAAGCCAAGTGAAGTTCAGGTATTTGGGGCTAATATTTGTCTGCCAAGGACACATCTGGATTGTATTAAGTTTGGTCCACTGATTTTTTCCCTCTTCAGTTGGGTGGATTTGATCTGGACCCTGGGCCATTCTGTCCCTGACTACCCTATACCTTTAGGAAATTCCTTTGGCTCTAAGCTGTCACCTGTGCTCCAGGAATGACTAGCTAAGACCAGTTATCCAGGATACTCAGGAGATACATGGCAGGAGAGAGAAAGGCAGTGAGCCAGCAGCTGCTGCTGGCTGTCAAAACCTGGAAGCCTGGAAAGTGGCCCCTGTTTGCTGTGTCGCGCAGTGTCCTGTGGGGCCTGGCACACACCGGAAGATTACTGCAGGGGCTGTAGGAGGGTCCAGACAGGTGCCGCAGCCGGTAAGGGAGCAGTAAGGTGTTCCAGAAGGCGGGCCCTCAGGCTGCCCAGTGGGTCCGGTGAGAAGGGTCTGCCTTTGGCTCGTGTTGGTGAGTCGTTTATCCCACGTGCCTGCTCAGCTCCCACTGCAGCCACGAGCCCAGCTTACTCATCGCCTCGGGTCTGAGATGACGCCTTCCCACTGCTGTCTTCTGTTTCCTCTGTTGCTAGACTGGCTGGCAAGCCCTGTGTCTGCCCATGCCCCCTCAGTGCCAGGCCTCCAGGGTGAACACCAGTGTGGCGAGAAGGTGCAGGCTCAGGCTTGACATGCAGCCTCAGACACGTCGCCATGCCTGTCGGGAAATGTTTCCTCTACGGGAATGGGCTGAGCTCACCTGGAAGGTCCCTTTGCAGTGTGCCAGCTATGGGGGTCTGGAAATGCACAGTGCTCAGCCTGGATCCAAGCCTTCACGGCTTAGAAGGGCCACGTGGCAAACAGACCAATGATGATGGCGCAGAGGACACCACAACCGTGTGAGGTGCGCCCAAAGGGGGCAGGGAGGAGAGGAAAGGCCTTCTTAGGGCCAGTGATGGCAGAGCTGGGTAGAAAGGACTTCGCAGCCTGGGGGAGGGACATGCAGATGTAGGGCAAGATGGGCTGTGAGGGTAACTAAGAGAGGGGTGCCAGCAGCTAAGAGGTGTTGTTGTGGGGTTTGATTCCCAGTGGATACGTGCAGTGCTCTGGTAAGCCTGTTTTAGACAAGCTGTTTGGAGTGTCCCCAGGAGTGTGCGTGAGCTGCCGCTTAGTAGGTCAGCTTTGTGAGGGAGTCTAGGCTGCACTGGAAACCCTTTCAACAAT
Organism: Sylvilagus floridanus; assembly: GCA_949820135.1. Taxonomy (NCBI): domain Eukaryota; kingdom Metazoa; phylum Chordata; class Mammalia; order Lagomorpha; family Leporidae; genus Sylvilagus; species Sylvilagus floridanus. The sequence continues at coordinate 2,112,129 of OX463223.1, forward strand.
GAGACGGGCCAGGAAGGCCCCGAGGGAGCAGAGGGGCCAGGTGGTGACAGGAGCTCTTGAAATGAGAGTGTGTGAGGGAGGACCAAGTGAGTGGCGGCGACACCAGACAGTTTAGAGGCCCCTTGGTATTCCTGTTGGAGGCTGGGCCAGGGCAGGCCTGGACTGGAATAAGTTGACGAATGGGCAAGAAGGAGAAGACGGGTATGAACGTGGTGCTCCAGGAAAGAGAGTGGGTGGGGTTGAGGTTCCTGGCTGGGGTGTGGATGTGGTTTTCAGAATTGTCCTTGGGTGCGTTGGCACAGCTCCAACATGGAGGATGTTAGGACTGGCGTGGGGATGCATTTCCTGGGGAGGTAACCAGGGTGCTCTGGGGGACCCTAACAACTGACAACCACCAGCAGAAGACTGGGTCTGGGGCTGAGCAGGGGCCAGCAGTTTGAGCAAACATCGCACAGGTCTAGTGCCCGGTTCCGTGCGTGTGCACAGGCCTCTCAGAAACCTTGGTTCTCAATAGCTGGGAGAAGCCTGGGCTGACTCTGAGGAGAGTGGGCCCCTGCTGCGCTGCCGCTGGCACCACTGCCTTGTTTGTGTAGCCATCTCCCTGGGCCGGCCTCCCTGGTAACCAGGCCGTGGCCGTGGCCGTGGCCATTCACCACTGGCCCGGCCTGCTGGGGTAGGGGTGTAACCCTGGGTCTTGCCCGCCCCTGCAGTGTCCACAGGCCCCATGTTTACCGCCAGGCGGCACACGTGCCCCCACCCCCATCTCCAGCCTCTTCCTCAGCATCCCACGAGCTCTGAGTGGGGGGTTGGGGCTTAGTCACACTTGCCTTTCTTTCTAAGCCTCTCCAGTGACTTCCGGCCATGCTGATGTGAGTCAGGCACACTGCTTCTCGCCGACTTCTGAGGTGCTCGGTAGCTCCCTCCACCTTCACAGCTCCAGCCCAGTGGGGGGCAGGCTGGTGGGCAGCCGGGGGCTGAGGCAGGGAAACCTGAGCCCTAGGCCACGAGGTCCTGGTCGCTAATTTTAGAGAGCACATGTCACTGGAAACTCTCCTCTCCTGCCAGGAATCAGCAGCCTGGTTCTCCCAGTGCCGCCAGGGGCCCCTGGGAGCCTTTCCCCACACCAGGAACCGCAGGGGCGGCTCCTGCCTTGCGGGCTGCCCTGGCCTGAGTGTGCATTCCTGAAAGGGCTCTGCCAGGGCCCTGGAAAAGCCTGGCGGGGGCCAGGAAGGTGGCTTACCTGCCCAGCTGCCCCGTGCTGCTCACTGGGAGCAGGCTGCAGGTGGAGGTGAGCAGAGCCTGCCAAGGCCTGGCGAGGGGCAGGAGAAAAAAGGTTGGGAGCAGCCGCCAAGGCTGCTGGTCTCTTGAGCCAGAACTCTGTGCTTGAAGCGCCCTGGAGAAAGCAGATTTTTCTTTTGGACATACTCTGCCTTCCCTCAGTGTTGTGGCGGGACTGGGCCCCTTCTCAAGGTATGTAGGGTAGGCAGCCCCACTCCAACTCCTACCCCCATCTTCAGTGTTTGAGATCTTTCTTGAGGACTGCCGAGGCATGCGTCCCTCCTCTCTTCTGCCAGCTGACATCCCATCCCACAGGTGGACTTGAGGGAAGTGCTTGGGGACCAGCTTCTGCCACCTGTTTGCCACAGGGCTTCCTCCAACAGGCAGTGGGCGCCTGTGTCCTGATCCTTCTTCGCCTGCCCCGCTAGCCCCAGCAGACCTCAATGTGGGCGCTCTTATGTAACAGATGTGTCCTGGCAGCTGCCTGTGTGACGGGTTTGAGAAGGGGGTTGGGGAGAAGTGAAACCTCTTGGTCTTGTGTCGGGACCTGGGGGCTGTGACCTGCTAGTTTGTAAGAAGCATTGTGGCTCGGAGCTCAGGCTTTGGATCACAGAGACACAAGTTGGAAGTCCAGCTTTGTCCATGTCTGGCTTCTCACCCTGGACAAGTTGTTTCACATTGCTCAGCCTCAGTTTCCTCTTGTGTAAGATGGGGCCTGCGGTAGTAAGTGCCGTGTAAGATAGGATTTGGCCCGGCATGTGGGGGGTACTCAAATGTATTAGCTCTGTCGGTATTTTACAAAGGCTAGCCTGGCCTCACAGTGAGGAAAAGGGTGCCGAGGCTTCCGTGGTACTGAACTGGAAAGTGCTGGAGTCCTGGGATCTCCTGCTGTAGCTAGGCCCTGCCCTGGGTGTCCCTTGGCTCCTGCTTCCAACCCCCTTTCCCCCCTCCAGCCCTTAGCCGCCTCACAGAGCCAAGGGTGGCTGTTTTGGAGCGGTGGCAGCAGACAGCTCCCAGGCCCCACCCTTCCCCTCCGTGTTGCCAGAGCCAGGTTGGCGGCTTCTCGCTCGGCTGCTGGCAGTTCAAGAGGGCAGGTCCAGGCTGGCGGCAGGCTGGGGTGGGGAGCATCCAAGAGATGTGCCTGCCAGCTATTCTGCTCTTTCTTTTTCTCACTTCTCCCTTTTTTTGTAAATAATTGCAGCCTGCTTAGACGCCTGGTGACTCTCATCTCCCAGCAGGCCACTCTGCTGGCCTCCAATGAAGCCTTTAAAAAGCAGGCAGAGAGCGCCAGTGAGGCGGCCAAGAAGTACATGGAAGAGAACGACCAGCTAAAGAAGGTGAGCCCTGCCTTCCTGCCCCGCTGCGGGGGGCCTGGGCAGCCATGTTGTTTTGGGGCCGCAGTGGCCCTTGTCGGCCTGGGAAACCGGGGAGCAGCTGGAGAGGTGGGTGGAGGCGTAGAGTGGAGGTTCTCGGTGGGGACAGTGTGCACACTGGAGGTGCACGTGAAGAAGGATCCGGGGTTACTCTGACACCCTCGTGCTTTGGAAGATTGCTGCGCTCTCGGGCGCTCCTCAGTGCTGGGGAGGAGGCAGGGACAGGCAGCTGGCCTAGCCTAGAACCAAGCTTGGAAGGAGGGGGATGGGTTTGCTTTCGTGGGTTGGGTGGAAGCAGACGAGCAAGGGTGAACGTAGGGCCCCTGGCTGCAGGGAGCTGCCCAGGCTTGGGGGAGGAAGGAGGGGAAGCAGTGAGTCGCTAGTGAATGACTTGCAGAGATCTCCCAGGACGGCACGTGGAGGACTGGTTCAGCGGTGCACTCCACAGGGCTGCTGGCCCTGCTGATGAGGAAGAAGGCAGGCAAGCGGCCAGCCCAGGCAGGGCGTATGGCCTGTGAGCAGCAGCAGGTGGCCCCACTGGCTTTTCCTTTCCCTCGGCGGGCAACTACACCCTGGCCTTTGCCTGGTAGCTGAGAGCAAGCCGTGGCCCAGGTCTGCGTTGACATTTCCGAAGGGACAACTGCCCAGGGCAGCTGGAGGAACTGGGGCTCGGGGGTGGGGCAGGCTGGAGCCTCTCCCTCCCCAGTAACCCAGCCCTTGGCGTTTTTCCCAGGGAGCTGCTGTTGACAGACGCAAGTTGGACGTTGGGGACACTGAGGTGAAGCTGGAGGAAGAGAACAGGAGCCTAAAGGCTAACCTGAAGAAGCTGAAGGACGACCTGGCCAGTGCCAAGCAGAGTGAGGCTTGTTCTCGTGTGTCCGCCATCCCCAGAAGACTACAGCCTTCGTGCCCAGTGTCTTAACACCCGCACAAGCTGAGAGCTGGCTGCAAACACCCAGATGGCACCCCGCACCTCCAAGACCAGCACAGGAGGGGCTGAGTGGTTTGAGCGGGGTCCAGGAGGAGACCTGACTTGCACCAGAGCAGTTGCCTGCTGGGGGCTGCTCTTGGGAGAGGCAGGCACACTGGGTACCCCAAGATGCCTGGGAGCTGAGGCCAGAGGAGTGTTAGCATTCAGGAACGGAATTTGGAATTTTTTTTTAAGATTTTATTTTATTTATTTGAAAGAATTACAGAAAGAGGTAGAGACAGAGAGAGAGGTCTTCCATCCGCTGGTTCGCTCCCTAGATGGCCACAACAGCTGGAACTGTGCTGATCCAAAGCCAGGAGCCAGGAGCTTCTTCTGGGTCTCCCATGCAGGTGCAGGGGCCCAAGGACTTGGACCATCTTCTACTGCTTTCCCAGGCCATAGCAGAGAGCTGGATCGGAAGAGGAGCAGCTGGGACTCGAACCAGTGCCCATATCGGATGCCAGGGCTTTAACCTGCTGTGCCACAGAGCTGGCCCCCAGATACCATTTTTTAAAAAGATGTACTTATTTAAAAGGCAGAGTGACAGGGGGAGAGGAAGTGGGAGGGGACAGAGAGAGACAGATTAAGATATTTCATCCACTGATTCACTCCCCAAATGATTGCAGCAGCAGGGGCTGGGTGAGGCCAAAGCCAGAAGCCACCGACTCCATTTTGGTCTCCCATGCGGGTCGCAGGGGCCCAAGCACTTGGCCATCTTCCGCTGCCTTCCCAGGTGTATTAGCAAGGAGCTAGATCAGAAAATGAGGCCAGGACTCAGACTGGTGCTGGGATAGAGTGCAGGAGTGTCATGTGGTGGTCCCGTGCTGCTCCTTTCTTGGCTCTGCTGGCTACTCTGATCAGCCCTCTCCCCTCTGCTCTGAGGTGCTGTGTGAGACAGGAGCTTTATGTGGAGAAGAGCTCTCATGTACAACCTCGTTTGAGACAGGTTGGAGGTGGTTTCTGCTATCTCTAGCAAGGAGGTTTTTCCTCCCTAATTCTGGTCATCTTCTGTCTTTGTCCTTTGTGTCATTTCCAGAGCTAGAGAAAGCTGAAAATGAGGCCCTGGCCATGCGGAAGCAGTCAGAGGGCCTCACCAAGGAGTACGATCGCCTGTTGGATGAGCACGCCAAGCTGCAGGTCAGTGCTCCACCCACTCGGCCGTGAGGCGGGTTGGGCTGAACAGGGTCTGCTCCACATAGCTCCCTGAGTGTGGAGGGGCCTGATGCCTCTGCTCCAGGCCCTTGGGCCACGTGGCAGCTGGCTGTTCTCTCCCACTGCCCTTACTTCCTTTGTGGCTGCTGGGTCGGAGTGTAGAGAATTCCTCCTGCAGACAGCAGGCGATGATGGGCACTGGCTAAGGGAGTCTTTGCAGTGGATTGGCTCTCTACACTCTGAGCCTTCCCACCACAGGCTCAGCTCCTTACCTTCCCTGACACCCCCAGTCTGTGCTGTGGGGCCCCTTCAAGAGCCGGTGTGCTGGTGAAATGCTGGGACCCACTGCTTGCCTTCCTTCCCAGAGGGCTAGGGGGTGATGTGGGGCAGAGAGCCCCGCGTGTCGAGCGCCACCTCGCCTGGTAGGTGCCCTCACTGCCGTCACTTGCTGCTCCAGGCCTGCTCGGGACTTCAGATGACACTGGGAATACCAGGCTGTAGCTGCTAGCTCCGGGGCATCACGGTGGGTTAGGGGACCCAAGCTCTTAGCACTGGGCATGCTCAGTGGGCAGGGCTCGGCTTTCAGGGGCCCTGCGGAAAGTGCACAGAGCCGGAAGGGCCAGAACGGGGACTTGAGGGCCCAGCACATCATGGTGGAGGTGTTGGTTCTGGGTCTGGCTGCTTCAGAAGAGAGCGACAGTGGAGGCCTCCAGCTGTTCCCCTCTGGCTGCAGCCCAGCGCCCTGGTGAGGTCCTGGTTGCCCTCCTTTGACTGACGTTAGCTTCGTGGCCTTCGCTAGAGTGGGAAGGGCTGACTGGCGTTCATTCTTACCCTGGCAAGCCTTCGGGCACTGCTGAGGGTGGGGCCTCTTGCTTACCTGGAGACCTGTCATTTAGGGAAAAAGGGAACCGAGTTTGCCTCTAGGCTGTGGGGCTGGAGGTTGGAGGGTAGGAATGTGCCCTGCCAACCTACTGTTTTGGAATTTCTGTCCCTTTCCAGGCCTCGGTGGATGGTACGACGGACAAGAAGGAGGAGTGAGCGCCTGCCTCCTCCCCTGCCTGTAGCCGCTTCCACCTGGCACGTGCCCGCTGCTTCCTGGGAGCCTGGCCTCTGCTCTGGTACTTCAGTTCACTCCTTTCTGTTTCCCCATTCCCTTTCACAGCTTGTTGCTCGTCACTGGCCCCTTCCCATGCTCTCCCAGCGCACCACAGGGGACCTGATTGCCACCCTCTGAGAGAACGTGGAGGGCAGGTGGGGCTCGGCCTGCCCGTGGCAGACCTTGCTTCCTGCTGGTGTGAGCCCCGTTTTGTTCTGCCGGGTTGATATTTTCTCTGGTGCTGCTGGGGGGCGGGTGAAGCCGGCTAACTAGAGTTCCCCTCGGGGCAATAAAGGTTCTGACGATGATGACATGGCCGCGCTGCTTGTGTGTAACTGAGGCCGGAGGGGGGAGAGGGGCTGCTGCTTCGCTCTCTGAAAGTGCAGCCAGAGGGCTGTGGGCAACAGCCGCCTTGCCTTCACCTTGCTGCGGCCCCTGAGGGCCAGCCTCCCACTGGCCCTCCACGGGGCTGCTGTCTCTGCCCCTCTGCTGCCGCTCCTTTACGGGCTGCCTGGGGAGTGTCTGTCCTGTGGGTCGCCCTGGGGAGGTCAGGAGGCTCTGTAAACCAGCAGGGCTTCCGGGGTGGCACGCTCACCTGACTCCTCAGGGCTTCTGTTCATCCCATTTGGGACGGATAGAACATGGCAGAGCGCCACTGTCACTCCCTGCCCCTCCCCGTCCTGAGGTTTGCAGGATGACCTCTGACTAATGCTGTCTGGGAAAGGAGAATTCGTCCTTGGCAGTGACCTACAGCTGCCTGGGGCAGAGCTGGGAGCTGGAGAAGAGCTGTGGATGGGTGGTGACGCCTTTGCAGCCTGCAACCCTGGGATGCCTGGGGTGCAGGCTTGCTGACCTTTCCCTAGGCAGCTTCCTTGTTGAGGCCTCTCCCAGGGGCACCTGCAGGCCAGGCCCAGAGCCGCCTCTGCCAGGGCCATGCCTGGAGCTGGGGTACCCCCCTGGTGGTGAGGGCGCAGGCACCTGCAGCATGCTCTTCTGTAAAGGGCATGACGAGGGTAGCTCCTGGCCCTGACTCGGTGCCAGCTCTTCTCCAGGCCTGGCCCCTGCAAGGTCTCCGTCCTGCCCGAGGGCTGTGGGGAGGACTCGGCAAAGAAGTTGGGGAGCAGGTTAGAGATAGGCCTCTTGGAGTTGGGACGGACCCCTGAAGGATATTGCTTCTGGCAAGGTGGCTCATGGCCGACCTGCCTACCCTGTCTGGGTCCCGGCCGCCTCCTGAGGGATCCTCCCTCCCTAGGCCCTCTGAGATGGCAGGGCGTGCGCAGGGCAGGCCCTCTGGTTGCCATGCCAAGGCTGAGGGCTAGTCCCACTTTTCCACTAAGAGTTCCCTAACTACTTAGTGCCTCCCTGAGCTCACCTTCTCAAGCTTCTGATGGCTAAAGTCCAGACAGTGAGGGTACAGGTTCTGCCTCCTGTCATTCTGCCCAGCCCCTCGTTAGCGCCCACCCGGGCCAGCTGGAGGACAGAAAGCTGCAGCAGCGGCTTCTGGAGCGCCCCATCTAGCTGGGGGCATGAGCCCAGCCTAGACCGGAGGAAACGATGCTGTCTCGGAACACGCTCTCCCATTTCCCCTGCCGGACTGGGTGTCCTGACCTCTAGCACGGGCGCTTAACGCTGAAGCCCAGGTCATGTGGCCCACCTGGGTGAAGTGGCCTTTCTGTGATGCCAGCATTTTCTGTGTCTCGTGGCGTTGTGCTAGGTGGCTCGGAGGGCGTTTGGCCTGAGGGCAAGCCGAACAGTTAGCGGACCATGGCGAGAGAGTTGGCGGAGAGCCGAGCGGGGGCTGAGGGACGCGAGGCTGCAGGCTCCTGATGGCCAGGCGCTTCAGAGGGGCTGGGGAGAGGCCTCCTGGTGCTTGCGCAGAGCCTCTACCACTGAGGACGGCCAGGCTGGACAGCTCGGAGCCGCCAGCGTGCAGGGGTTTTGGAGTTGCAGGTCTGACTAGAGCAGAGGGTAGAAGGGGAAAGGGCAAAAAACAAACCAGACGAGGGTGCGGATGAGAGGCGGCACAAGCAGAGGGGAGGAGCAGGACGAGACTCGCATGCATTCTCTCGCAGCGCCATGCTGCACCCGCACGGCCCTGGGACCCCAGCGCGGCGCTAGGGGCTGGCCGCACCCCTGCCAGCCTTTCCTGGGGCCCCTCCAGTGGGAGCCCACTCGTCGGAACCCAGGTGGCTCTTGCTGACAAGGGGAGGGCAAGGGCTCTGGGTGCTCCTGGATAGCAGTCCGGGAAAGGGCTGCAGTGAGTAGCTACGACTGTGACTTGGCTCTGAGGGGCCACTGCTTCCCCTGCCCAAGCTGGCCTCTAGCCTGGGCCCGACTCCCAGCCCCTGCCCATGCCCGCCTCCCCGCCTCGGCTGAGGACTGTGCCTTTTGCTCCATGGGGGAACTGGGGCTGCCTGGCCACCTCCTGCCTGTGGTGCCCCCTCCTTTCTTCTCTCCATTCGTGCCCTGAGTCTTGTCTGTCTGAACTCCTATCTCCAGTTCCTGTCCACCCCCCCATCTCCTGTAACTGTGATTAAAAAATACACATAGCATAAAATATGCCATCATAGCCGTGTGTGAGTGTACAGCCCAGTGGCACTGAGCCCATCGCATTGGTGTGCATCCATCCCACTGTCTTTCCGCAGCTGAGACAGCTCCCTAACTCCTCCCCAAGCCCCTGGCACCCCCTTTCCACTCTGTTTCTGTGCATCCGAGGGTCGTGGAGGGAGGAAGGAACCTCGTATCAGTATCTGCCTTTTTGTGACTGGCTTATCTCACTGAGCATGATGTCCTCAACAGTCATCCATATTAGGTAGCATGTTTCAGAGTATTTCCTTTCTTTAAGAAATGTGAATGTAGAGAGAGAAACAGATTTCCCATCTAGTGACTCACTCCCCAAATGTCCACAGTAGCTGGGACTGGGCTGGGCTGGAGCCAGGAACTCAACCCAGGTCTCCCACGTGGGTGGCAGGGACCCAAGCACTTGAGCCGTCACCTGCTGCTTTGTAGGATGTGCATTAGCAGGAAGCTGGAATTGGGAAGGGAGCTGGAAGGGAAACCCAGACAAGACACACCAATGTGGGGTATGGGCATCTTAACCACTAGGCCAAATATTTGCCCCAAGAATTTCTTTCCCTTTGAAGGATGAATAGTGTTCTGCTGTGTGAATAGAGCACGTTTTGTTACCTATTTATTCAGTGATGGACACTTGGCTTGCTTCCATTCCTGTTTTCTTAATCTCACTCCAGTCAGTCATTCAGGGTCTTCAAGACCTTGTGGCCAGACTCAAGGAGCTGCGCTGTGGCGACGGCATCTTCCTCCGCTGGCAAAGCCCGTCACCCCTCCTCTCGGACCCGTGAGGATCACAGGATGCCAGGAGGTGCTGTTGACTTCCCTCCCACCTGTCCCGGCTGCCCCTGCTTCCCTCTGCCCACGGAGCATCCCACGGGCCCAGGGCTTTCTGTGTCAGAAAGTTCCAAAGTTCTGTCTCCAGTCGAGACTTCCCGGAACCCCGGACTCCTGTATCCAGCTGCCAACCACACCTGCCTCGCAGTTGTCCGTGCATCTCCCCGTTCATCACAGGCTGGGGCACTCTGTCCTTCCTGGGGCTCAGGCCCTAGCCTCTGCCACACCTGTCTTGCATCCTGGGTAGCCACAACCCCTGCTGGCTGCCCCTTCCAAACCGATCCCTAAGCTCAGGGCCACCCACCGCCCTGGGCCCAGTCACATCCCTTTGGTACTGGCCCTCGCCTCCTGCTTCCCTTCCTTCAGCTCTTGGAAGGTGAGCCGTTTAGGGAGACTTTCTTGGGATGGCCCTTTGGAGGTGTTAGCACCCACAACTTCATCCCCACCCTTCCGCTCCCTCGGCTCCTCTCTAATACCCTTTGCTCCCCAAGTATGTCAGCTCCAGGGGGAACGAGGCTTTCAGTCTGCTTCCTCCCCTGCTCTTGTCCAAGCTCCTCGAAGCATACCGGGCACACAGTCCTCAGACCACAGACAAACGTCCTGCACCCCAGCCCCCTCCCAGGGAGGCAGAGGTAGAAGCAGGGGGCAGCTTTGGAAAGTGATGTTTTTATTGCTAGGTTTGCAGTGGCTTTTCAGCACAGTAAGACCGCCCCCACTGGCCCACCGCCCTCAGCAGCCCCACCCTCCAGCCGGGTCTCCATCCATCCCTGGGTGAGGGGCCTTTCCGGGGGCTGCTCAGCTTCTCGGGGCGGGACAGGACACAGGCGAGGGTTTAAGCTGCTCCGCAGGAAGACTTGCGATGTGGAAAGTGGCTTGTCGGTGGGAGCCCCGCCCGGGACCCCTCCCCTGGGTGGTGGACAGTCACACCCAGCCCAGGGAGCAGGGTGGGGCAGGCCTGAGTGAGCCAGATGAGCAGCCCAGGCCCCTGCAGCCCCCAGCCCCAGGGGCTCAGGAATACCCTGGAGGCCCCCACCGTGCACTTTTCCACCCCTCTCTGGGGCTGGGGACCACACACGCACATGCACACAGACTCATACGCTCAGACAGCTTGAAGCTTTTGTTTTGCCTATGAAAATTAGGTCTATAAATTCACACTCCTTGGCTAGGGGCAGGCGGTGAGGAGCTGAAAGGGACAGGGCGTGGTAAGGAAAGGGACAGTTTGGGCTCTTTGCTTCTTGTTAGAAATATACAAGCAGAAATCTCACTCTTCTCAAGTTTGTATAAAATGTGCAAAATACAAGCCTCCTTTGCTGAGGCACCGTTTACATCTGGTATCCACCATTGCTAGGAGCCAGAGCTCTCTACTCTGCATGCGCATGCGCCCGTGCACGTGCACGCAGACCCAAGCGCACGCAATTGCTATTGGTGGCGAGTGGCAGAGGAACCGAAGGTCCCCTTGCTGCTGGCTCTCTAAGCTTCTAGAAGAGGGACGGAAGAGGGGTCTAGTGCAGCTAAATATTCACCTTGGTTCTGCTGCCTCTCTCTTGCCTCACTCCCTCCCATCCCCAAGCTACCACTGCTGCTTCCAGGGTGAGGGGCCACCCAGGTGTTCTAGGGCACAGCCTGGAGAGGCGGAGGAGGGTGGCACGGCAGGGGAGGAGGAGGTGGGCCCGGTGCAAGTGGGGGAAGGAGCAGGCAGTGGGGCTGAGAGCAATGCATGGGCCCCAGGGGGGAGAGGCATCTATTTTTGGTGGGTTGTGATATTTTTGGCGTTTTATTAAAAATGGAAAAAGTTACTTTAGCACTCATGGTGCTTCCTCCCCTCCCCCGCCCCAGGCAGACCCCAAAACTATGAGGGAAAGGCAAGCCCCTTGGGGGGGGTGGGGGCTAAAGCAGGGGCTGCTATGGCTACCAGAGGGTGAGCTGGTGATGTGAGCTGGAGTGCCTGTCACATGACACTCTCCACCACGACGACCTTGCTGCTCTCGGACACTGGGGTCAGGGTGGTCAGGCCCCTGACGTCTGCATCCTGAGCTCTGTACTCCAAGTGGTGGAGGCCCCAGACAGGCTGAGTCAGGTGCTGCCAGCGCTGCAAGAGGAGGCATCCCCTCAGGGGCACTTCTCATCCCCGTGGCGACTGCCCCTGCCGCTCCCCAGCGCCCACCAGAGGTGGGGCCTTGCCTGCCCCCCCCCCCCGGCCACGCCAGGTTCCACTTGCTTTCCGCCCACCCGCCCGCTCCCAGTGTGAACTGGCCTGCGGAAGGCGACGAGGGGCCTCACCTCAGCCATGGTTCCCTTGGCCCTGAGGAGGCAGCCCAGGAGGTGGAGCGGCACACACAGCATGGAGGAGAGTGCAAAGGCCCAGCCCATGGCCTCGCCCCACCACGGGTACACGTAGGTTTTGTTGTAGACCAGCGGCTTGTAGTACACGATGTTGAAGATGAAGATGCCCTGCAGGCAGGAGCCTGGCCGTCAGCTGGGCCCTCTGCGTGCCGCCTCGCCCAGCCCACACTGTCCCGGCCTTACCATGCAGACCAGCGGGGTGAAGAAGGACCAGCACCATTTCATCCAGGGGCAAGGTCGGTATCCGATCATACACGCAATGTCGTCCATGAAGCGGTCGGCTCCTGCAGCGAGGCATGAGGGCGGCAGCTGGAGGCCTCCCTGTCCCTGTCCCCACCCCACCGGCCAGCCCACTGTCCGCACCTACCGTACACCCAGGCCACCGCTACACACTCCCAAAAGGCCTGCCAGAGCAAGGTGGTGCCGCTGGCGGAGTAGTAGTCAAACAGCTGGAAGACATACATCCCGCCCTGCGGGGGTGGGGGTGGGGTCCGGTCAGGGAAGGCGCAGGTGCTGGCCAGAGGCAGCCACAGTGCCCTCCCCCTCCCTGCTGCGACCCCCACTCACATCTGTCACCATGGAGAGGTCAATGACAAAGCACAGGGCACAGCAGAGGGCCACAGAGATCTCCCTTTGGAAACGGAAGTAGTAGGAGGCCGGGAGGAGGTCGAGGAGGCCGGTGATGAAGCCTTCCACACCTACAAACTGTGGCCCTGGCAGCTGAGGCGCAGCCCCGCCCCACCCCGCCCCGCTCCGCTGTCGCCACCCGCCCCGTCCTGCTCCCCCTCCCTGGCCCGGGGCCACTGCAAACCTGGCTGTCCAGGCCGAGCAGCAGCAGCATGAAGAAGAACAGGGCTGCCCAGAGTGGAGCCACAGGCATCAGCGTGACAGCCCGAGGATAGGCGATGAAGGCCAGGCCGGGCCCTGTAGGGGGAGGTGCAGGCTGGAGACCCCAGCGGGCTGTGTATTCACTGCCCCCACGGAGGGGTCAGACCAACAGGCCAGGGTGCCAAGGCATTCTGACTAGAAGACACCCCGAGGCTCGGGATGGAGGGAAGGAGCGGAGCCATCTGACAAGTTGCCCCGCGCACGCGTCTGTGTGTGTGTGTGTGTGTGTGTGTGTGCTCAGGGCGGGTTGGGGCCGGGGGGCTTTACCTGATTCTGCCACCTTGGAGATGTGCACCCCCTGCTCTGTGGCCATGAAGCCCAGGATGGAGAAGACCACGAAGCCAGCAAAGAAGCTGGTCCCACTGTTGATGAGCGCGAGGATGATGGCGTCCCTGGGGGCGGAGGGACAGAGTGCCCTGGGTAGGCTGCCTGCCGGGCGGGGGTGGGGTGGGGGGGCGGGCGGGGCTGTGGGGCCTACTTGTAGCAGTTGTTGTTGAAGCGGTTGTAGCTGCCCAGGGCCGTGAGGGCCCCCAGGCCGATGGCGTAGGAGAAGAAAATCTGGGTGCCGGCATCGATCCACACCTGGAGGGGCGGACCAGGAGGAAGCAGGCGTGAGGTGAGGGCCCCGCCCGGCAGAGCTCTGTCTTCCAGCCCCGCTGCCCCCGCTGCGGCCCGGCCGGGGCTGCTCTGCCTCACCTGCGGGGACCTCAGCTTCGACCAGTCAGGCTTGAGATAGTAGATGATGCCGTCCAGGGCTCCAGGGAGCAGCACCCCGCGCACCAGCAGCACAACCAGGACCACGTAGGGGAATGTAGCAGTGAAGTACACGATCTAGGGGGCAGGCTGCTCAGAGGGGCTCGCGGCCCCGCCTCCCCCCAGAGGCCCCCAGCACCGGAGAGCGCCTGCCAGGCAGGTCCCCATTGTACCCCTTGGAGCCCCGGCTGGAGCCCCGGCAGCCCTCTGGCAGGCACAGGTCAGCTGCGGAGGGAGGGGAGAGGCAGGGCCGGCCCTGGCATGTGCAAGGTTCTGCAGGGCAGCGTGGCCACATGGAGGGGCAAGCCCATGGGTGCTCTCCTCTGAGGGCGGCACCCACGCAGCCTCTGGAGTGTGTCGGGGAGTGCAAGAGACTGAGGTCGGGTGACAAGCTCACTGACCCTCACAGCCCCGTGGCGCCCAGGCAGGGAGTGGGACATGAGCCGGGGCACGTGCCATGCCTCCAGGCCGCCATCTGTAGAGAGCAGGGCTCTTGGTCAGTACTTGGAGAGTGTGACTGGGCCACACAGAGAGGGGCGAAGAGAGAGATGGCAAAGGCCTCCGCCGCCTCACCCACTGTCCAGGCTGGGCTACTGAGGCCATCAAGACAGACTCAGTGAGTGAGGGATGGAGAGAAACTGAGGAGGGGAGGGAGAACCTGCGTGGCCTGGATTTCAGTTCCTCTCCCCTGCTCGGCCCTAGCCCCAGCTCCGGTCCCCTCCTGCTACAGCGGGGTCCCTGGCTTGCAGAGACACACTCCTCCCCTGCCTGACCCCAGCGGTACCTTTCCCGTCGATTTCACCCCTTTCCAGACACAGAAGTAGACCAGCACCCAGCAGGCCAGCAGACACAGGGTCACCTCCCAGTTGAGGGCCCCCGGCACCTCCAGCCCCCCTGAGAGCCGCAACACTTTGTTCCTAGGAGAGGGAGAGCACCGGTGGGCTGACTGGGGTCTGCCCAAGGGGTCACGGCTCTACCCCACTGCATCCCAGGCCCCAGGACACACTCCACCACACACCCCCCATGCAGCCTTAGCTCCCTCCCCAAGCAGGCGAGACAGAATGACAGTGGGAAATATTGCTGAAGGTGCAAGGTCCACCCTAGCCCCCGGCCCTGGTGTGGGCGCTCCCTGAGGACAGGCAGCGCTTTCCCAGTGACTGTTCCTCGTCCCTGGCCTCATGTCCCCAGGGCTGGGCCACGGCAGGGAATGGAGGGACAGGAAGGGACCAGCTTGGCCCAGAGGCGCCTGACTCACTCCCAGAACTCGATGACTGGGGACCGGCGTTCAGCAAGCTGGTCACATGTGAGGTTGGCCAGGCTGCCGTTGGCACAGTCTTCATGGCGGAAGATCTCCACACAGTCGGGAGTGTTCCAGGTGTGGCCACATGTGGCCCAGGGCAGCGTGGTCGTGAAGGACTTTACCAGGTAATAGAAGCCCCAGGCCAGCACCATGATGTAGTACGTGTTGCAGTAGAAGACGATCACCATGGAGGCGTAGCCCAGGCCTGGGGACGAGCGAGTTCTTTTCCAGCCACCTCCTTGACACCCCTGTCAGACTCTCCTCCATTTGGGGTGGCAGTGCTCCCTGTGGGCCCCTTCCAACTTGCTCCCCGCACCAGCATCCCCCGCTGCATCCATCCTACCAGGCCCCCTGGACTCAACCCTGGGTGGGTGTCCCAACGCTGGCCAGCCTGACTGCTCAGTCTGCGTGCAGCCATCGTGTCCCCATCCGCTCCTCAAGTCCTGAGGATCCCCTCCCCTCCCACCCCTGGCACCACAGCAGCTGAGGGAGCTTTCTAGTAACCTGTGGTAGTATGGGGGACAGCCAGTGGTGGCACCTGTGTGCCCCAGGTGGGGACAGTAATATGGAGTCAGGAATATTGCGTGGGTCCTGTTCCCAGCCTGGCTATGCCCTCGAGGTCACGGCCGATGTTTCCCAAGTTCAGTGTGTGGCCTGCATGTCTCCCCCCAGACCGGGGCTCAGGGCAGGCAGACTGGGAGCCAGCTGCAGCGAGCTCCCTGCATGTGGGAAAGGAGGGTCCCTGAAGGGCTGCTCACCTTTGAACAGGGGGCAGATGTTCCAGACGTTGATGCTGCCAGCCTTCATGAACTGGCCTAAGGAGATCTCCAAGAAGAAAATGGGGATTCCTCCCACCAGGGCGATCAGGACGTACGGGATCAGGAACACACCTGGGGAGGAGACGTGGGGCAGCTTCACCTCCCGCAGTGCCCCTGAAGATGGCTTGGGCAGGTGGCCCCTTCACCAGGACAGGACTGGAAGCATCTCATGTCCTCAGCCAGGCTGCCCAGGCTCCGGAAGCCCTGAGATGCCCAGGCTGAGCCTCAGCACTGGGTGAATCAGTGCAGGGGGTGGCTGCTGACTCAGAGGACCAAGGTGAAGAGTCTTGGGGGGTGGGTTCTGGGCCTCTGGACAAGGAGGGGCCATGTTCCCTGGGCGGTGTGTGGGGAGGGTCCTAGGCCCTCTGAGCTCCCACCACCACCATCACCTGGGATGACCCCAAGAGCACTGAGGACGCATGCACTGATGCACGCGTCTGCGCCAGCAAGGAATGGCCAGGGCTGCGCGCGTGTGTGTGCCCGCGCACCAAGGCCGAGTGCTCTAGGGTGGGGGCCTGGTCTGAAGGCAGGGAGTCTGACTTGTGAGGGTACAAGGAAGAGGGGGGCAGCTGGCAGTCCTCTGCACTGGGAGGGTGTCACTGCAAGGACACGGGGACAGGTGGGAGGAAGGGACCAAACCAGGCATAGCAAGCTCCAGTGGACCAGGCTGGAGACAGGCTTTGGCCAATAGGCTGGAGCCGGGGTGGGGGATGGGGGAAGGGGGGGAGAGCCAGGCGCTAGCAGCCCCTGTCTACTGCGCTCTCCGCCTGTACCCTTGCCCCAGGCCCTGCTCGCTCCATTGCTGGCCCAGCTTCTGGGCCAGCATCCTTCTTGTGCATGACCTTGGGCCAAGGCTTTCCAGTGGCTCCTCAGCTTCCCGCCCATCGCCTGGTCACTTGGGCTTCCCAGCAGCAGCAGTGCCGCTTTGCAGTCACCGGACACACGCGTGCCCATCACTGTTGCTAAGCTGGGCTTTGGCGGGCATGGGGCGTGCATGCAGTGTGTCCAGTGGCGGCGCCAGGCGGGCCAGGCTGCAGGCTTCCCAAGCCTGGCGCAGGCACCCAGTGTTCCAGGCCCAGGCCAGAGGGGAGGGGAGGGAAAGTAGGGAAGGGAAGGGAGGGGAGGGGAGGGGAGGGGAGGGGAGGGGAGGGGAGGCAAGGGGAGAGAAGGGAGGGCAGGGCGTGGGGGAGGGACAGTGGCCCATTGTGTGTGTGTGTGTGTGCGCGCGGGCGCCTATGTGCCACTTGTGTGCCTGGTGCGGGGGTGCCAGCCAGGGCTCCTCACCTCTTGGAGCCCCCTCCCCAGAAGGCTGCTCTGGCCTTCTTTTCCCATCTCGGTGGCCACTCACTCCAGGCTTGGGCCAGGAGTCTCGGGCAGCCCCTCGGTTCTGCAGGAGGTTCATCTTTGCCCCGCCCCCCCCCCCTGCCAGGCACATGACTGGTGAGGGGGGTGGAGGCCGCGGGACTGGGCCACCAAGTGGCCCAGGCCGGCGAGGGGCGGGCCCGGGCCTCAGTCCCCACGCACCCTGCGGGACCTCCCCAGCTTTTGGACTTCGCCCCTCTGCTCTGGTGGGCCAGAGGTAGGCAGGCAGGCAGGCAGGCAGGGGGAGGGAACCCCTGGCGAACATCGGGGCCGCGACAGGGGCGGGGGCGCTCACCTCCGCCGTTCTTGTAGCACAGGTAGGGGAAGCGCCACACGTTGCCCAAGCCCACGGCGAAGCCCACGCACGACATGATGAAGTCCATCTGGCGCGTCCAGGTCTCGCGCGGCGGCACGGCCAGGCAGCCGCCGGGCGCCCCCAGGCCTGCGGGGCCATCGCCCTTGGCCGGGGCCCCGTCGGGCCCGGGCGCGATGAGGGGGCCCTTCTTCTCGTCGCCGGACACGCTGTAGATGCCGTTCTCGGCGCTCTTCTTCGCCATGGCCCCGGCGGGCCGCACGGCCGGGCCGGGGGTCGCGGCGCCTCGTGGGGGCGGGCGGGCAGGGGGCGCCGGAGGCACCTGGGGGTGGGGGGGAGGGCCCCGAAGGCGCGGGCCCGCCCGGGGGCCTCGGGGGGCGGCCGGGCCGGGGGGGGGGGACGGGGTGGCGAGCGGGCGGGCGGGCGGGGTGCGGGACGGCGGGGGCTGCGCAGTCAGAAGCAGTCCACGAAGCACTTGAAAGTGAGCCTGAAGAATCTCATGTGTGTCGGGGGCCCGGGGGCGCGCGGGCGGCGGTGGGGCCCGGCCGAACGGCGGCGGCTCCCGAGGCTCCTGCCCGCGGCTCGGGCGGTGGCGGCGGCGGCGGCGGCGGCGGCGGCGGCTCGCCCGGCCCGAGGCTCAGCCTAGCGGAGCGCGGGCGGCATCAGGCGCCCACTGTCTGCAAGTGGCTACCGGAGCAGGGTCCTGCAGCCCGCGCCCCCAGCCTCGGCCCGAGCCCTCGGCGGCTCCCCTGTTCGCCCGCGGCTTCGGCGGCTTCGGCGGCGGCGGCGGCCCGGGCGCGCCTGGCCCCCTCCCTCCCCGCGGCGGCGGCTCCAGCCGCTCTCGGGCCGCGGCGGGCTCAGCGACTCGCCACCGCGCTCCGACTGTCCCTCTCTTCCCAGGCCGGATCGGCCGCTGCTTAAGAACCGACTCCGGGGTGATGTCACTGTCGCCCCACCCCCACGACCGGGCTGCTCCCCCTCCCCCTCTCCCATCCCTCCCTCCCGCCCTCCCCGTCACTCCGCCCACCTCCTCCCGCCCTCCTCCCGAGGAGGAGACGCCGCTCCAGCGGGGAGCAGGATGGCTGCTACCTGGGGCGCCGGCCGGCACTTCCTCCCCAAGGCGCCGGGACCTCGCGGGCTTCACCTGGCCTCGCTGACTCCAGATCTGCCTTCCCTCAACCTGCCCTTCCCAGCTTGAAGAAAGCCTCTTCCCTGGCCTCCTTCCAGCCATCCTGTACCCTCCCTCCTCTCCCCTCTGCCTCCAGGCTGGAGCCACCCAGATCTGCCCAGCCCGTCCCATCTCCAGGCTGGGCGGGCGTTGGGTACCAAAGGCAGCAGGCTTCCCGGCCTCCTGCAGGGCTGGGTCTGTTTCTAGCCAGGGGAGCAAAGGTTGCGGGGTATCTACCTCCAGCTGTGCTGTGGGGCTTTGCACAGGCGCAAGCCTCCCGCCCCCCTGGCGCTCCGCCCTTCCCAAGAGGTACAGCCTTGAAACGCAGGAGGTCACGGTCAAGGGGATCCTGCCTTGCTGAGGAGGGAGGCTAAACAGGTACAGAAAAGGAGTCTCTTTAGCTCCCTCGGCTTAGTATGGGGTCCAGCAGGGGCAGCTGACTTGCTGGGATAGGGTTAGGCTGCCCCCTGGTGCCTGGCAGATGCACAGACCCTCCTCGGAAGGTCTGCAAGCCAGCTCCCCTTTCCTGGCGCTCCTCTCCCCGGGGACGGCCCTCCAGGCGGCCCTCGTCAGAGCAAGGTGGCTGGAAGGGGTCATGGTCATGGTCCTGGCTGGAGGGGGCGGGTAAAGTGTGCCCCCCTCAGTCCCACACTCCCTGATCTAATTACGGACACGGCACTCCCCAGATGGTTCATCCCGTTAAGCTAAGCCCGCAGCCATCCGGCCAGCTTTAGGAAGAAAAGCAGTTCCGGCGCGAGCCAGATTGAACCTGCTAGGTGAGGGAGGGGCAGCATCTCCACCCAGGCTTCCAGGAGGATCCCCAAGGGGTGTGTGTTTCCGGGGAAGAGAGATAGGGGTGTCATCCGTGTTCACAGTGGGTGGGGCTGGGGGGACCCTGGAAGTAGCGGGCGGCACTGTTTATGAGAGCCCCCTAACGTGGATCTCCCCTGGCCCAGCCTGGGGCTGAAGGGGGTCTGGAAGCAGAGGCTCTAGGCCTGAAGAAGCTGGGACCACCAGGGAGAGAGGACAGAATCACTGCCCCCACCCCCACCCCGCTATGGCGGTTCAGAAGAGACCGGAGGCCCAGGCAAAGTAGGCAGTGACCCGAGGGCATGCAGACGGCACCCGCCCGCCCGGAGGATCCACGGGAAGTGGGGACGTGACTGGGTGCAGCTGCCACAGGAATTGAAGATCCTGCCTTGGGGAGTGGGGTGGGAGGGAGATAAGGCTGTGGCGTGAGGAGCACGTGGGAGACAATGACACCTTGGGGCGGACGGTGAAGCGAGCAGGCTGGGAGCCAAGGGCGGGGCCCTCCTCCACCCTGTGCCGGCTACTGGGTGGGGAGGCTGGTTTCAAGGCCAGAGGCAGGAACTGGAGGGAGCTAGCTGCCAGTCGGGGCTGCTGGGGCCTCTGTGCCATCGGAGGCGGCTGAGAACGAGGAGGAAGTCGAAGCGGCCCGCCGGGCGAGGTGGCTGCCTGCTGAGAGGGGGACGGCCGCCTGCGTTGGGGGTTGCTGGCAGGCCCTTGCAGGCACCCAGGTCTAGGAGGCCCCCAGCGCTCCCTTACGTGACAGTCACACCCACGGCGCTCGTCCTGAGCTTTGCTCTGCGCTGGGCTCCCCGTGGGGGAGGGAGGCGCAGGAGCCCTTGTCTGGGGGAGGATCCCGGTGTTCCTGGGCAGCTTCTGTGTCTGCGGGGAGTGTCTGTGCCCATAGGGACGGTTACAATGTCTCCCAGCGCTTCACCACCCGGAAGGCAGGAGGCCCCGCTGGGCTCCAGCCTCACTGCGGGGGGCCATACCCAAGGGTTGTCCAGCTGGGCCCCCCCCTGCCTGCCGTCTGGACGCTGCCCGGAACTTCCCCTGGGAACTGCCTTTTGGACCCCAGTGCCAGCTGGTAGGGGCGAAGAGAGGGAGCGCCGAGCCGGCGCACCTGTTTATGGGAAGAAGGAGGGGGAAGCTTGGGGATGCAGGCTGGGGCTTGGACTATGTGCACCCCCAGGCCGGGGAGGGGGCCCCAGCAGGAGCCAGGCAGCGGGAGATAGGCCTTGCAATTAGAATGAGCCAGGGACTGAAGGTCAGGGGTTATCTGGGCTGGGGAGATGGGAGTGTCACCAGGGCGGGGCCGGGAGGGGTGGGGGGACACATTCCAGGATTCCTAGGGCCTTCCCTCCTTGACCTTGGGTCCCACAGAGCCTCTGAAAGGACTGCTTTTGTACATTTTCTGCAAACGGATACTCCACGTGCAGTAGCCGTGCGAGGCTTAGCAAGAGTGGCCTCCCAGCTCTGCTGTCATGGTGCCGTGGCTGCCCTGGCCTGTGGCGGCTCTCCCGTTCTCCACATGGATGCCCTGACAGCTTGCAGGCCTGCTCGCTTGCTGCGGCCTGCTGCCTCCCTCGTGAGCACGCTGGCCTCATGGGTTACGGAGAGGACAAGCCTGGAGGGACAGCGCCATCGTCATCACGCCCTATCAGCACTCCACGCGCGCCACATGACTTATCACTGTTGCCGCTGACCTTGGCCACCTGGCCCAGACAGGCTTTGGCGGGTTTCTCCGCTGCAAAGTGGCAGGAAGTTTGCTCCGTGCAGCCCGCAGTTCAGGGTGCGGCCGTGTACCCCACCTCCCGGCCGACAACCATTTAATACTTGCAGTTACAGCCCAACACCGCTCTAGGCTCCTTGCTTGGGTTTTCCGCCTTTGACCGTGGGCGCTGTGTTTGGGGGGGGGGGGGGACACTTGCTCCCTGCCAGCCCCTATTCTGCAATCAGCAGGGGACTGTTTGTAGGAGAAGGGCCTTAGCACTGAGCCTGTGCTTGGGGCTACCAGAATGCTGTGGCTTCTGCATCCCTCAGCTGACTGTGAGGATTTGACGCAGGACCCCGTGGCCGCACGTGTGTGTGTACGCGCAGGCATATACATAGATGCTAGCGTCTACGTACGTTCCACTCGACCTGAGCCCAGACCGCTGCAGCCTTCACTCCCTAGATGGCCGCAACAGCCAGGGCTGGGCCAGGCTGATGGAACACAGACAGAAGCCTCAGCCGTTCTCCTCCTTGCCCAAAACATAGATAAACACTGGAATGTATCCTTTGCCCGTGAATCTCAATTGGGTCCCACACCCTATTGCCTTCACACCCCACCCACCTGAAAGACCTGTTGCTTAGAACACTTGACAGACCAGTTCCAAGAATTCCCCTCCACCTGCTGCCCCCTATCCCACCCCCAGCCCCAGCCCTCCTAAAATCTAAAAAGGCCCATCTCCTGGGGATCGGGGCCTTCCGCCACGTGTTCGATCAATGTGCTGGCTGGCAGCTGGTCACGCACCTCTACGAATTTATTTTCTCTGAAAAAATTTGGTCTGCTTATACATTTGTACACTGCTCCCTCTATTCTGCGCCTCTTTTCCTAACATTGATGGTGCCCCATGGTTGGAGGCACCGATCTGCAACTCTTTTCCTAACACAGGCTGAAGCCAGGAGCTTCATTCGGGTCTCTCACGTGGATGCAGGGGCCCAAGCACATGGGCCATCTTCCACTGCTTTCCCAGGCCACAGCAGAGAGCTGGCTCAGCACAGGAACCAGTGCCCATGTGGGATGCGGGCGTCACGGGCGGTGGTTGACCTGCTGTGCCACAGCACCAGCCCGTGCGATTCCTTATCCGTCTCCCTGCCTCCCTGCTCCACCTCAGTGAAATGGTTTCGTGCCCAGTCAGGTCGCTGTGCGAGTCCACTCGTTTGCATGCTTCACAGCTCGGACGGAACAGCGTGCTACAGGACAGCACCTCTCCATGCACATCTTTCCTGTTGCCACTTCTTGCTGACTATGGAGGGAACGGCTACAGATCACTGGGATGGCGGCACTGCAGGTGGCGGCTTCACCTGCTACGCCACAGCGCCTCCCACCCAAAGGGTTTTGAAAAGCACATCCACTGTCTGGTGGATCCTAAGTACTGGTTACAAACACACACAGTGGCATCTTTTTTGACTCACACCACCACCCTTCTCTGAAACACAGATGTATGTATAAGGGAGAGAGTGCTTCTTTGTCCACGTGACCGTGGACTGGAGCCGTGTTCAGGCTGGCTGGGAGCTGCGCCGTGTGGCCGACCACCTGTGCTCCTGAGGCACAAATGAGCAGCTGGCATGGGGGCACAAACTCTGAGGGCTGGGGACCCGAGAGCCTTAGCCGAGAATGGTGATAAGACTCGGGGTGACATGGAATGCTGTGGACGCTCAGAGGCCACAGGTGACACAGTCCCAAAGGGAGTGGCAGGGCTGGCGCTGTGGCATAGTGGGTAAAGAAGCCACCTGCAGTGCCGGCATCCCATATGGGCGCCAGTTCGAGACTCGGCTGCTCCACTTCCGATCCAGCTCTCTGTTATAGCCTGGGAGAGCAGTAGAAGATGGCCCAAGTGCTTGGGCCCCTGCACCCACGTGGGAGACCTGGAGGAAGCTCCTGGCTCCTGACTTCGGATGGGCCCAGCTCCAGCTAGTGGGGAGTGAACCAGCGGATGAAATTTCTCTCTCTGTGTCTCTCCTCTCTGTGTGTTAACTCTGACTTTCAAATAAATAAATAAATCATAAAGAAAAAAGGAAGTGCTCAGGTGGCCCGGAGAACAGTGAAACAGAGACGGTGCCAACGTGTGTGTGAAGACTTGCCCACGGCAGACGCTGGCGGCGCCGAGGCTCCTGGGCTGGCGCAGCCGGCCTCGAAGGGAGCTGAAGCTTCTGGGGCCCCGGCTTCAACGACCGAGGGAGGGAGGCTGACAGCACAGCCGGAGGGTTGCCTTACAAGGCGCCCTGCAGCGCCGCGGCCGGCGGGGGCGCGCGCGGAGGGGGCGGGGCCGGCGGGGCGCGGGCTGGGGGCTCGGCGGCGCGGCGGCGCGGCGGCCACGGCGCGAGGCGACGCTGTCGCAGCGACTCCAGGTCGGCACCTGCCGCCCCGGAGGCGGGCGCGCGCGCATGGGGAGGGGCAGGGTGCACGGGGTCCAGCCCGCAGCCGCCGCAGCCCCCGGGCACACCTGTCAGGCCCGGAGCGCCCCTCTCCCACACGCGCGCGGCCCCCGTAGCTCCGGACACCTGAGCCGCTGAAGGGCTGGGCGGCCGCGTCGGGGGCCGTGGTCGTGGCAGGTGCCTGTGCGCGCGGTGTATCTCCGGCGGGTTGGTGGCCTGGATGACGCTTGCCTGTGGGGGCTGTGGACGAGGGTGGGGGTGCATGGAGCCTTCTCGGATGTGTGGGGGCAGCGGAGGAGGGGGTGTCGGGCCGCTAGTCGCCGTCGTCGGAGGGCCCGAGTGGGGGGGTGGCGCTGGAGGGCAGCTGTGTCCCTGGGGCGGTGGGGGAGGGGTGAGATGCACCTGGGCCAGGGAGGGCTGAAGGGGGCTGTGGGGCGCGCGGGGGGGGGGGCGGGCGGATGCGGCCTCTGACCCAGGGCCGCCTCCAGCTCTCCCCGTTGCAGACATGCTACTGCTCTAGTAGCTTGGCTCGTGAGTGTGCCCACACGCGTGTGAGTGTGAGGTGCCAGTGGCGTGCGTGTGCCCGAGTGCTGGGGTGGGTGGCCTGGGGCACAGAGGCGAGCCCTTTCCACTCCCCGCCTGCCCCCCCCCGTCAGCACTTCCACCTCCTCCCCTGTCCCCTGCGCCCACCATCTATCTGGCTGTGCCGCAGGGGTGCCCTCTCCGAGGTGGTGCTGGCCCAGGAGCGGGGCTCTGCACACCTCGTGGCGCTCAAGTGCATCCCCAAGAATGCCCTCCGGGGCAAGGAAGCCCTGGCGGAGAATGGGATCGCCGTGCTTGGCAGGTGCGTGCCTGGGCCGCGAGGCAGGGACCCCATGGGGATGCCAGGAGCTTGGCTTGGCGGCTGCCCCTTCCACGCTAGTCCAGGCCCGGTCAGCAGCCTCCCAGGGCGGGCGCTCTCTGGGCCAGCGTCTATTGAAGGGCCTGGGACTGTGCGTGCGGCGGGGAACGCGGAGCCGAGGCCCCGGGGGGACTGGCCACAAGGAGCCCTTCCTTGCTTTGGCAGGGTCAAGCACCCCAACGTCGTGGCCCTGGACGACGTCCACGAGAGCCCCCCCACCTCTACCTGGCCATGGAGCTGTGAGGAGGGCTGCTGGGGGGAGGGGCTGGAGCAGAAGCCTGGGCCCAGAGCCCTGCGCCTGCCGAAGCCCCGGCTGCCTCCGGGTGACGGGGGCGAGCTGTTTGATGCATCGTGGAGCGCGGCTCCTGCACGAGAAGGACGCCAGCCACGTGGTGGCTCAGATCCTCGGCGCCGTCTCCTACCTGCACAGCCCGGGCATCGTGCACCCCGCCCTGCCACCTGCGCCCCGGCCGCATGTCTGTCTCCCTGGCACTGATCGGCCGTCCCCTGGCACCCGCGTGTTGCAGCCTGAAAACCTGCTCTATGCCACACCCTTTGAGCATTCCAAGATCATGGTCTCCGACTTCGGGCTCTCCAAAGTCCAGGCCGGCAACATACTGGGCACCGCCTGCGGGACCCCCGGCTCTGTGGGTGAGTGGAGGAGGGGCGGGGCTGGGGGCGGACCAGGCCAAGCACGCATGCGCACGTGCGTGTGTCCATCTCTGGCCCCCAGCCCCGGAGCTCTTGGAGCAGCAACCCTACGGGAAGGCAGTCGATGAGTGGGCCCTGGGTGTCACCTCCTACATCCTGCCTCTGCTGGGTTGGGGAGGGTTGGCCAGTGGGGTGACGGCTGTGTGGCTGCCAGGCTGTGTGGCTACCCCCTTCTAGGACGAGAGCGATCCCGAGCTCTTCAGCCAGATCCTGCGGGCCAGCTACGAGTTCGACTCGCCCTTTTGGGATGACATCTCTGAATCCGGTGAGCTGGAGGCTGGTCGCGCGCTGGGGGGACGGGGGGGCCATGCTCTGGGGCAGGCTGACCCGCGCCCCCTGCCGCAGCTAAAGACTTCATCCGGCACCCTCTGGAGCGTGACCCCCAGAAGCAGTTCACCTGCCAACAGGCCTTGCAGCATCTTTGGTGAGCCCACTCCCGCGCAGCCCCAGGGACTCACCCCTGCTGACACTCGCCCTCCCCCAGGATCTCTGGGGACGCAGCTTTCGGCAGGGACATCCTGGGCTCTGTGAGTGAGCAGATCCAGAAGCATTTTGCGTGAACCCACTGGAAGGTCAGCGTGAGGAGAGGCCGGGGCGGGGCACTGCCTAGTGGCACTGTGGTCCCTGCAGCCTTGGGGCCGGGGCCAGCCGGAGCCTGACGCCTCTCTTCCACCTGGTTCCTGCGCCACATCCGGAAGCTGGGCCAGAGCCCGGAGGGCGAGCAGGCCCCCCAGCAGACTCCGGCTTGTCACAGCCACCCCGGTCTCCTGACGGGCCAGCCTCCCAAGTGGTGATGGCCAGGTGTACGGGTTGGGGCTGCACCCCTGGGAGCCTCTGGGAAAGTCAAGGCTTGAGCAAGGGGCGGGACACAGGGCAGGCTGGGCGCGATCCTGACCGCCCGCTGTCCCCTGCCTCTCTCTCGCTTCCTCCCCAGGCAGACGCGGAGGCCCACCCCCAGGTTCCCTTCCCTTGGGTCCTTTCAGTCCCCTCCTCTGTCCCTGTCCCCAACCCCCGGGGCCGGCTTCTGCGAAAGAGGTTGAGACTGGGGGGGGGGGGTCTTCGGAGAGGGAGGCAGGTGGGCTCCAGGGGCTGCCGTTCACGCATGGCTATTCTGTGCTTCCCTAACTGTGGGTGGTCCTGCTTGTTTCCGCCAATGTTCCCCAAGCCAATCAAGACAGACAGAGCAACGGGCCAATGGTGAGCTGGGGGCGGGGCGAGCATGCAGGAGAGGCGGTCACCTGGCACCCCGCCTTGCCCACTGCACCTCCCGTTCCTACCCCTCGGAGCGCGGAGTAGGAGGCGGCCCGGCCCCTGGCTCTGCCATCCTAGGGGTGTGAGTGCACGTGAGCCTGCGAGAAAGTGCAGGCAGCGCAGGCGTGCTGGACTGCGGCAGAGGGGGCGCTGGGCTGCAGGCCCTGAGGGGCGGCCTCCAGGGCTGCTGGCTCGGGTGGGAAGGGCAAACCTAGCCGGGGTTGCCTGCTCCGCACCTTCCTTTACTCCATGGCCACACAGAGCATGTAGAGGGGCACTTGGCACGGGGAGAAGCCAGGCACCCCACTGCCCCGGGCCCATCGGGGCAGCACGCCTTAGCTTTCACCTGATCTGCCTCGTCCCGTGCCCTGCAAGAGCTGTGCTGGCTCTGCTTCCCACCTCTCGGCCATTCACATGCGATCCCCACGGCACCTGCTTGTTCTGGTTTTGCTTGTTCAGTGTTACTGGACCTCTTCCTCAGCGCCAGGAACTGGGACTGCTCCGGGTCTATCCAGGGGCGCCCTCTAGTGGAGGAGTGGTTTTACCCAGATACTAAGACTCGGTGGTGCGGGAAAGCACCACGCTGGCTGCTCTGAGAGACCTGAGCAGGAGCGCCAGAGCCAGCCTTCTAGAAAGAATCAGCACTCAGAGACGACCATTCTCCCAGCCTAAACCAGTGGGCAGATCAGTTCAGCAGAGTCGGCGTCTTCCTCAGGGTCCCTGCTCAGGGGGCCCCGACGCAGCGTGCAATTCGTCAATTCGCCAACAGGGGGAGCCATAGTCACATTTTTCGATGTGCTTCCGCGGCGGCTGGTTACTTCGGCACGCGGGGCAACCTTCCAAATCCGTGTCTCCCCTCCACTGCCCCCAAATATGCGCCCTGCAGAAGAGTGCACTCCGGCAAGAGGGGGCACCACGGGGTCTGATGGCGGCTGTACCCTTTCTTCGGCAGTCCCGGGCCCTCCCATGGGACTGGGACAGGCTGTGGGCAGAAAGCTCTTGATCCCCACGATCTGGCTGCCAGTGCCAAGGCACGGACGGAGCTGGTGGCTAGAGGAAGGGGCCCGACCCAATGGGGGGCCGCTAAAAGGGTTGTGGCCAGAGAGTGACTGTAGCACTCTGGTTAGGTAAGCCTCAGGTGCTGTGGGCTGGGAGCAGAGTCCAGCCCCTCTGAGTGGCCCGTGTTGGGGACCAGAGCAGACTCGAGAGGGGCGTGCTTCACAGTGGACAGTGGACGTGTCTAGCAGGCTTGTTTTTCCTAGTGCACAGGGTGTTGCCAGTGCTTGCTTCAGGCCTTGGGGCTGTGTTCTTTCCACTGTCCCCACGGTGAATGCAAACTGCTGGGCTGAGTGTGCCCTGGGTTTGAGTTTGGGCCTCGTGGGTGAGTTGTGTAGCCTTTGATGTCTTCTGTGTGGCTTCATTTCATGTCCTGTTCCATTTCCACGGGGAGGGGGCTGAGGGGCAGCCTGCAAGTGCCCAGAAACCGAGCCAGCCTGTGCCAGGGCAGTTCTGCTGGGACTGGGGCTTGGGTTCAGGGGCTCAGTGGGGAGCTGCCAGGGGATGGAGAAGAGAAGCACGAGGAGCGGAAGCCACGGTGGTCTTCATGCCACGCAGTGCAAGCCACGTCCTCCCCCTGACCACAGCTTCATCCACACAGCCTTTGGTCGGCTGAGGGCAGCTCGGAGAGACCAGCTTGGACATGAGCTGTCCCCCAATGACACGGAAGCGCTTCTGTGCAGGACACGACCTGATTTTCACTGTATCTGTCGCCTCTTTTTTTTTTTTTTTTTTTTTAAGATTTATCTATTTATTTGAAAGTCAGAGTTACACACACACACACACACACACACACAGGGGGGTCTTCCATCTTCTGGTTCACTTCCCAATTGGCTGCAACAGCTGGAGCTGCACTGATCCAAAGCCAGGAGCTTCCTCCGGGTCTCCCACACGGGTGCAGGGGCCCAAGCACTTGGGCCATCTTCTACTGCTTTCCCAGGCCACAGCAGAGAGCTGGATTGGAAGTGGAGCAGCCAGGACTCAAACCGACACCCATATGGGATGCCGGGGCTTCAGGCCAGAGCGTTAACCAGCTGTGTCACAGCGCTGACCCCTTGTCGCCTCTTGATAAATATACAAGCCACCTGCCCGTGGGCTCCCTGCCTTATGCGATGCCCTCTGAAGAGTCTCAACTGTGTTTGGCCAAGGAACTACACATTTCTCCTTGTAGTTCTTTTTTTTTTTTTAATATTTATTTATTTATTTGAAAGAGTTACAGAGAGGCAGTGGCAGAGAGAGGAGAGGAGAGGCAGAGAGAGAGAGAGAGAGAGAGAGAGAGGTCTTCCATCTGATGGTTCACTACCCAATTGGCTGCAATAGCCGGAGCTGCGCCCATCCAAAGCCAGGAGCCAGGAGCTTCCTCCAGGTCTCCCACGTGGTTGCAGGGCCCCAAGCACTTGGGCCATCTTCTAGTGCTATCCCAGGCCACAGCAAAGAGCTGGATCAGAAGTGGAGCAGCAGGGACTCGAACCAGCACCCATATGGGATGCTGGCATTGCAGGTGGCAGCTTTACCTGGTACACCACAGCGCCAGCCTCCTGATATCTTTTTTTTTTTTAACATTCATTTTATTTATTTGAAAGGCAGAGTTAAGGGAGAGATGAGAGAGAGAGAGAGAGAGAGAGAATCTTCCGTCTCCTAGTTCACTCTCCAAGTGATGGCAATGCCCAGGGCAGGGCCAGGCCAAAGCCAGGGGCCAGGAACTTCATCCAGGTCTCCTGCATGGGTACAGGGGCCCAGGGAATAAGATGATCAGCTCCCTGCTGACGGCCTGGGAAGGCAGCGGAAGATGACCCAGGAACTTGGGCCCCTGCCCCCAAGTGGGAGGCCTGGAAGAAGCTTCTGGCTCCTGGTTGAGCCCTGGCCATTTTGGCCATCTGAGGAGTGAACCAGTAGATGGACAATATCTCTCCACCGGCCCCCATCCCCCCGTAACTCTAACTTTCAAATAAATAAATAGATCTTTAAAAAACAATGGGAAGTGCTACTGCACCTCTATTTTATGAAAATGTTGCTGAGGGATTAGTGTTGTTTCTTTGGTTATCTAGGCTTGGATTTTCTTGGTGGGAAGACTTCTAATAACTAATTAAATTGATTTGCTTGTTACAAATTTATTTAGATTTTCTATTTTATATTACATTTTTATTGTGCAAGGGAATACATTATTAAATTTTCTATTTTTAAGATTGGTTTTTCTCATGTGTGTTTCTAGAAACTTGTCCATTTCCTCTGAATTGCCCATTTGTTGGCGTCAAGTTTCTTTGTACTGTGTGTTATTTAGTAGTGTGTTGTTTAATTTCAGGATTTTTTGGATTTCTTAACTTTTTGGATTTCTAGCTTAATTCTGTTGTGATCAGAGAATGTATTTTGGATCATTTAAGTTCTGTTAAATGTTTTATGACGGGGCTGGCACTGTGGCATAGTAAGCTAAGCCTCCACCTGCAGCGCTGGCATCCCATGTAGGTGCTGGTTCAAGTCTCGGCTGCTCCATTTAGCATCCAGCTCTCTGCTGTGGCTGGGAAAGCAGTAGAAGATGGCCCAAGTCCTTGGGCCCCTGCACCCACGTGGGAGACCTGGAGGAAGCTCCTGGCTCCTGGCTTCGGATCAGCGCAGCTCCAGCCATTGAGGCCATGTGGGGAGTGAACCAGCGGATGGAAGATCTTTCTCTCTGTTTCTCTCTCTGTAATTCTACCTCTTAAATAAATAAATAAATAAATAAAATCTTTAAAAATATTTTATGAACTAGGTTGTGGTCTATCCTGGAGAATGTTCTGTATGCATTTGAAAATAATGTGTATTCTGCCTTTGTGGAGTGGTGTGCTCTATCAGTATCAAATTCATTCACGATGTTCAGATTTTCTATATCCTTGCTGATGTTCTGTCTAGATCTACCAGTTATGGAAAGTGGGGGTGGGGCCAGCACTGTGGTGTAGCAGGTAAAGCTGCCGCCTGCAGGGCCAGTATCCCACATGGGCATTCTAGTCCCGGCTGCTCCACTTCTGATCCAGCTCTCTGCTGTAGCCTGGGAAAGCAGTGAGAGATGGCTCAAGTGCTTGGAGCCCTGTCCTGAATGGGAGATCAGGAAGAAGCTCCTGGCTCCTGGCTTCGGATGGGCGCAGCTCTGGCTGTTGTGGCCATCTGGGGAGTGAACCAACGGATGCAAGACCTCTCTCTCTGGCTCTATCTCTTTCTGTAACTCTGTCTTTCAAATAAATAAAGAAAACACTTAAAAAATGAAAGAAAGTAGGGCATCGCGATCTCCAACTGTAACTGTTGTAGTTGAGTTTTCTCTTTATCCACGCAGTGCTGTCAGTCTGGGTTGCATATGTTTCGGGGCTGTGCCGTTAGATGTATGCATGTTGATAATTGTCATGTCTTCCTGATGAGTTGAGCCTTTTATCATTAGGAAATGTTCCTTTTTTTTTTCTTTTTTTTTATTTTTTGACAGGCAGAGTGGACAGTGAGAGAGAGACAGAGAGAAAGGTCTTCCTTTGCCGTTGGTTCACCCTCCAATGGCTGCCGTGGATGGCGCGCTGTGGCCGGCGCACCGCGCTCGTCCGATGGCAGGAGCCAGGTGCTTCTCCTGGTCTCCCATGGGGTGCAGGGCCCAAGCACTTGGGCCATCCTCCACTGCACTCCCGGGCCACAGCAGAGAGCTGGACAGGAAGAGGGGCAACCGGGACAGAATCCGGCGCCCCAACTGGGACTAGAACCCGGTGTGCCGGCGCCGCAAGGCGGAGGATTAGCCTGTTGAGCCATGGTGCCGGCCGAAATGTTCCCTTTTTCTAATAATATGTTTATCGTAGAGTCTATTTTATTTGATATTATTATAGGCACTCCAGCCCACTGTTACTTCCTGTTTGCGTAGTATAGCTTTCTCTCTCAAGATTTTTTAGGTCGGCGCCGTGGCTCAACAGGCTAATCCTCCGCCTTGCGGCGCTGGCACACCGGGTTCTAGTCCCAGTTGGGGCGCCGGATTCTGTCCCGGTTGCCCCTCTTCCTGTCCAGCTCTCTGCTGTGGCCCGGGAGTGCAGTGGAGGATGGCCCAAGTGCTTGGGCCCTGCACCCATGGGAGACCAGGAAAAGCACCTGGCACCTGGCTCCTGCCATCGGATGAGCGTGGTGCGCCGGCTGCGGCAGCCATTGGAGGGTGAACCAACGGCAAAGGAAGACCTTTCTCTCTGTCTCTCTCTCTCACTGTCCACTCTGCCTGTCAAAAATAAAAAAAAAAGATTTTTAAAAAATTTATTTGAAAGGCAGAGTTACAGATAGACAGAGAAAGGGGTCTTCCATCCACTGGTTCACTCCCCAAATGGCTGCAGTGGCCAGGGATTGGCCAGGGCTGGGCCAGGCGGAAGGCAGGAGCCAGGAGCTTCTTCTGGGTCTCCCATGTAGCTTCAGTGGCCCAAGGACTTGGCCATCCTCTGCTGCCTTCCCAGGCCATTGTCAGGGAGCTGGATGGGAAGTGGAGCAGCCGGGAGCTACATCAGCGCCATATGGGGTGCAGGTGCTGCAGAGAGCAGGTTAAGCCAGCGCAGCGCCGCGCCAGCCCCAGACAATTCACATTTAAAGTCATGATGTATACAACTGGATTTACATTTGCCATTTTGCTAGTTGTTTTCTGTATGTCTCTTGTCTTTTTTATTCTCATTTTTAAAAATTGATTGATTGATTTTCATTGTATTTGAAAGGCAGAGAGAGAGATAGATTTTTCCACCCACTGATTCACTCCCCAAATGCCCACAACAACCAATGCTTGGCCAGGCCAAAGCCAGGAGCCAGGAGCTCCCTCTGGGGCTCACACATGGGTGGCAGGGGTCAAGTGCTGGAGCCATCGCCTGCTGCCTGCCAGCGTGTGGATTAGCAGGAATCTGGATTGGAAGTGGAGTAGCCAGGACTGTAAGGAGGCACTCTGATAAGGAACCCTGGCCCCAATGCCTCGCACCTCTTCCCTTCTTTCTTGTTTGTTAGCGTGTTGTTCTATTTCTGAGAGGTTTCTTTAGCGATCACAACATGAATCTTAACTCGTCACAGCCCACTCAGATTCACGCTTACTTAATCTTGGTAAAATAGACTCTGCTACAATTTGTCACCATTCTTTTCTCTCTCACTTGCTTGCTTGCTCAACAATTTATTTTATTTATTTGAAAATCAGAGTTACAGAGAGAGAGAGAGAGAGAGAGAGAGAGAGATCTTCCATCCACTGGTTTACTCTCCAAATGACCACAATGGCCAGGGTTGGGCCAGGTTGAACCCAGGAGCCAGGAGCTACTTCTGGGTCTCCCATGCGGATGCAGGGGCCCAAGGACTTGGGCCATCTTCTACTGCTTTCCCTGGCCACAGCAGAGAGCTGGATCACAAGTGGAGCAGCCAGGGCTCGAACCGATGTGCATATGGGATGCCGGCACTGCAGGCAGCAGCTTTACCCGCTACGACACAGCGCCGGCCCTAAGAATTTCCTCTGACATCCTGGACTTGGTCCTGAACATTTCAATCACTGTGCTGATTTCGATGGGGCTGTTTTTTCCCTGTCTTTGGAGTCTACGTGTCGATTGCTCCTGCTCTCACTTTCCCCGTAGCTCTTCTTCCAGCGCGGGCTTTTGCAGTCCGCATCTGGGAACACTGAGCACAACCCCCAGCCACTGTTTTCCTGAGTGTCCATCGCCTCGCGCTGTTTCTCTGCCGGTCTGGTGATCTGGGATTGCTGTTGAAACGCTCTTGGTGGGCGTGGTGTGATTTTATTTCGCGCGTGGCACCTGTTCCCCAGCAGTTGCTGTTTCAATTGCTGAGCATGGCTTCTTGGGAGCGGCCTCTGTGTCTTCTGCTTATGGCTCTGTGTGTGTGGCGGGGGAGGGGGGGGGGGGCTCTCGCTCTTGCCTGGGTCCAGGGCGGTCGACCCTTGGTGCCTGGCTGCCTCGCTGGCGCCGCCACGCGTCTGCGGATGGGTATTGCCCATCTCTGCAGAGTGAGTGGGCTGCTTCAAGCCAAGGCTGATTTTTGCATCAACAAAGAGGGTTTGGGCCAGTTTCGTGCAGCTGCACTGCTGCCTTCTTGGGGGAGAACGTTTGCCAAGGTCCTCATTTGCCCACAGCTGGAAGCCGTGCCGTTTGGCGCTTGTTTTGTTCTACCTTTGCAATGGAGCGCTTAGAGATAGATCGCCCATCTTGTCTTTAAATGAAAGTAATTTTTAACAACATACTTATTTTATTTATTTGAAAGGCAGAGTTACACACACACACACACACACATGCAGATCTTACATTCGCTGGTTCACTCCCCAAATGCCCCCACAACGGCCTGGAGGCAGGAGCTTCATCCGGGCCCCAGCCCCTCCCCCTGCCCCGCTCCACACAGGAAAGAGAGACGCCATGCTCTGCCCCTCCTGCCCCACTTTGGGGAAAAGCACTAGTGGGAGCCTGGCTGCGTCCCTCCCCCCCTCACCGAAGGCCTGAGCACAGTGGCTCCTTTTGCCTAGGACATGGTGCCTGAACTGGGGCAGGGAGAGTGGCGGCGGGAGCAGGGTCGCTCAGGATGCAACGTGGACTTGTGCCCACAAGTGGCTCACGGTGCTGGTGCGGAGGTCAGAGCCACATGTGCCCTTGGTTTTCTTGCTGGCAGGGTGCACAGGTAGCCCAGGACATCACATGCCAAGGGACGTGTGTGCATCCTGGTCTCTGTCCCTCTTGTGAAGCCAGTCTGAGCCCCCACCTCAAAACACCACGGAGTAACTTTCTACCCTCCTAATAGCTCACATGGGGATGAAAGTCGAGAGCGAGTTTTGAAAGAACAAACCACATTCAAGCCCCAGCAAGACTCCAGGTCTCTCATTGTCTTTGGTGCATAAGGTGCCCCTTCCATAGTTTCTTCTTCTAAAAATCCAAGTAAATATTTACAGGATCTCTCTCTCTGCCCCCTCTCCTGCTTTCGGTGTAAGTTCTTTAACATTACCTTCCTGTTCACTATGTCTCTCTTCAGCTGTGTTTAATACCTTGTTTAAGCCACATCTTGAAATTACCATTTGAATTGGTGTATTTTTATTTTCTACAAGTCATAGGTGGTCCATGATCAAGAATGCCTAGTTGTTTGATAGCCTCTTTTTCTCTTCTAACATTTTAATACATCTTTTACTTTTCTTTAACTGTATTATTCATACTTATTTTATATATTTATCATGTAAACTTGTAAAAAAAGATTTATTTATTTCAAAGGCATAGTTTTATATAGAGAGAGATAGAGAGAGGGAGGGAGAGACAAAGAGGTCGGTCTTCCATCTGCAGGTTCACTCCCCCAGATGGCTGCAATGGCCAGGGCTGGGCCTGACCGAAGCCAGGAGCCAGGAAGCAGTTTTCTCCGGGTGTCTGGAACCTAAACACTTGGGCCATCTTCTGCTGCTTTTCTAGGCCATTAGCAGCGAGCTGGATCAGAAGTGGAGCAGCTGGGACTCAAACCAGTGCCCGTGTGGGATTCTGGTGTCACAGGCTTTCCCACTAGGCTACAGCACTGGCCCCATATCACGTGTTCACAATGTGCTATCTTTGCAGGTTGATTTTGAAATGTATATGTTTGTGTGTTTCTCTCACTCACGATGGCTTGTTTGCTTGTACATTTCATGATTTTCTTCATTATCTCTTTTGGGATTCTCTGTAGGAATTCTTTGAGGCTTGTGTTTAAAGGATGTCTCTTTATAGAGGATTTGGGCTTCTGCCAGGCAGTCTGGGGCAAAACTAGGTCCTTTAGGACTTCTAACAACTTTATTATGTGAGCGCTTTAAGCTTTGCTATTTTTATTGGGCGGTCACAATCTAAGTAAAATCTGGGTGTCCCTCCAAGAGAGAAATTCTGAACTGTACGCTCTTGATGGCACTCCACCCAATCTGAGGTCACACATTGTCCCAGCTTCTGTTAGTGGGGTTCAGGTGACCCCCACCTCATACTGGGGGCACCTCCGAGGCCAGCCCACCCAACAGCTCCGCCCCGCCCTTGACCTCTGAGCCTCTCTTTAACTTTCCTGCTGGCTCAGCCATTCAGTGGCGCACGCTTAGCTGTGTCCTGCATTTAGGCCTTGCATGCACACCCACATTGGCCGTGGGGCCGCTACGCCCACCCCTCCTGCCCTCTGCCCTGCTGTGTCCTGGTGCAGCCTCCCCCCCCCCCCAGCCTGGGCTGTCCAAGGCAGGATGCAGCTCTGACCCCACAGTGTCTTGGGGATCAGGTACCAAACTTCAATTGCTGCTCCCTCCCCGGCACCGTCACCTGGCCTGTGACTTCCTCATTGGCCATGCTGCGCTCTGTGCCCTTCTGTGTCCTCAGCCCAGCAGCGTGCGGCACAGAGTAGCTGCGCTAACAAGCCCTGGCCTGAGGGCTGTGCCGGTAGCTTCCTTCTGCTCAGTATCTTAAATAAACCATTTATTCAGGAAGAACAACTAGAGAAAGCAACTGTGACGCGGATTACAAAACGCAGCAAGCAGAGCCTGGCCTCCAGGTTCAAGGGCGAGATGGCAGTGCGCGTGTAAGTGGGCTAGCGTGCGGGTGTGAGTGGAGACACGCACAGGCACACACGGGCGCGCGCATGCCTGCCGCCCACAAGGCGTGTGGACTGCAATGAATGAGTGTGTGTGTCTGCAGCTCGGCCCCTCCCCTGCCCCCCAACCCGCCAAAACTGAGGCCTTCTTCTTCCTCCCCCCCAGCTCTTGCCGGAGACCCCATCTCCTGCAGTGGCATTTGACCACCCTCAGTCACAAAGAGCCCCAGTGATGCTGTCAAGACATGTGGGGGAAGAGAAAAAAACCAGTCAGGGTGCCAGATGTGCGGCCAGGAACCCGCCCAGTGGCTCCCGGGCCCGCGCCCCCCCCCCCACCGTGCGCTGTCCCGGCCCCATGTCCTCGCAGAACAGGGAGGTGGTTACAGAGTGAACAGCTCCCGCCCACACGCGTGTGTGCACACACACACACACACACACGGCCATCCGGGGACAGGGATGGGCCTGGGAGCAGGTCCCCTGGCAAACGAGGTGGCACCCGTTCTTCCTGAAGGGGGAGGTGGCGGGGAGGCCCAGGGCCCAGCTCAGCTGATTGAGCACCGTGTGTGCAATAATCTCTTGGATAGGGAACCCCCCACCCCCCAAAGAATAAAGTAACAGTCACGGGAGAGGCAGGCTGCGGTGCGTGGTCCCACTGAGCGGCGCGGGGTGGGCCGGTGGCTCCGGGGCCGGCCCATAGGCACATTTCACAGGGTCCCCACGGTCGCTGCAAGGGGACAGGACAGCGCTCCGCTTGGCTCCGCCTCTCTTCACTGTCCCCCCCCCCACCCGCGTGAGGTATAGCGCTTCCCTC
Organism: Sylvilagus floridanus; assembly: GCA_949820135.1. NCBI lineage: Eukaryota > Metazoa > Chordata > Mammalia > Lagomorpha > Leporidae > Sylvilagus > Sylvilagus floridanus. The sequence continues at coordinate 2,148,548 of OX463223.1, forward strand.
CCCAACCCTCCCCAGTCCCCCCACTGCTGAGTCCCCTCTCGCCCTTCCCCCAGCACACGAGTGGTCAGGGCACCCGCTGGGGGCCAGGGTAGGGACCAGCCCGGCAGCACCGCAGGGCCTTATGTGGGGTCCAGCTCAAAGACCCCATCGCTGGTGGGAGTGGTGAAGAAGGAGGGCGGGTCGGAGGTGGCGGACTCGTGCCCGCCGCTGCCCGCCTGCTGGGCGCGCCTCTCCTCCAGCCGCAGGCTGCGCTCGAAGTCCAGCAGCTGGCCCATGAAGTTGAAGTTGGGCGAGATGTTGGACTTCTTCCTCTTGACCAGGTCGTAGGCGTCGTTGAGCGAGAGGTGGAGCTTCTGCATGAGGTATGCTACGGTGACAGTGACGGAGCGGCTGACCCCCGCCAAGCAGTGAACCAGCACGCCGCAGTTCTGGGACAAGGCCTCATCTAGGTGCGGCAGGGGCGGGGACACAACGGTGACAGGTGAGTGGGGCGCGGGCTTCGTGGCGCTGGGGGTGGGGGGAAGCCCCGGAGTCGCTCCCTCCGTCCTCAGAGCCTGGGAGGCCTACCAGGCCTCAAGGGTCCTGGAGGGTTCGCCGGCAGCCTCTGGAGCTGCTCTGAGCTCTGCCCACCCCCTGGAAGGAGTTCACGTGCCGGAGGCGGGGAAGAAGCGGGCCAGGCTTGGAGCAGGCCTGCGGGGCACGAAGCTCGAATCGGGACAGCAGGGCCCACTCACCAATGAACGTAATGGCCTCCGGGAAGAACTGGGACAAGTTCTGGCTCCAGTGGTCAGAGATGGGGATCTGCTTGTAGTGGAAGTCCCCGTTCTTCTCGAACAGGTTCGGGAGGTTGGGGGTGACGTTGAGGATGTAGCGGATGCCCAGCCTGGCCAGGCTCTCCAAGTTGGCCGAGTCGCGGGCGGTGCCCAGGTAGAGGTTGGGCAGGATCTGCACGGGAACGGATGGCAGCAACCCCACGGGAGGGGGCGTGGCGCCCTCCGAATCCAGGCCACAGGTCATGGCGTCGCGGTCAGCCTCGGATTCCCCATCGGAGCAGTCGGAGGTCAGGCACAGGCTGCCCAGCCCCACCACGGGCACCGGGCCGGGCACGGAGGCTATGCTGGAGCCCGTGTGGCCATTGAGGCTGCTCTCACACAGGTGAGGACACTCAGCCTGGAAGCTGCTGAAGCCGCCTGTGGGGGGGGGGGAGAAGCGCAGCGCCTCGGAAGCCGTCCCTTTGCAGGTGTCCCCAAGGGGAATGCGAAGGCCAGCAGCTCGGGGCGGGCTTGGACACAGTGCCTGGGGGCCAGTGCTGGTGGAGGCAGCAGCGGGGGACAGCTCAGTGCTTGGGTCCCCGCCACCCCAGCAAAGAGGAAAGGTTTCAGTGTCAGCTCCCTGCCTGAGAGGTGAAGGGGGCTGGGGGGCGCTCGCGAGAGAATCTAGCGTTCCACTGCCCCAGGAGCCAGCATCCGCTGCATCTACCGATAAGGCTGTTCCCTCCCAGGCCCTGGCTGGGGGGGGGGGGCTGGAAACCCGACACTTCTTCTATTTACACGTCCCTCACGCAGCCCAGCCACCTTCCCTGATCACCCTGCTCCTGCGCCTTTACTGCTGCTCTCCCCCTTTCCCAGCCCTGCTGTTTCTGCCCCAGGAACTTTGTTCTTAAGCATCAATTGCGCAGACTCAGAAAACCGGGGCTTCCAAGGGTGAAGGGACTTGCCCAAAGTCAGGCTCGCGCTCCCCTCCCCCAAAAGCAGCCTGGCAGGTTGTCAGGTGAGGCTTGGCCAAGGTCAAATTAATTATGAATCCCCCGGGAAGGCAGGGTCTTCCCCAGGCCCAGCCCCCACCCCCACCCCCGCCCCCCTTCCCCCAGGCCAGTGCCTGGCGCCTCTAGTCCGGCACCTACCCTGCAGGTAGTAGGCCAGGTAGCCTTCCTCCCGCAGCTTCTGCAGCAGGGTGCCCAGCACCGAGTCGGCTTCCCACTCCTCGGCCTCGCCGTCGGCCTCCCCGCGCCGGCGCCGGCCCCCGCTCTGGTCGTACAGCAGCACCGGGGCTGGCGGAGGCGGCTGCAGCGGCGGCCCGGGCAGCAGCGCGCGCACCGACAGGCTCCCCCTGCGCAGGCGGCGCAGCAGCAGCGCGGGCAGGGCCACGCTCAGCGCCCCGCCGATGCGAGCCGACTCGTAGAGCTCGCGGCTGCGGCAGTCCAGGAGCAGCAGGCGCGGGCGCGGGGGCGCCAGCTCCTGGCGCAGCCAGAGGCACGAGCGGCCTAGGCCCTCCATGGCCCGGAGGCTTCTTGCACGTCGGTCCGGGGGCGCTGCAGACAGGGAAGACGCGCGGCGTGAGTGGCTGTCTGCGCTCCCGGCCGCTCCCGGTGCGCGGGTGCGCGGGCCGGGGGCGTCGAGATGGGAAGCCGAGCCCGGGGCGCGAAGGCGGGCGCCCACCGGCCCTCGGGGTCACCCCTCAGCTGCTCACCGCTCCCACGGCTGAGGGGTGCCACCCCCCCCCCCCGCACCCAGGAGATGGCTGGGCGTCTAACCGTGCCCTCGCTGGGAGGCTACAGGCACTTCCCTTCACACCTACTTTCCCCGGGAGCGGGGCCGGGGGTGGGGGCGGTCACTCCTGCAGTCCAGCTTCCGACTTGAGGGCTGTGTGCCTACGAAGGGGTGCGGGTCAGGGGTCCCCCGCCCCACTACCAGGGAACAGAAGTGCCACCGGGCGAGGAGCCTCCGCGAGCCCCCTCGGGGTTGACCTGGCCCGGGCCCCCCACCCCCTCAGCAGAGAACAAAAGGAGAGAGACCTGGAGAGCGATCCCGCGGCAGGCGGCCGCGCGTGGACGTCCCAGCCAGAGCACTGCCACCGCGGGGCGCGGGTGCCGTCCCTGGCCGGCGAGCCCCCAGGCCGGCGCCGGCAGGAGGCGGGGCGGTGGAGCGGGCTCGCACGTGGAAGTTCAGCCTCGCGCTGCTCGTGCGCCGGCCGCTTCCTGGCAGCAAGACTGAGCTTCCACCTTAGAAGCCGCTGCCTTCGGACGTGGAGTAGCCGCTTAGAGGGGCGGGGCGGGCCGGCGGGGGCGGGCTGAGGGGGGCCAGCAAGCCAATCGAAGTAAGCGAAATCAGTCGGGTGGGACCCGCGAGTGGCAGGCTGAGCTGAGCCTTCCACTCAGGCGGGATGGGGTCGGGGCAGAGGCCAAGGGCAGGTCAGGGGCCCAGTAGGGGAGTAGCTGCAGTTCCCCTGGCCGGCGCCAGCTTGGTCCCTGGAGGCAGGGGGAGGGGGTGAGGACAAAAGCCCAGCGCCCCTGCCCAGAGGCTGCCTCTAACCCAGCTCAGTGGTGACTCCGGATCATCATAGCCCCTGCATGGACGTCAGTGGCCCGATCTGTATAATGGGCTCATTGGAGCCAGCACCCTGGAACAGCACGGGATGTCACTGGAAGCTTCATTCACACACATCTGGCTGAAAGCAGCCGGGGGCAGCTCCAGGGTGTCAGCACTCTGGGGTACTCTGCTCCTCCACAAACTGACCCTAGCAGCCACCCTGGCTCCTCCCTCTGCTTCACACTTAAAAGCTCCCCCAGCCTTGCCCACCCCAGCTCCACCGTCACCCCCAGACTGATCAATCTGGAAAGAGGCAGTTTCTATGAACATCTCTCTCACATCCATGACTTCCTGTGCCCTGCACTGGCATGTCACTGGCATGCACACCCGTTCACCAACTCTTGGCCAGGTCACTGTCACAGCTTCCCAAAGTCTCCCTGCCTCCGGGGCCTCTGTTCACGAACCTGCTCTCTGCCCCACCGTGTGCCAGAATACCACTGAGCCCGGGCCAGGGGGCCTCCATCCTTCCCCGGGGCACAGGGCACTCCCAGTGTGCCGCAGGACAGACCCAGCTTGAGCAGGGCCACTGAACGACCTCTCAGATGGGATACGTGCTGAGGGCTGAGACAATGGAAAAGCCCCTCTGCCTGTATGTCCTTTCTCTGCCCGAAGCCCAACAAAAACAAATACCAGTGGAGAAGGAAGACGCACAGCAGATAAGATAAAGCTCTACAAACCGACCAAAAGGTTAAGACCCTGAGCGACACGTGGTGAGAAGGCTCCACGCTGCATTAAGGTGGAATGCCACGGGGCAAAACACATCCTGGGGAGGGGGTTCACCCTCAGGCATGGAAGAAAGAGCAACTCAAAAGGACAAGGCTCGGGGCTGCTGGGAAATCACCGTGCCGCGGCCTCTCGCTGGCCACTTTTCTAGCGGTGTGGTCCGCTGGGAAGCCAACCTTTGGGGAGTTCAGCTGGCAACATGCAATAAGAGCTACTTGTGAGGTTCCGCCCTAAGGAACTGAAGCGAAGGAAAGCCGAGCTATGCACACGGAGGCGGCGCCACAAGACATTTTCCTAAGAAGGAGCAACGCGAAGCACACATTCCCAATGAGGCGCAGGCCACCTGTATGTTGCAAACACTTGGCTCGTGAGCCCTGCGAGGGAGATGAGAAAACGCATGAGGTAATGCTGAGGGGAAGAAAGTAGCTTCCACAAAGCAGGTCACCTCTAAGGGGCCTCCGGTTTGCCCCCTCCCTCCCTCTCTGCCAGGGGCCCTGGGTTCATCGCTGGCCACATCCCACCATGCCCCTGCCCCAGGACGCCCCTAGGCCTCCTCTGTGCTCCACTGCCCACCCCTGCCCCTTCTCAGTGTGCTCCCAGAGCAGGGCCGATCTTTTACCTCAGTCCCTCACAGCCTAGCTGCCACCTGGCCACAGGCACCCAGCCTGGGGCTGCCTCCAGACGCACTACAGCACTACTGGGTGGCAGGGAGGCCAGCAGGGAGCTGGAGAGACACGCACCGCCCACCCCCCCCACGCCAGTCGTGGGAGGTCAGTGTGGCTGGAGGGCGGACCACCCAGCGCAGACACGGGAGATTCCGACTTGCCCAGGCGGGCTCTCGGGAGAGGGCTCCCTGGAGGAGGCGAGAGGAGTTGAGGCGGGCGAGAGGGAGACAACCTCCCCGTTTCCTCACACCTCAAGAGTGACCCCCAGCGCCTGGCTCCCAGCCCTGCCACCAGGCTCTCCAGCCCGGGGAAACCCTTCTCCAGTCAGGGCAGCGCGGCGGAGGCGAGCTCCCAAGTCAATGCAGCGTCCGCAGCGCCAGCGACAGGACAAACGGGAACCTGTTGCCACCTCCGCACTGCGGGGCTGAGCGCAGCCAAGCCCCCCGCCCCCTCCCCGTCCCTCGCCGGGCCCGCCCCCCTCAGGTCCCCTGCAGCGCCTGCTCAGGGCGCCGGCCCCGCCCCGCGGCCGCTCCCGGGCGGGCGGTGCTGCGGGAGACAGCGTCGCGCGCCCGGGCTTTGCCTGGCCCCCTCTGGCGGGCGGAGCCAGGCCGCGCGCTCGCGGTTCGCCGCAGGGTGGGCGCTGCGCCCGCCGCAACCCCTCCGGGTGCCCCTGGCCTCCGCCCGACAGGGCCGGCGCCCCCTGCAGGCTGCGGGGCTGCCGCCGCTCGCAGGCCCCGTGCGCGCCGCGTGCGCTCTCTTGGCCCCGGGCGCCCCAGGAGAGCGTCGTCCCGCCTCCCCCTTCCCATCCCCCCCAACCCCCAGCAGTGCATGGTTCCCGCCGGGCCGAGTGGTAGGGTTTCGGCTGTCGCGGCCCGGTCACATGGCCAGGAACACAACTCCCAGCGACAGCCTTCCTGCCGAATCCGGTGTCTTCTTCCACCGAATCCACTTTCCGCCGGAGAGATGGCTCTCTGCTTTTCCTGTTTGGTCTCCTCGTGGGACTGGGAGTTCCTCCAAGGCAGGAGCGGGTGTGTGCCCGGCCCCCAGCCGGCCCCAGCCCCCAGCGCAGGGCCTGGCACGCGCCAAAGACTCACGGAAGAAATGCTCGTTAACAAAGAAGGCATGAATGAATGAAACCAATTGTTGCCTGAAGGAGCCCAGGAGGGTGCCGCTGGGGCTTCTCCTCCTGCCGATCACACACTCCTCCCCAGACACGCACAGGCACACGTGCAGACAGCCTGGCCCCCGCCTCCACGCAGACGGGCACGCAAGCAGTGCACGCGGACTCCAGCCCGCACGGAACCAACCTACTGCGTGCTGTCCAGGCACTTTGTGCCCCTTTGGTCGCAGCCAGACTGCCTGCCTCTCAGAGTCTCTGGCCCCCCTCGCAGCCCGTCGCCTCCACACCTAAGTACTGTACCTGGGCCCCAAGTGTTGCCTTTATCTCCTGGGGAAGAGGTCAAGCCGGTCGCGGGGGAGTGTCGGGGTCTGCTGCCGGAGGAGAGCCAGAGGTGCGTGGCAGGGATGCCACCAAATGCTGCAGCCTCTAGAGCCCGCTTGCCAGGTGTGGGGGAGAGTGGTGGGAGGGACTCGAGATGTGCTGGGGGGTGGCGAGGGCTAGTGGCCATGGGGGCGGGGCAATCAAGCAGGTGTGCCTGCGTGTTGGGGTGTGTGAGAGGGCGTGTTGGGGATGCTGAAGGTGTGTGCCTGGGGAGTGCGGAGTGTCGGCCGCTGGGCTATGGTTTGTGTTGGAACTTGGCTCCTGGGTGGGTGGGCTGCCGCGTCTCCGGGCTGGGGACGTGGGAGGGGTGTCTGTAGTGGGCATGTGTGGAGTTTGGGATGGCGGGCACGGCTCGGGGAGCTATGGCAGTGCAGACGTCGCAGGGATGCGTTGAAAACGTGTGTGCGCCTGGGTGTGAATGGGGCGTGGCAGCGTCTGGGATCGGTGTTGGCAGGAGTTGGGGACCGCGGAGAGCGGTGAGTCCGGGATGCTCGCGTGTGCGGGACCCAGGTCCGCGGTGCGCTGGGTGTGCACGCGATTGTGCAGCCGGTGTGAGCGTAAAGCAACACGGGGAGCTGCTTGGGCAGGGAGTGGGGGTGTGCGGCGAATGGGTCTCTCGGGGACGCGTGCGTCGGCCCTGGGGGGTGTGCGCTGGCTGGACTTTAGGGGCACAAGGTAGAGGAGCGCACGTCGGGGGACTGCCAGGCCGAGTGGGGTGGGGGTGGGGTAGGGGCCCCCAGGCGCCCTGGGCTCTGCTCACCTCCGATGCGTTGGGCTTCGCGCGTCGTGGCCAGGAAGTTTCCGAAGCCCGGGCGGCGGGAAGCGCCACCGCCACTGCCGAACGCCACCGGAGCCCCGGGCGGCGGCCTCGCCTGGAGCGGAGGGGCCGCCGCTGCGGAGGGAAACTCCAAATCCCGCCTCCGCCGCCGCCTCCGCCGCCGCCTCCTCCCCTCCCGTCGCCGTCTTCTCCGCCCCCTGCCCAGGAGGGGCAATGTCGCCGGCGGCGCGCGGGGAGGGAGCGGGGAGGGGCGGCGGCCGGCCTGGCGGCTCCGTCTGCCTCCCACGCCCCCGCCCGCCTTCCTCCCACCTGCCAGCCTCTGCCCGCTCCGCCAGTGCTGCCCAGTGCGCCCCGCGGCCCCCAGCGCCCAGCAGCGCCTCCGCCGCTGGGGACCTGGAACTTGGGGCGCGGGAATGGGGTAGAGAGCCCTGACCTAGGCTGGGCCTGGACTGGTGGTGGTGGTGGGGAGCCTGGCACCGTGGAGTCTACACTGGCACCCGTGCTTCTAGCTGGAGAAGCCAAGGGGCACGTGGAGGAGCAGGCCCACAGTGCCCTCCCCTCTCTCTTCTCCCCAAGTCCTTCTGCACTGTTTTCTGTCATTGTCATATGTGAGTTCTGGCTAATAGTAATAGCATTTGAGCCTTAGTGCCTGGAAAGGGTGGAGCCGGGGCGTTGGGGGAGGGGCGGAGAGCCAGCCGCCTGGGGGTGCTGTCACCAGGCCCCTTTTGCTTTCCTCTGCACCAAAGGTCACAAGCATTCCCATTAAGGACCTTAATTTATATCTATGTAGGTTCTGGACGTCTCGAGGAACAGCTAGGGAAACTGAGGCAGGGGTCTCCTCGTGGTTGTGCAGTAATGTAGTGGTCCAGGGCACTGGGTTCAAGCTGACTGAGTTCTGAAGCTTAGAGCCTCAGCTGCGTGGGGGCACGGAAGACCCATGGGGTTCCAGGACTTAGCTCCCCGCTGTTGGGGAGGGGAAGGCCCAGCACCTCCCGGCTGGCCAATAGCGGGTGAGGGAGAAGCAGCTGGAGGCTGCAGGCGTTAAGAGCCGGCTTCTCGCCTGGGGCACAGCAGCAGAGGGTGAGTCCAGGCAGGGCTGGGCTGCCAGCAGCTCCATGGATGAGGGGCAGCCAAGGGAGGCCTGGCCTCTGGGCTCCTGTCCGCTGCGGCGCTGAATTCCCTGAGTCATTACCCCTGGAGAAGAGAGGGCGGCGGCAGCTCTGTCTCTGGCGCCTGCGTCTCTGTCCCACCTCCGGGCCTCTGCCTCCTGGCCTGCACATCTGGGGCGGGAGGCGGGACCACGTGACCGCCAAGCGCTCCCCTAACTTTGCTGCGCTCTCACTCCAGGCGGGGTGCTGTGGCCCACAGCGCAGCGCGGCACGCCTGCTCTGGCCTCTGGTTGCCGCTGCCCTTCACCTCCAGCCTCTGCTCTGGCGCCCTGCCTTGGAGGGGCGCCCTGCAGACTCCACCTCCTGGGGCTCTGGGCCGCCAGCAGGGAGCTCCGCCTGAGCTTGTGCCTGCCTCACACCTGCGGCTGGCCAGCTCCCTGTGTTTCTTTGAGTCTGTACTGCCTGTTGTTCTGAAGCTATGGGACCTTTCCTGAGAACTCGACCCATGATGAAAGCATAGCATCCTACCCCAATAGGAAAATGCATGGGGACAAAAGCGAGGGCTGGCTCTCACCCCTGGCCGGTCCTGCCGTTTGGAGAGAGCACATACGGCAGCTGTGTTCATGGCTTGGACACTCAATTGGCCCCCCGCTGACTCAGAGGAGTTTCTAGAAAGATTGGAGTGCCCCCCAGCCCCCCAATCCTGCGCTCTAGTGACTCAGGGCTAGAAGACTGGGGGAGGAGCATGTGGATGGGATCCTGCTGCCTCCAGCCTTCCCACAGTGGCTCTGCTCTCCAGGCAACCAGGCGCACCCATCGCTCCAAGAGGACAATGTAAAAGATGCCTGGGAGCTCTCAAGTCACTGGCCTGGTTCCCCTCCCCCATCCTCCGGCCTGTGCCCTGCTTGGGAGCTAGAGACTAAAAACGTAGAACTTTCTCGAAGGGGACTTAAGTGAGAACATCTCCCAAAGCTGCCCAGGTCCTGCCTGCTTGCTTGCCCCTGATGGAAGTTTCCGGGTGGGGTGACTGGTGGGCTCCAGCCCTCGCCCTGTCTCCATGCCACTGCCCCGGACCTGTTCCCAGACCCCTAGGCACTCAGCTTTGCCAAGGCCACCAGGAGCTGCTCCTTCCCTGCCCCGGCCCTTGGGATAGTCCCTGGGAAGTGACCGTCTGGTTTCCTGCCCGGGGCCTCAGGCCTTCCTGAGCCCCTAAGGTGCCCGCTCTGAGACTCTGAGAGGAGCCTCAGGCATCAGCAGCCCCGGGCACAGCGGCGAGGCCAGCGGGGTGGTCGGGCGTGGGTGGAGAACTCCTCAGTCAGGCAGTGCCTCTGCCGTGGTGGCTTTCAGCTGAAGGCACCTGAGCGCGGATCCTGGGCCACCGGCCAGTGCGTGAGGCTCTGGGGACAGGCACGGGACAGGACTGCACACGCTGCCCTTGCCACACAGCCAGTCCATCCGCCCTTGGAAACACTGCTGGCTGTAGCCGGCAAACTTGAGGATGTGCCCGCCTTCCTTACACGTGCCGAGGACTCCTGGGCAGGCCCCTTGGTCAATGAGAACAGTGGCTGGCTGGGAGGAGTGGACAAGGAACTCCTCCCTCTCAGTACCAGGGGGAAACTGAGGCACAGATGGACAGGTGACCCAGGCAGCATCCGGCAACTGGCAAGGAAGGAGCCAAGGCCAGGTGACGCCCTCCCCCACCCCACCAGAGCTTGCAGAGGGGCTCTGGGAAGCTGTGAGTGCACTCACAGGGGCAAACCCCCAGTGCAGAGAGGGCCTGGGCCACCCCGGAGTGCCCCCGTGCCCCCCCCCCCCCGTCAGGAGGACCTTGCTGCCAGGGAAGGCCGTGCTGTCTGCCAGCTCTATGGGGCACTTTTCCTGTCTGGATCTAGAGTAGCCATCACTCCTCCGTACCTGCTTCCCTCGTGGCGACCCGTTTGCATCCGGAGAGCCCCTTCTGAGGGGCGTGTAGATGGTCTGTCGCAGAGCCGCTGCCACGCGACCTGCCCCCCAGAGCGGCCATGAAGCCTGAGGATCCCGTTGCAAACACAAAGGTGCCGGCCGTGCCCTCCGCTGGGGCGGCGCACACAGGCATCTGGGCTGGGCTGGGTCGCTGTGCCTTCAGAGCTGTAGCCCTTTTGTCAGCGCCCACGGGGTGCCTGGAGCCTTTCGTCTAGGGTCAGCGGGGTCTGAGCACTCTCTGTCGGCCCTCTGCAGTGGGGCACGCTTGCATGGCCCTGCACACTGCTGGGGCTTACGTGCTTGGTACAATGCAGTCCATCAGCCAGCCATGCTCGCCTCCTGGGACGTACGGCCTGGGTGCTGGCCAGACCTGTGGGGACCATGGCCTCCTTGTGGCACTGGTTTTGAGGTGGATGGGGCTGGGCCCCTCTGCTCCCTGTAGGTTAAACCATGCAGCGGTGGATCTTTCTTCAGGATCTTGGCCCTTCTGTCCCTCTCCCCGCCCCCAAACCATGCAGAGGCCACCACCTGGAGGTCCAAATGGAGCCACTGAGTGTGCACACTCTGCGTCCCTCCGTCTGGCCTAGTCCTGGCTGGAACATCAAGGGACCCAGTGAAGCCACAGCAGAGGCTTGCAGACTCCCTGCTCGGCCTCTGAATGTCCTTTTGTGTCCTCATTGCTGGGGTCTGTGCTGCCTGTCCCTTGTCATTCCTCTGTTCTAGCTCTCAGGAGCACGAGCCCGCTGACATCCTATGTGGCTGCTTATTCTTTCATTGTTTTTGTCTTTTTCAAAAAGATTGATGCACTTTACTTGTGTGAAAGGCTGAGCAACACAGAGGGAGGGAGGGAGGGAGGGAGAGAGAGAGAGAGGTCTTCTATCCCCTGCACTGGCTCCCAGAATCCTTCCTTCCTCGTGCTAGGTGCGTCCAACACAGGATGGCTGCGTCCTGCTAGCCGAGACCACTGCCATCCCGGGCACGCAGGCGTGCCCATGAGGACAGAGACTTCCCCGCAGGAGAGGCACCACAGCAGTGCTCCGCATCTGCCTACCTGCGGGATGTGGTTCTCGCGATGTGTGCACACCCCAGGATTCGATGAGTTCCAGAGCCAGGATCTTGGCCCTGGAGGTCCCCAGGGAGGCCTGTGCGGCTCTGTCTGTTGGTGGGACAGGATGGCGAGTGGGCGGTTCCCAGCAGCTCAGGGGTCCCAGGCCCCTGCCCCTCCCTGAACGAGGAAGCAGCGGTAAGGCAGAGCCATGGGAGGTGGGACCAGGGTCCCCTTGTCTGTGGTCAGGGTCAGGGTTGCAGACATTGGGGTCTGTAGGCAGAAGTCTCTTTGTGGCCTGGTGCCCGGCCACCCGTCTCCCGTGATCCCTGCAGCATCCTTGGGCCAGGGCCTGCGGGAAGCCCCCTGGGGCAGCTGTCCCAGGGCGCGCAGGGGCAGGAGGGGCTGTGCGTCATGCCCCCTCCAGGCAGCCCGGGCTTGTGCTGAGTGTGCTCTGTGTTCTCCCTCGCCGAGCTGCTTCTGAGCTCGGTGTTCTAGTGCGCAGGGCATCCCTTGCCTGCGGTGCCCTGCCCTGCCCTGTGGGCCTGTCGCTGAAGCCCCACCCGCTCCCCTGCCGTGTGCTGCCTGGGCTTTCCTGTGGGCCTCCTGCGCCTGGCCGGGAGCCTTGGCTTCCCCATGATGATCACGGCCAGTGGAGCCTGGCATCCCTTGGCCTGAGCTGAACGCCTGGCTTCTCTGCTCACCGACCAGCACCCTGCACCGCTCCTCCCCTTGCCTTCACTCCCCCTCTTCCACGCCGGACACCCCGCCAGGTCTCTTCCACTGCATTCGCCTTCCCCCAACCTCAATGCCCTCTCCTCCTGCCCCCTCCGCTGAATGCCCGGGTTCCCCTCCTGGCTTTCAGGCACCCCGAGGCCAGGCTGGCCATGGACCTGGACCTGCCTGCCTCAGCTGGGCTTGTTGGGCATGGGCTGAGGGAGGAAAGGTGGGCGGCCCTGGGAGGAGGATGAGTGGCCACGTGTCACACTGCCGGTCCCCAGGCCACCTGTGCTGCCCATCCTCTGACCAGTCAGCTGCAGGCCTTGGTTACTGAGGAAACCAAAGACTCGCGCGAGTGCCTGTCATCAGAAGCCCACTGCAAAGGGACAAGGCAGGCACAGAGAGCAGAGGCCAGGGAAAACTGGCCCTATCCGGGAGCCCAGGCTGGGCACTGCAGCCCAGGAGACAGGGCTGGTAGATACACCTGGAGCCAGAGGCCCACAGTGTCCACATGTGGGCACGCACACGCCTTTATCGGGACAGCGCTACACCTGCAGGGAGCTGCCAAGAGTGAGCTATATATAGCCCGGATGGCTGCAGCCAATACAAAGGCCAATCAAAACAAAGAGCCAAGTGCTCCCTCTGAGGGCGTGTCGCAGCCCAGCTCCCAGGCCCTGAGAATGTGGTTTGTTTTGGAAATAGGCCCTTTGCAGATAGAAATCGGTGACAATGACGTAGTCATGCTGGAGTGGGGTGGGCTTCGGACACGGAAGCCAGTGGCGGGGGAAGCCTGGAACCTTCGGAGGCAGCACGGTCCTGTTTATCCTTTGAGCTTGCACTTCCAGACCCCAGAGCTGTCTGGACACACCCTAGCCCACTCATACACTTGCCATTTGCAAACTGCTCGCTCCTGGGTCACCCAATCATCAGATATCCCTGTGAGGGAGACGCTCCTGCACACTTAACAAAGCCAAGGTCAGGACATCTGAGTGATTCAGTCAGTCTGTGGCAGACCCAGAACACAATTCAACTTTCTGTTTTTTTAAAAAAATATTTATTTATTTATTTGAAAGTCAGAGTTACACACAGAGAAAAAGAGAGGCAGAGAGAGAGAGAGAGAGAAAGAGAGAGAGAGAGAGAGGTCTTCCATCTGCTGGTTCACTCCCCAATTGGCTGCAACGACCAGGGGTGGGCCAGGAGCCAGGAGCCAGAAGCCAGCAGCTTCTTCCAGGTCTCCCACAAGGGTGCAGGAGCCCAAGCACTTGGGCCATCCTCCACTGCTTTCCCAGGCCATAGCAGAGAGCTGGATCAGAAGTGGAGCAGGCCTGCGCCATGGCTCAATAGATTAATCCTCCACCTGTGGCGCCAGCACCCCGGGTTCTAGTCCCTGTCAGGGCACCGGATTCTGTCCCGGTTGCTCCTCTTCCAGTCCAGCTCTCTGCTGTGTTCCAAGAGTGCAGTGGAGGATGGCCCAAGTGCTTGGGCCCTGCACCCGCATGGGAGACCAGGAGAAGCACCTGGCTCCTGGCTTTGGATTGGTGCGGTGTGCTGGCTGCAGCGGCCATTGTGGGGTGAACCAATGGCAAAGGAAGACCTTTCTCTCTGTCTCTCTCTCTTTCTCACTGTCCACTCTGCCTATCAAAAAAAAAAAAGTGGAGCAGCCAGGACTCAAACTGGCGCTCATATGGGATGCCAGTGCTGCAGCTGGTGGCTTAACCCCACTACTCCATGGCACTGCCCCCCAATTTTCTTATTTTAAATCTAGAAATCATGAGATGTAAGAGCCCTGGAGTCTCTCTTGAGCTTTGGGCCTGACTGATATTTTGATTTTGCTGTTCATAGTTTTATTTATTTATTTTTTATTTTTTGAAAGACATCCTTGACACAACTGGGAAAACGGAATGTGGACTGTATATATTTTTTTTGACAGGCAGAGATAGACAGTGAGAGAGAGAGACAGAGAGAAAGGTCTTCCTTCTGTTGGTTCACCCTCCCAAATGGCCGCTACGGCCGGGGCTGTGCTGATCCGAAGCCAGGAGCCAGGTGCTTCTTCCTGGTCTCCCACACGGGTGCAGGCGCCCAAGCACCTGGGCCATCCTCCACTGCCTTCCCGGGCCACAGCAGAGAGCTAGACTGGAAGAGGGGCAACCAGGACTAGAACCCGGTGCCCATATGGGATGCTGGCACTGCAGGTAGAGGATTAGCCAAGTGAGTCATGGTGCCGGCCCCTCATATTTTTATTTTTTAATGAAAAAAGACATTGATTTCATTTTATTTGAGAGAGAAAGAGAAGAGATTTTCCATGCACTGGTTCATTTCCCAAATGCCTGCAGCTGCAGCCAGGACTGGGTCAGGCTGAAGCCAGGAGCCCAGAACCTTATCTTGGTCTCTCATGTGAGTGGCAGGAACTCAAGTACTTGAGCCATCATTGGCTGTCTTCTGTGGTGTGCATCACAACAAGCATTCCAATATGGGAGGTGCGCATCCCAAGGGGTTTGTTAACCTCTGTGTCAAATGCTTGTCCCAGTATTTGTGGTTTTACCTTCATTTGTTTCAACGTATTTAAATTTTTTTCCTCCAGACTTCCTCCTTGACTCATGGATTATTTACAAGTGTGTTGTTTGGCTTTCTGAGGTCTGGAGGTTTTCTGTTACTTTTCATTTAATGAATGGGCATTCTGTTGTTGAGTAGAGTGTCCCAGAGTGCCTGTTTAATCTGGTTTGTTGATGGTGCTGTTGAGTTCTTTTGTAACCTTGCTGATTTGTTATCTAATTGTTGTGTCAGTTGTTGAGGGAAGCACAGTGAAGTCTCCAACCCTAACTGTGAATTTGTCTAGTTGCACTTTCATTTGCTCAGTTTTGCTTTATGTGTTTTGTTCTCTGTTATTTGGTGCATACACATTTAGGACTGAATGTAATTATCCTTTATCATGATAACTTTCTTCTGTTGTTGAAATGAGTTTTAAAGATTTTCATGCAGATTATTTCTTTTTTCAACTATAGTTTTCATTGTGTTTGGCCCCCAAAACAGAAGAGGAGATAGGAACCTGCACCCTTTCTGCTGCTTCCAAAAGAAAATGTTGGCACCCGCACAATGGAAGCAACGAGAGCACTGGGGGTTGGTGTGAGAAACTTGCAGTCCTGTGGAGAGCTATCTGGGGAGTTGCTGGTTCCACCTCTGAGACAGACCCAGATTGCAGCAGCAGGTGCTGCCACCATGAACAACTGGCATTCACATAGGGTCCTTAGTTCATTCTTAATGTCATTTCTTTGAACCTTGCTTGAAAGCACAGCTTTTCCTAAACATTCATCCCAATGTAGTAACTGATGGTTCGGTATGTTCATGAAGAGCTTACCCTTAGGGAAGAAGGTAGAATAGGCACTCCAGCGCATATCTGTGGTATGAATGAAGGACCCATTCGTTAGTTTCTGGGGATGATCCAGGTCTGGGTATAGTTACTAGGATGGTAGCTGAGGGAGGACACAAGAGGAAGCGAACCACCTTTCCTAAGTAGCTCACAAAGACACATAGCTAGGGCAGGACCAGGGGCTCTGGGCTGCCTCTTGAAG